>JAGFNQ010000402.1:34527-59068 GCA_024364735.1 Boesenbergia rotunda
ATATATATATAATATATAATATATATATATATATTATTGATTCGCTTGCGGACCGTTTCCTGTGGACCGCGTACGTGGCACTGCCTGATCGGTCCCCTTAACCGATCAGTCGCCGCCCCTGGGTTTAGGGTTCATCGCTACTGATCAGTCGCCGATGGGTTCACCGCACCCCTAGGATTATAGTTTTGTTTGGAGGCGGCGGCCGAAGGTCGTCAATGGTGTCCGATCGACGATCGGCCACCATCAGCGCAGCGCCCTGTTGACCGATCAGGCAGTTGGCGCTGTGGTCCGTACGCGGTCCACAACGGATCAAAATTATATATATATATATATATATATAGTTAACAATATGATCTCTTTACTAATCAATTCTTAATTAATTTGGGAAGTTGAAAATTAAATTACATTAATATCTTGTTTTCTTTTCACACTGAAAAGAATTTAGGATATATTAGTAATTTCAATTTCCTATTCTTCTAATTCTAAAAATTTAGAAAATAAAATCATAAATCTTAAAAATATATATTCAAAAGATAAATTTATAATTACAAATTTTAAACAGAAAAATTTAAATCTTGATCCAAAATTAAAATTTTAATAAATATTTATCAATTTCAAAAAAAGATAATTTTAAAATTTAATTTGAAATTATATTTTTAAAATTTCAAAATTAAAAATTTTAAATTTTAACTAAATAAATTTTCATCTTAGGTGAGATAAAATTTATATGTCTTACTATATATATCTTCTTACTATTTAATTAAAAATCATGATCTTTTAATAACCCACTCTCAATTGATTTTGTGAAATCAAAATTAAATTACGTCAATATTTTTTTTTCTTTTCATACCAAAACGAATTTTAAATTTTATTATTAATTTCAACTACCTATTTTTCAAATTATAAAATTTCTAAACATAAAATCATAAATCTTAACAACACAAATTCAAAACTAAATCTATAATTATAAATCTTAAAATGAAAAATTCAAATTTTAATTCAAAATTAAAATTTTAGAAAATAACTTATTAAATTAAAAAAAAGATAATTTTTAAATTATATTTTAATAATATCAAAATTAAAATTTTAAAATTTAACTAACTAAATTCTCATATTAGGAGATAAAATGTATGTGTATTTATGTATTATATTATATAATGTGTGTAGGATCGCTAGTTAAGATAAAAAAAAATCTTTTTGAGGTATAGAAGAGAAAAAATAATGAAACTGCTCACAAGAAGTTATAAAAAAATCTAATAAAAATTTAATGAAATTAAAGTGTAAAAAATGAATGATAACCTTAATTATATACTGCCTTCAGATTCATTTTATTTTATGAAATAAAGAATCATGTTTTTTTGCTGTTATACTTACTTTTATATGCACATTTTAAAGTTCTGCTGACAAGTTACTCACCCAGATTTTTACATGATAATTGTAACGCTTTGTTTTTTTTTTTAGAAATATGCGTTCATGTTAGTTAGCTTATGTATTGCATTTTGTTCTTGAGATTAGCAACAAATTGATCAAATGAAGCCTTCATTTGCACAATCAATGATAATTAGAAGTATGGCAGTGTTAATGAGTTTTTGCTATTGAAACTTTCCATTTCCACAAATCTTTAGCATATTTTTCTTCAATACCTTAAGTGTCTCAGACCTAGATTTGTTACCTGCGACACATCTCCACAGCTGACATTTCAAGTAGCTCATCATATGATTTTACCAAAAAAAAGATAATTTTTCTCATGTAAGAAAAAGATTTCAGATTTATACTCCATTCCACATGATATAAGCATCACTTTATTATTATTATTATTATTATTATTATTATTATTATGCCTCTCCAACTTTTTTAAGGACATAAATTCAGCATGAAGATCAAATGTTAAGCATGATTTCAGCATCAGATTATTTTCTATGCCATTCATTAACTTTTTTGCACCTAAAACGTTGAAAGAACATGAAGATGATATGTGAACCATGATTTCAACATTAGATTATCTTCTATACCATTTTATTTGCTGTACCTGAGATGTTGCTCAAGATCTCAGCATCACTTTATTTGGATCAGTTCAAACTATCTGAATTGATATGGGGCCACAATGTAACCAGATCTGTACAATAGTTCAGTAATCCGATTTTGACATATAATGCTTACAACATATCTGGACACTAGGAACATGAGGTTTGCTCACAGTGCATCCTACAAATATTTTTGTTAGGTTATAATGAATCTATCCAGAATATCCCATGAAGACCTGCGTTTCTACGTATAGTAAATGATTTTTGTAATATGTTCAATAGTGTCCTGGTGAAACGCTTTGAGGCAAAGTAGCTGCAACTCCCATCGGAATGGTAATATCATCTAAAGCCTGCATGCATGTGCCCGAAAACCCCAATAGAGCCTGGAATAGATTCGGGAGGCTTGTTTGCAGATTGTTCAGCATCAAGGCTCTAGTGCGAACGGAATGTAAATACTTGACCTTTTCTTCCTCCGCTTTCCTCTTTAGGGCTTCTAGTCTTGTCTGCTGATTATCCTTCTCCAATGTCTGAGATGAGCTCATATCTTTCTCCAACTTGATTTGGGATTGTTCAAATCTCTTCAGCAGGCTATGCTCTTCTGTATGTTGCCGAATTATAGACTGAAGGACCAATAAAAAGCTGTTAATTGCCTCAGCAGCCACCTATCAAGACGAAGAAAGAAATGGTGACCAAATTATGTTTGTTGGTAGACATATTCATAAACTCTAGGTTCAGTAGCCATGGTCTCCAGTTGAAACATTAAATTCAAGTTAAGAAGTCAATTCTATTCCTCTTCACTTCTACTCAACTAGAATGGAATGCCAATGATTATCCTTATCAGTCATTTTTTTAAAGAAGTTTAGGGGGGCGTTTGGTTTGCTTATTTTTCATTTTTATTTTTCGTAGAAAATATGATTTTCTGGAAAACGTGTTTGGTTTGTATTTTTCAATCTTATTTTTCAAAAAAAGATATAACGTTTTTTGGAAAATTAGAGAATGAAATAAAGTCATTTTCCAGAAAATGAGAAAATACAGGGACATTTGGTTTGTTGCATTTTCTATTTTTATTTTATAAAAAATCGTATTTTTTCATTTTCTGAAAAATGACTTTCTTTCATTCTCTAGTTTTTCAGAAAACGCTATATCTTTTACTGGAAAATAAAGTTGGAAAATGCAAATAGAAAATGAAAAATAAAAATAAAAAATGGAGTAAACCAAACGCCTTCTTATATAGCTTGTCCCATCTCAATTTAATAAAGAACCAAAAATATCATAGTTCAGATGGAGCAGGGACATTGTACCTTATCTGGTAGCTGATCAAGGACGCCCTGCACTTCATCACAAAAATTATGGATGCCGGAGCTTGAACCATCAAGTTATTGGTTTCTGGAAGGCAATCAGTCATTCTAACCAACTACCTCAGAACACACATATATTCACGCTGACAGCGGAAGAGGTTGCAGAATGAACTATTCCATCAAGTCACCTCGGCTACAGCCTGAGAAATGGCTTGACGATGAGAATCAATTATTGGATAGGTACCCAAACTGTTGTCGAGATGATTTATTTACTAAGATCCTACGAAAATTTTTCATCGGTCGTCAGGGTAAATCGAGAAGTGCTCACGGTAGATAGTCCAGAAGTTCAGCGTTTCAGGATTTGCATCCCATTTGGAAGAAAATGGTTGAAAACCAAAATTTTAAAGGGCTTAGTTGTAATTTTCCAAACTTGGAGGGGCTTTATGTAAAACTGTTAAAAAAACTATTTAAAATCCCTAACTTCCCCTCATCTCCCCGATTCCTCTCGAAACCAACCGCCCCCTTCGGTTTTGCCTCGATGTCGCAGCCTTAGCCGACACCGACACCCGACGCGCGTGAGCAAGCGAATGGCGGCTCCCTCCTCCCTCGCGCAACAGCCGCTCTCTCTTCTTCCTCTTCGTCTTCTACGGCAAGCAAGAACCGGAAGCCACGAGTTTGTCGACGACGTCGACCCTGCCAGCCGACGCCGAGCGCCGGCCATGTTTCGTGCTGGTAAGACTTGGGTTTTGAGTTGATTAGATTTTGGTTGCTATGGAGTTGTTCTTTGATTTTTTTACTTCTAATTGAAACTAGGGTTTTCCGAATTGAGCAAAAACAAGTCCGAATTGATTAGGTTTCGGTTTGATGTCTAGTTGTTTTGTTCAATTAGATTTTTGTTTGCTGTCGTGAGGTGTGGTTGTTGCCGTGAGCTTTTAGTGGGTAATTAGGTAAGTTGATGAATTAATTATGGCTATTTTGCTTATTTTCGTGCTTGTGCTGTTTCCATTAGTGAATGAAGGAATGAAAACCCTACTTTATTCATGGTGATCTCACTACATGGGTTCGAAGTCAGTAAGGGTGATCCAATATAATGTGAACTGTGTTCTATTTTCCTTGTATTGGCCGTGAGCTTGAATGGTATGAATTGGTTGTTTTGATCAATTGTGCATACAACATGGTGTTTCTAATGAGTAAGGATTGGTAGTTAGTTTATGGAAGCCACTGTGAAGGGTAATAATTAGGGTAAGAAATCAGTTGGGATTCTTGAAGGTTAAATATGTGTTGTTGATTTGTTAGGATTACATGATGGGTTAAATCGGGGACTAATCGATGTCTATTAATTAAGACTTGTCCTAATTGTATCTGGTATTTTGTGGGGTAGTTTAATCAATTGTGAAAGATAGATACAATTAAATAAAAAGATGTTGTAATTATGGTTGACATTAATTTTGTTTATATACAGTTTAACTAATTTATTTAATTTTTATAATTAGTTAAACTTATGTATTGACTCAGGACCTTGAATTTGGACTCGTTTGGTTGATCGTGGAAGGTCCTCATTTACGAAATTCTTCAATAAAAAGTGAGTACTTCTCCTTTGTACTCGAGTAGTTCCTTTTACCTTAAAGCATGACTATTCTATGTCTAATAGGTTGCTTGACCTTATTCCTTGTTGTTTGTTATTTTAACATCATCGTTGATACTTATTCATCATTGATATTTGAGTATTCAAAATTCGTATCCGTACAGTCTCTTGTTAGTTTTCTGTTCTGTAAAGTACCGCTTGTACGCGAGTACTTAGAAGTCCATTAAACACAAATATGTTTATTTGACATTAAAAATATCCTACCTAGTAGTGTAGGTGCATAATCGTTGGTTTTTGATTTCTGGTTGGTTGTATCATTGTATCGTTTACTTGTTGGATTTTGTTGCATCGTTATTTCTCCGTGTAACGACCCGGAAAATTCTCTTAATATTTTCTTAAAATATTAAGCATGTTTAAATAATTTTCCAAGGGACCTAGAAATATTAAGGAGAACTTTAGCCTAGAAAATCCATGTTTTCGCATTTAAATTGAGAAATCTAAGTACTAATGGGCTTTATGTGAGCTTTTTAGTACCATGATTATAGGTGGATTTCGGTAATAATTAGTATAAATATAAATAGGATTTAATTAGGCATATTAGCATGATTATGGGTAAGTCTTAGCCTAATTTTTCTATTTTAATGGAGAAATTAGGTACTAATGAGCTTTAAATGGGCTCCAAAAATGGGTATTAATTAGGTAAAATTAATATAAATTAGGTAAAATTAATATAAATATAAAAAAATTTTATTTAGGAATATTAGCATAATTATGGGTGATTTTTGGAGAATTTTCGAAATAAAAGGGAACTTTCGAAAATTAGAGAAAAAGGTTTAAATAAAATGAAAAATAAAATAAAAATAAAGGTGCATGGGCCAAGGATTGAACCTTGAACCTCTTGTACAACCATGAATGCTTTAACCAACTCACCTAGCAAGGAATACTTATGAGTAAATGAAGTGGAGGTTGGTTAAGAAGTAGAAGGAGATGAAGGGTCATGGAGAGACTCTTCATTTGCCTCTTTAAAGGAGCTATAAAGAGCGGGTTTGGGGGGTTACTTCTCTTCACCATCAAGTGCATTTGCTCCCCTCCTCCCTCCTCATTCTAGCCGAAATTCTAAGGAAGAGTTCCCCTTGGAAAAGTTTCCACCAAGGCTCCATCTCCCAAGATCTAAAGTTCTTACAAGGATCCAAGGACTAGGTGTGGTCAAGAGACATCAAGTCTTCTTTCTTCTCTTCCAAGGTTCGAAAAATCAAGAAACCCAAGGTAAGACTCCCTCACCTGTGGTATAATAGTTCCCTATGATTTTTATGATTTTTAGTATGATATAGTGGTTGGTTTTCGAATTGGATGTTGAAAGGAAAGAAAACCAAGACCCTCATGCTTAAGGGTTTCGGCCACCATGTTTTTAAGATCTAAAATTATGCTAAAAATCTGTATAATGTTATTTAATGTTCCCTTATGATTTTTAGAAGTTAAGTATAATTTTTGGGAATTTTTGGAGTACCCTAGGATACCCTAGGGTTTCGGCCAACATGAAAGAAACAAAAACTAAGAACCCTGAGTTTAAGGGTTTCGGCCACCATGTTTTAAAGGTCTATAATTATACTAAAAATCATGATAATGTTATTTAATGATCCCTTATGATGTGTAGAGGTTAAGTATAATTTTTGGGAATTTTTGGAGTACCCTAGGACACCCTAGGGTTTCGGCCAACATGAAAGAAACAAAAACTAAGAACCCTGAGTTTAAGGGTTTCGGCCACCATATTTTAAAGGTCTATAATTATGCTAAAAATCATGATAATGTTATTTAATGTTCCCTTATGATGTTTAGAAGTTAAGTATAATTTTTGGGAATTTTTGGAGTACCCTAGGACACCCTAGGGTTTCGGCCAACATGAAAGAAACAAAAACTAAGAACCCTGAGTTTAAGGGTTTCGGCCACCATGTTTTAAAGGTCTATAACTATGCTAAAAATCATGATAATGTTATTTAATGTTCCCTTATTATGTGTAGAGGTTAAGTATAATTTTTGGGAATTTTTGGAGTACCCTAGAGGCCCCATATGGTTCGGCCAACCCCAAGGACCCAAGGGTTAGGGTTGAGTCTTTAACTTCAAGCATATGTTTATGTGTTGCCATGATATAAGGATGATGGATGGTGATTATGTGAATTTTCATATGGCCTTGGGACTCCACAAGTTTCGGCCAAGAAGGGTTAATAGGGTAAAAGTTAAGATTTATTTCAAGTAAGGGTCCTAATGGCCCTATGGTAAGATGTGATTTGTGTTTATGAATGATATGCCATGTTTATGAATGATATGCCATGTTTACGAATGATATGCCATGTTTATGAATGATATGCCATGTTTATGAATGATATACCATGTTTATGCATGATATGCCATGTTTATGAATGATATGCCATGTTTACGAATGATATGCCATGTTTTAGGATAATACGAATGTATGCCATGCTCTATGAATGATGTGTACATATGCCATGTCTAAGAATGAAAATGTTGAATGACAAGTATGATGAATGAAAGATGATGCTTATGTCTTTAAGGCATAAATATGCTAAACGGCACGGTCGATGGTCGATGGTACGACGGTCGAGAGGACCGGTAAATGGGCCGGTAGACGGGCCGAGCCGTAACAAGTTATGCTATGATAAGTATGCCATGAATGTCTTATGAATGATGAAACATGAAAAGTATTTTACTTTATGTATGAGCTTGTACTGGACCGAAGTATGGGTCCAAGGGATGGGCACCTTAAGAACGCCCCGGTTCTAGACTACCGAAGCTGTCCACGGTTCTGGCACTACCGGAGCTGTGCAACAGGGATGGGCACCTTAAAAATGCCTCGGTTCGGGGACTACCGACTATGCTGTCCTTACCCTAGTAGGTTGGGGCTCGCGACCTCGGACTTGCTAGGGATGCGCGCTATGATGTATGTATGTGGTACAAGCCGGGGACCCCAAATGATGTTATGATGATTATGTTTAAGAAATGAAAAGTATGTTTTTAAAGATTAAGTATCCTTATGATATATATGCATTGCCCATGCATTCATTATGAAAAAGTATGTTTATGAAAAGTATGTTCATGAAAAGTATGATTTTAAACTAAGCATCCATATATGTATATGCATTCCACTCATGCCTCCATTCATGTTATGCATTATGCTATGATAATAAGATTTTATGCTTACGCTTCATGTTAAGAAATATACATGAGAACAAATGATCTATGCCATGATAATGTTAAGAAGATGCTCATATGTTATGATAGAAAGAATGTTCATTATGTTTATGTTCGTGCCAAGTATTATGCCATGCTTAGAATGTTCACTATGTTTATGATTTATGCCATGAATTATGCCATGCTTAGCATGTTCACTATGTTTACGATATGCCATGAATTATGCCATGCTTAGAATGTTCACTATGTTTATGATTTATGCCATGAATTATGCCATGCTTACATGTTCACTATGTTTACGATATGCCATGAATTATGCCATGCTTAGAATGTTCACTATGTTTATGAATTGTGCCATGAGAATGAATGAATTATGCCATGCTTAGAATGTCTATGATGTTTATGTTTATGCCATGTATCATGCCATGCTTAGAATGTTACTATGTTTATGTTCATGCCATGCTATGTATACGATAAGTGATGCAAGATGTTATGTTCTAAGTAGAGCACCAAGTATGTCAATGTTTTATGTGCTCATTATGAGATGATGAATGATGAATGGTTTTGTGAGTAGGAAAGAGTCTTACTAAGCCTGTGTGCTTATAGTCTTATTTCCTTATACCGCAGATCATTCAAGGGGATAATGAAGCAGCAGGAGGGCAAGAATGCATGTGTGTCGTAGTGACTTGGCCCAGGAACTATATGTTTACTTATGTGTTTGAATAATGACTTACGGAACCTTATGATATGATGTTATGTGAGACATGATATGATGCTTAAGTTCAAAGTTAATATGCTAAGGTTCCTATGTCATTAAGTTAAGAATGGTAACAGGGCATGTATAAGTTAAAGTTATTCCACTGCCTTATGATGTCTACATGCCCTAAGCATGTTAACGTAACGCCGCTTACGAAAGAAAAAAAAAGCGGGCGTTACACTCCGGTTGTTTGTGCATCTTGTAGCATGCACCATATTTGCACGTTACATACTAACGACTGTTGGGCTTCCATATGGTTAAGCCGTTATTAGTCATTTTGTTGCTCGATTCACTCAACCACTTGTTGTTGTGGTAGATGTTAGAGTGCGAGCATTTGTCCTGTTATGTCACACATGTTGTAGTTGTAGGCAAACAGTGGCACCCTCAACGTTGTTTTCGAGGGATACTAGAGTTGTTGGTGGCTCCCCCTATGTACCGGGGTTTGGAGTGTTGGCTCCCCAGCATCCTGTCCACTAAACTACACTTTTTGTGGTATTTGTTGGAGTGCGTACAGTTGTCACTGTTGGAACTTGGATGGCTAGAGAGGGGGGGGTGAATATAGCCAGACACAAACTTCTTTCACTTTAGGGTTTCTCTGCACTTCAAGGTTAGTAGCACAGCAGCGGAAACAAATGGAAACAGAGGAATGCAGAAATGCAGAAAACAAAAACAAACTAAAGTAACAAACAAGATCGCTAACAAGGGGAGTTTACAAGGTTCGGGGATAACTTGCCCCTACTCCTTGGCGTGCCCGTGAGGTGGGCGATCCCTTGATCGTCGACAGATCAAGCCCCGGAAAATCCGGATATCAAATGGAACTTCCTTCTCAGTGGAGAAACCTCTCCACAGCGTTTCACAGAAATAATGAAGTTAAGAACAGTGAAACAAGAAGGCTTACAAAGCACAAGGAACCAAAGGAACACAAGAGAACTTCTCCCGAACTCCACTCAGCACAGATCTCACGCAAGAACTCTCTTCTTCGTGTCTTCTTGCTGATGGACTCGTCAAGCTTCTTGTTTCCTCCAAGTGCTCAAGTATGTTGCTCCAAGAATAAGAGTATTTGTAAAGTGATGGAGCAAAGCTTGTCGCAAGAAGTGATCAAGTGTTACTGAGGCTTCCTCGCTACCAAGCCCTTAAGCCTCTCCCACTGATCGCCAGGTCACAACCACCTCTCTGCAGCTCCCAGCTGCTCAACTGCAACTGCTCACCTACCACTGAGCTCTCCTGGACTCCCTGAGCTTCCCTCATACGAGCCCCATTCAGCAGCTCCAGCAGCGCCAGCAACCGTTGCAACCTGAGATGGAAACCTGCCCAATCTGTAGTAGCAAAAGCCTCAGTTTGACTCCCTTGAAGTATACCTGAGTATCCTGCACACTTAGCAGCTCATTAGCTCAGCAAATCAATGGAGTATCAACAATCAGAAGTTAGGAGCAGAGATCAGTAGCGAATCAGCAGAGAAACAGACGTAATCAGAGCTCTGACAGCGTTTTTGAATTAAAGCCGCCAGCTACTGATCAGTCACCGGACCGATCAGAGTGACTCCTGATCAGTCACCAGACCGATCAGGCTGAGTTCAGAATAATCAGGCTCCATCCTGATCGGTCCCAAACGCGTAATCAGAAATCGCGACTTCTCCGGGTCTGATCACCAGACCGATCCCAAGTCGTGGATCGATCACCAGATCGATCCACCCTTTTGCTGTAGCGACCCGCCTTCTCTGCCTTAGACGGATCGTTACTTTTGTCTACTTCTCGACTCTAATGCACGACTAAAAAAATGCGGAAATCTTTTTTTTTTCTTTTTAATCTATCTAAGAATGATATTCTAACTTAAATAGTCATGCATGATACCATGTCACACTTTCTTTCTCAAAAACTCGTAAGAAAATACTTATTGAAACTTGCCTCGCCCAACTCAGCTTACGGGTATCAGTCGACTGATACTGTACCAGTCGACTGATAAGCCTGAAATCTGAAAATTCAGGTTTCGAAACTTGTTTCAAAACTCCACCAAACCTATACCTTCGAGCCATAAAAAATCATGACACCATTTCTATACTCTATACCAGTTTCCTAAACAATTTAGCCAATCAAAACGAATCCATAAACTTGAAATTAGGACTTTTGCGGAATTTAGCAAGTTATGAAAAATCTACATAGACTTTAAGCTAGAATTTGTTCTAAACTTAACTTCTAACCATTGAAACTCATCACACAAAATTCTGAAACATCCCTAAGGCATTATCAAATGAGAAAGCAACTTTTCTAAACATACTTAAGCAATAAAAACTTGACTCAAAGGGAAATTAATACTATCTTGACACATGCATCTATTTCCCTAACAAAGTATCAATATTTCAAACTACTCACACTTCTACTCATCCAATGCAATCATAAGGATATGTATGCTAAATGAAATGACATGGAATCTTTACTCTAAGAAATTGAGCATGTAAAACTATCCAAAGCTTAAATATTCGCTAAACTCCATAAAGCAAGAACTTGAAATTGAATAAACTAAAACATTGTGATTCAAATAACTAAATTGTCTCGTCTCAAGGATCTCTCCAAAATCAGCCACCACACACACTTTACTCAGCACCGCCTCGTCGCCTTCCTTCAGAATTGCTTGCCTTTACCTTTATCTGCAGTAAGAGGAAATGCAACTAGTAAGCAAAAAGCTTAGTAAGTACTATCTAGCTCACAAAATCTCGAAATGTGCAAACATGCTTCTTGATCAATATGAAAATCATATGAGATACTTATATGCTTGAAAGAAAACTAAGAACATGTATAACTCAAAACATGCATACTCAAGCATTAATAAATCTCAATTTACTTTTCTTGGCTCAACTTGAAACTTTAGTTATTCTTTAACTTTTTGAAAACTCTTTAAACTTTAGAAACTTTGCTAAAGCATATACTTGAAAATAATAATCACTTGGATCCACTGAAGACGTAAGTACCATCTCATGCGCGTTCCCTAAAAGGTTAGGGTAGCGAGCCACCAATCCTAATAGAGCAGACCTTGGTCTACCAGGGCCAAGACCTTGGAATTGGACACCTGGATTTCTTTAACGACGCCCTTGGACGCCGGGTACTGGCCTTAGAAAATAAAATAGCTTTTCTTTCTTTTCTTTCTTATCTGTAAATGCCTTGGCATTTTCTCGAGCACCTTGTGTGCTAAAATCCCTAAGTCTTGACTTTTGGGGATTTCTTAAGGCCTTGGCCTTTTCTTTTCTTATCTTTATCTTCTCTTTTCTTTTCTCATAACTTTCTTAGCCCCTAATCTCACATAGGGTGCTTTATCAAACTTATACAAGCATATAATGAACTAAGATCACATGCAAAAACTTAAACAAAAAGGAAATATCTCTTTTAAAAACTTTTAAGGGAAATTCTTGCGGAAAAACCGCCTCTTACTGCAGGTGAGCAGTACTTACATTGATATCTTGGACTTACAACCAAGATTGACGTCTAGGGCTCGGGAGAAACTTGAGATCTCGGAGAATTCTTCGCGCCTACGCGTTCCTCTCGTCGCGGGGATCCCGAATATAGGAATATCTCTCGGAGGAGAGCCTTGGCCGGCCCTCTTGGCCTTGGTGTTGGTCGGCGTCGCCCAAGAGAGGAGAGGGAGAGGAGTCGCGCGGCTAGGGTGAGGAAGAGAGAAACCAAAAATCCAATTTCCTCTCTTAACTTATCTATTTATACTATCTTTATAAAAAGAATCGTAACTACTCTATAAATATATTTCTCTCCATCTTTCATTGTGCTTGATACCCTAGCCTAGTCGGTCGCGCTCCCGCCTGGTCTCCTGTTGGTCGCGGGTTCGAACCCCCTGCTGCCCTTAAACGTTTTTCCTTTTTTAAATATACTAAACGGACTCGGAAAATTCCATAAAAATATTCTAAAAATCCCTAAAAATATCTAGAATATTTCTAAACCATTTTTAAATAATTCTAAGGACTTTAAGAACTAAAAATGGGAATTTTGGGGCGTTACATTTGCAGAGTGATTTCCCAGCTTCGTAGTCCAATCCTCCTGATCGGTCCCCAGACCGATCAGGATGTGGCCTGATCAGACTGGTGACCGATCAGGCTCCAACCTGATCGGTTATAGTGAGAAGTCCACGACGTTTGATCATTCACCAGAACGATCTGAATAGTATCCCTGATCGATCACCGGACCGATCAGGAGTCGATCAGTAAAGTTCCCAAACTCACTGTATGCTCCCTGATCGATCACCAGACCGATCAGGAGCCGATTAGTATGTTTGCCAAAGTCATCGTATGTTCCCTGATCGGTCACCAGACCGATCAGACATCGCTGGATCAGTCACCAGACCGATCCACGAGGGAACACCGTGCCAACTTCCCTGATCGGTCACCAGACCGATCCAAGCAAGGCCAAACCCACTCTAAGTCAAGAGAACTGCCTCCCAGCCTCCCCTGACTCGTGCTCAGTCCCTCGGACCAAGACTCCATGCCCAGTCTCACTCACCGGGACTTCAACCTAGCCTTCCAAGCTATGACCTGGCCCTCCAAGCCGGGATTTCATCCACCTAGCCCTCCAGGATATGACCTGACCCTCCAAGCCAGGGTTTCATCCACCTAGCCCTCCAGGCTAGGACCTGACCCTCCAAGCCAGGATTTCATCCAATCTAGCCCTCCAGGCTAGGACCTGACCCTCCAAGCAAGAGTTTCATCCACCTAGCCCTCCAGGCTAGGACCTGACCCTCCAAGCCAGGTTTTCATCCAACCTAGCTCTCTAGGCTAGGACCTAGCCCTCCAAGCCAGGACTATTACACACCTAACCCTCCAAGTTAAGACTTTTCACACCTAGCCCTCCAAGTTAAGACTTTTCACACCTAGCCCTCCAAGTTAGGACTTTTTCACACCTAGCCCTCCAAGATAGGACTTTTTCACACCTACCCCTCCAAGTTAGGACTTTTCACACCTAGCCCTCCAAGCTAGGACTTTTTCACACCTAGCCCTCCAAGTTAGGACTTTTCACTCCTAGCCCTCCAAGCTAGGACTTTTCACTCCTAGCCCTCCAAGCTAGGACTTTTTCCCATGCCAGTGTGCGATCTCCCGATCCACCTGGACTTAATCCGAATTCTCGCAACCAAACTTAAATCAAACTCAAATCATAACTTAAATCGGTGTCAACACCAAAATAACAATCAGGGTCAGACTGCATCATCAATCTCCTCCTTTTTATTGTTTGACAACCCGATTTAAGTTTAGGCATTAATGTTCAATTGAAGGTAGTTCAATTATCGTAAGGGAATCAAAATCCTCTTCCTACAATAACCCTAAACTTAATCAACCATTCTCTCCCCCTTTGTCAAACATCAAAAAGGGTATGATTATTAAGTTTAAACATACCTCCCCCTCAAACACGGGTCTCTCCCCAAACCCAAAATAATCAAAGGTAAACTTTTGAATTGCATATGAAAGGCATATACCATAAATGTATTATGACAACAATGTATATGCATCATACGACAATAAGTGTGAATTGCACATGAAATCATTGATAACCGCTTCAGTCGTGTCACAGTTTCAAATACAATTCAAGTATCGAATTCCTCTAAACTAATGTAGCATAGAGTAACTCGAGTCGTCTCCCAACGAATGTAGTTGGTACATGATAATTCTCAGGATCATATTTTATTGCTTTTGGATTTTTGATATCAAACTGGGGTTTGATTTGAGCGTTAATACTACGAACAGAAATAGAGAAGCAGGTATGAAATCTAGTTCTACTAAAGGAAAGACAATGTAGGTAAGAAAATCTAGTTTAACTGACTACAATTACAGCAAGGTACAGGACAACTTGAAATTAAACATCAACAAAACTGAACACGGAGAATAACCAACAGCATTAAAGAAAACTAATCTAACCTAACTTAATTGCATGTAAATGAAGACATGAAACTTAAAACAATGAAAGAGCAATACAAAACAAGATTTAATCAACTAAGAAACATCCAAATTGAAATTAACTATTCTAGAAAGCATTTAATCGAACACATGATAGACAAGATTGTAATTTTGTGACGACCCGACTTCTCTACCCTATACTTAAGCCGGATCGTCGCTCTTTACTACCTTTACCTTTACTCACTTCACCTTAACCCTATACTTAAGCAGGTCCACCCTCGTACTGAAGAAGCTGTGGTGGAGGCGGCTTTGCTTTAGGGCACGCCTTGGCCAGGTGCCCTACTACTCCACAGATATAACACCCGCCAACACTCGACCGGTTAGGGCAAGCCTTCATCATATGCCCTTCTGCTCCGCAAATATGACATCCGCTCATGCCCTGGCGACATGCTCCAGGATGTGTCTTCCCACACTTTGGGCAAGGAGAATACTTGAGCTGCTTGTTTGACGAGCCCCCTTTGTTGCCCTCAGAAGTCTTATGGTCCCATTGCTTCCTCTTGCCTGAATTCCCTTTCCAGTTTTGTTAGTTCTGAGGATTCCCTTGGGACTTCTGGCCTGATGCCTGTTGTTGTTGCACACTTGTGACCTTTATACTATTCAAGTAGTGCTCAGTGATCAAAGCACTACTTACTAGTTCTTCTGAAGTCTGTGGTCTATTACCACTGCCAGCCACATTCAAAGCTATCTAAGGCCTCAGCATCTTGAGCATCAACCTGACCCTTTCCTTTTCAGTGGTAACTAACTCCGGGCACAAGCGAGCTAGTCGATTGAACTTCTTCACTGCTTCATCTACAAATAGATCTCCTTGACGGAACTCAGTGAATTCATCGTAGTGCTTGTTTGTTACCTTCATATGAAAGTACTCCTCCAAGAACTCTGCTTCAAAGTCGGCCCAGGTCATTTGATTCACATTTCTCTTAGCCTTCACTCTTTCCCACCACATCCTGGCATCTCCAGTAAGGCAGAAGGATGTGCACTTTATCTTCTCCACCTCGGGCCAGTCCAGTAACTCCATTATACTCTCCACTGTTTTGAACCATGCCTGAGCATCCTATGGTTCACTTGTGCTAGAAAAATTCTCGGGCTTCAATCTCTGCCACTAGATCAGATATGCTTCCTGTCTCACTTCTCTTGCCAGAGGTACTGGGGGAGTCTTTGTCACCACTGGTGCCACTACATGCGCCACTGGCGCCACTGGCGTGGTAGTAGGAGTGGCCTGCTGATTAGCCAACAAGGTAGCAATAACTTGCTGCTGTTCGGCAAGTTGTCTTTGCAGCTGGGCTACCACTCCTTGAAGATCTGTTGGTGGTACTGACTCCGTGGACTCTTGTTCTCTAGGAGCTTGTGTTGGATCGAGAAATGCGAGAGAGGGGGGGTGAATGTCGCAATTCGTTCGGATTTAAAAAGAGCGGGTGCGCAGCGGAAATAAACGAGAACACAATAACGCAAACACAGCTGGTTTACTTGGTTCGGAGCCTGGGTCGACTCCTACTCCAAGGCCCACGGTCGTTGACCGTTTTCTGCGGGCAATTCTATAAGTTCGCAAAGTTTACAAATAGATTTTACAATAAGGCAGAATAGTAAACTTTAAATACAACTCTTGTTACCGACGTCCGGTGAAGATTGAAGTTCTGGAGCAGCGGGACGTCGTCGGCTTGAGTTGGCAGCTTTCTGGAGCGTGTCGTGGAAGCAGAAGAGCGTAGAATTGTCGAAGGAATTGATATCCTTTGAAGAGGGTCGAGGCCCTCTTTATATAGGGCAGGGGGCGCCCGACATGCTCGGGGCGCCCTCCACGTGGCTGCAGATCCAGCGATGCTCTAGTCAAAGCTGATCTCGTTATCTTCGGGATTGTTTTTGACTGGGGCGCCCGACGCGCACGGGGCGCCCGATTGACCGGTCAAACTTTATCACCGAGGCTTCGCGAGGGTGAGCTGCAGCCGCCTTCAGTGGCGTGGCACAGTGGGCGCCCGAGACACGCGGGGCGCCCGATCTGCGCGGTGCCCGATTTGCGCGGCGCCCGCGACAAGAGGGGCGCCCGACATGCGCGGGGCGCCCCCCAACGCGGTGCTGTCGGAGGTTTACTTCTCTGCTGACTTTGGGTTGACTCTGGGGCGCCCGACACATCCGGGGCGCCCTGCTCAGCTGCGGCCTCACTCCTTTGAGGCCCTCTGAGCTGCAGAAACGTAGTCCTTCGGTCCTGCATCCAGGGTTAGTCCAAAATAGCAAATACTAAGTTGATTTTTCACAGCCTTAGCTGTCTTGGTTCTGACTTTGGGTCTCCAAAATGGAGCCCTAGGTCGAACCGACGCCTAATGTTCCCTCGAGGGGAACGCGTCCTCACCTACTCCTCTCGGGAGAGTTTACCTGGTGCCAACCGGACCCTCCAGTTGGACTTTTGCCCGGCAGTCCTTCGCCAGGTCTTGAGTTGCCAAGCTTCCCTTCGCTTGGTGCCTAGCAGCCCTTTGCTAGGTCTTTTCCTCTGGCAGCCCTTCGCCAGTGCCTAGCATTCCTTCGCTAGGGCTTGTCTGTCTGGCAATCCTTCGCCAGTGCCTAGCAGTCCTTCGCTAGGGCTTTTTCTATCTGGCAGTCCTTCGCCAGTGCCTAGCATTCCTTCGCTAGGGCTTTTCCTGTACACTCAAGGAGCATTGTTAGACAACAAATAACCCTTAACTTTTGAACCCTTTTGTCAATAACAAAACACAGGTTTGACTTGGGTGCATACTGCACCAACAATCTCCCCCTTTTTGATATATGACAACCTAGTTCAAAAGGTTAAGGGAAAAAGAATGCTGAAATTGAAATCCTAAGTTGGATTCCCTCCCCCTGGAAGTAATCTCCCCCTAGGTTTTTCAAAAGTAGGTGGTTTTACTTTAAATACTTAGAAAAATTTTACTTTTTAAGTATTGACTGAGTTTTTCAAGAAAAATATTCTAAGTTTGAAGAAGTTTTCACATTTTAGCAAATTTTGACTTTTAGGAAAACTTTTTAAACTTTAGACTTTTTCAGTTTTTAAAAAAAATTGAGACTTGGGAAAAATTTTTTTTTTTTGATTTAGAAAATTTTTCAGGATTTGGAAAAATTTCAGACTTTAGAAAAAGCTTTTCAGAGAATATTAAAAAAAACTTAATAGCAATTCAGAGCAAAAAAAAAATAATAGAAATTTGGAAAAACATTTTTGTTCCCTGTTTCCTTTCCAACTCTCCCCCTTTGACATATATCAAACAAAATGGACAAAAAGATATTTGCAATTATAAAGCATTTGCTGTACTGAATCAAAGCAAGACCTAAGTCTGGTTAAATCTTTTAGGGACCTGTCTAACCCATTTAGCTACTTACTAACTGTTATAAACAGTAGCTTTTGCTAGAGTTAGTCAAGTTAAGTGCATTGTTCAAGTTAGATTGTCTAAACTTGACACTTGACCTGATTGCTGTTCATTTAGTGCCCCAATTGCTGCCGATGCACTGACTTAAAGCATCTTGAATTGAGGCAAAGACCTAAGCATCTCAACCCTTTCTAGGTTATCAATCAAAAGTATCCTAAGGTGTTTGTGAGATGCTGGCTTCTAAGTCTATAGGTGCATGCAATTCTAGGGTTAGAGCCTAGGCTAATTCCATTTCGAAAAGAGGCCCTAGTTTTGAAGGGGGTAGTTTTTGAAATAAAACTAAGAAAAAAAAATTTAACAGAACCTTTTTCAAGTTAAAGTAACATTTTTAAAAGACATTTTAAATTCAAAATCAGAAGTCACAAACCAAATGATTCTATTCTACTAAGCATAACCCTAACTGCCTTCTTAGTGAGCTAAACTCAGATTCAGGTAGGGGTTTAGTGAATATGTCAGCTAGGTTGGACTTGGAGTCTACATGCTTAAGGACTATTTCACCCCTAGCTACGTGATCTCTTACAAAGTGATGTTTTACTTCTATGTGTTTGGTTCTAGAGTGTTGTATTGGGTTTTTGGTCAAGTTAATTGAGCTAATATTGTCAATGTTGACTTGGGTCTGATTGTAGTCTAGTTGAAAGTCCTTAAGAGTATGCATCATCCATAGGAGTTGAGCTACACACTCTCCTAAGGCTACATATTCAGCTTCAGTTGTTGATAAAGCAACACAGTGTTGCTTTCTACTGCACCAACTTACTAAACTGTTTCCTAAAAGTTGACAGCTTCCACTTGTACTTTTTCTATCTAATTTACAACCAGCATAGTCAGAATCAGAGTATCCTGATAACTTAAAGGATGAAGTCCTAGGGTACCAAATCCCTACATTTAGGGTGCCCTTAATGTATCTTAAGACTCTTTTTAAGGCTGCTAAGTGAGTTTCCTTAGCACATGTTTGGTACCTAGCACACATCCCTACTGAAAAGAGTATATCAGGTCTGCTGGCTGTAAGGTATAGTAGACTTCCTATCATACTTCTGTAAAGTTTTAGGTCTACTGGTTTACCCTCAGGGTCACTATCTATTTTTACATTTGTGGCCATTGGGGTACTTATACTTTTAGAGTTATCCATTTTAAATTTCTTAATTAGTTCTTTAGCATATTTAGATTGATGTACATAATTTCCATCTTTAGTTTGTTTGATTTGTAACCCTAAGAAAAAGTTGAGTTCCCCAACTAAACTCATTTCAAATTCACTTTCCATAATTGTTACAAATTCTTTCAGAAATTTAGAATTAGTTGATCCAAATATTATATCATCTACGTAAATTTGGGCAACAAATATATCTTTTTCTAAAATTTTAACAAACAAGGTTGGGTCAATTTGACCTTGTTTGAATTCTTTAGAGATCAGGTAATTGGATAATCTTTCATACCAAGCCCTGGGAGCTTGTTTTAGTCCATAAAGGGCTTTACTAAGTTTGTAGACATGATCGGGTTTTTCTATATCCTCAAATCCTGGGGGTTGTCCTACATAAACTTCTTCCTTAATAAGCCCATTTAAGAAGGCTGACTTTACATCCATTTGGTATAATTTAAATCCTCTATGGGATGCAAAGGCTAGTAACATCCTAATCGACTCAAGTCTAGCTACAGGGGCAAAGGTTTCATCATAATCCAATCCTTCTATTTGGCTGAATCCCTTAGCTACTAAGCGGGCTTTATTTCGGACTATTTCACCTTGGTCGTTTAACTTATTCCTAAATACCCACTTAGTGTCAATTACGGATTTTCCCTTAGGTTTAGGTACTAACTCCCAGACTTGGTTTCTCTCAAATTGGGCTAACTCTTCTTGCATGGCTAAGATCCAGTCAGGATCAGGTAGGGCTTCCTCAATAGTCTTAGGTTCAATCTTTGAAATCATGGCTATTTGACTGAGATTTCTATAGGAAGCTCTAGTTCTGACTCCTAAGGTTGGATCACCTACAATCTGATCAGTTGGGTGACTAAGTCTGGGTTTCTTGGTTTGTCTAGTACTTGGCTCAGCTTCAGGTCCAGCTGGTCCAATAGGTTCAATCCTAGGTTCATTGGTTGTTTCAACTGATTCAGAATTTGGTTCAATTGTTAAGTCATTAAAGGGTTCAGTTAGGGTTTCAGAGTTATCTTCTTGATCAGTATTTGGTGAAGCTA
The DNA here is from genome assembly GCA_024364735.1 of Boesenbergia rotunda. NCBI lineage: Eukaryota > Viridiplantae > Streptophyta > Magnoliopsida > Zingiberales > Zingiberaceae > Boesenbergia > Boesenbergia rotunda. Next base: position 54,910 of record JAGFNQ010000402.1, read on the forward strand.
AGTCAGAATTGTCAGATTTTGGGTTCGTTTCTTCATCAAATATTAAGTTGGTTGTTTCTTCAATTTTCTTAGTTATTTTGTTGTAGACTCTATAAGCTCTACTTGTTGTAGAGTACCCTAAAAAGATACCTGGGTTTGACTTGGATTGGAATTTTCCAAGATAGTCCTTGGTATTGAGAATATGGACTTTGCATCCAAAGACTCTAAGATAGTGTAGGTTTGGAAGTCTGTGGTAGTAAAGTTCATAGGGTGTTTTACTTAACCTTTTATTAAGCAGAGTCCTATTTTGGATATAGCAAGCTGTGCTAATTGCTTCTGCCCAATAGTGGTTGGGTAGGTCAAATTCATTAAGCATAGCCCTAGCAGCTTCCTGTAGGGTTCTATTCTTCCTTTCTACTATGCCATTTTGTTGGGGGGTTCTAGGACACGAAAATTCGTGTTTATATCCATTTACTTTGCAGAATTCTTCGAATCTTTGATTCTCGAATTCTCCCCCGTGGTCAGACCTAAGTCTTTTTATTTTGGTATCATTTTGATTTTCAATCAATTTGCAAAAGTTGTTAAATAGGTTCAGGGTTTCATCTTTGGTCTTTAGAAACCTAACCCAGGTGAACCTAGAGTAGTCATCAATTATCACTAAGCAGTACCGGTTTCCACTTAGTGACTTGGCTCCATGTGAATCAAATAGGTCAAGGTGTAGGAGCTCAAGTGTGGTTTGGGTTTGATCAGATTGGATCAATTTGTGACTAGACTTGGTTTGTTTGCCTTGATTACAGGATTCACATATTAGGTTTTCATTACTCTTAATTTTAGGAACACCCTTTACTAAGCCAAGTTGGGTAATTTTTGAGATAGTTCTTAGATTGGTATGACCTAATCTCCTATGCCAGAGTTTTGATTGTTCTAACTGTGTTAACATGCATTTGGGTATAAGGGGAAGATTTATAGTATATACATTGTTTTTCCTAGTGCCCTTAAGCATGATTTCTGAGTCTTGTGCGTTTCTAATTAGGCAGTTAGAATTGTTGAACGTAACTAAATAACCAGAGTCACATAACTGGCTTATGCTAAGTAAGTTAAAATTAAAGTTTTCTACTAATAGAACTTTCTTAATAATGAAATTGGATTTAAGTTCAATATTACCTGACCCAATTACCTTGAGTGTGGCATTGTTACCAAATGCTACTGAGCCCAGGTTTTTGAACTTGAGTTTGGTGAACTTCAATTTGTCCCCAGTCATATGTCTGGAGCACCCGCTATCTAACATCCATTGGTCCAAATCTTTATGTTCCTACACATAAAGAATTTTTGATGATTTGGATCCAATTTAAGTTAGAGATAGCTTAAATTGAGTTTCACTTCCTAGTCTGTCTCACCCCAGTCTAGGGTTTTCAATCACGTTAACCTTAAGGTTTTTGTGAGACAGGTTTGAAGGTAAAAATTAATTTTGAAAGGAATTTTCATTTATTTTGAAAAGTTATTTACTTTTGAAAAAAAAACAGAAAGTTTTGAAAACAGATTAAGTGTTTTTCAAAAAGATAATAATTTTGAGAAGTAGAAGTTTTGAAAAACAGATTAGAATCTATAATTATTTGAAATTTGAGTTAGATTCGAATTTGACAAAAGTTAACTTGAATTTGAATTTCAGAAATTGGCTTCCAGGTCTTGGCGAGGCACTAGGCCTTCTTTGGCCGAAGCCTTATGGGATCATCCACCCTTTCCTTGACAAAGCCTTTTAATGAAATTTCATTTTCAAATTAAATTAGGTCATTTTCTGGTCTAACTAGCTTGGATCTTGGATCGGTAGCTTCGGCTAGTTCCGCCAAATTGGCTTCCCTAACGTACTATCATCTCACCTCCACCCAATACTATGTTTTCAAGTTTCAAATAATTTCGTCCTTAAATCTAAGTATTCCTTAAATCTAAGCATGGCAATTTGCAAGAAATTAAATAAACAAGCAATCAATTAATTAAAAAAAATCATCTAATTATAAAAATTGTTTTGATTTTGGCTCCCCCTGAACTATAGCCTCTATATGGGTTAGGCAAGATGTGAATCTTGTCCTTGGGGATCCAAAATTGATTTGAACCAGTTGGTTTAGTCAGGCACAGTTTTGGCACCCATGCCTGAACCTTAGGTCTTGACTGGTTCAGTACAGCAAAGTAGGATCTTTGCCGAGATTTGGTTCTATAACCAAGTCCGGATCGGTTTAGAACAGACTTCTATTTTCCCAGAATCATGTCAAGATTCTTGGAACCAGAAGTGAATCGTTCTAAAGCTGTTCTTAAGTCCTTAATTTGAGTTTTCAGGGAGGAATTCTCTGACTCAAGTTTTTCAACTTGATCAGGGGTTCCTTCCTGAATTTTCTCAGTTAAGGAATTAGAATCAGCTCCCTCTTTCAGGAGTTTTACTTCCTGTCGGAGGGACTCGATTCGGAGTTTGGCTTTCGCCAAATCTCGGGATAGATAGGAAATAAGAGAATTTAATTGCGATTTTGAAAAGCCCGTTACCTTTATTTCGCCGTCGTCGGAGAAAGTCAGTTTGCCGTCGTCCCGGTCCGAGTCTGAGTCAGTCTCGATTTGATCCGAAGCGGTCAGGGCTAGAAGATTGGACTGAGGTGCTTCTTCTTCTTCTTCTGAGGAAGACTCATCCCAGGTTGCTTGGAGTGCCTTCTTCTTTCTGGTCTTTTTGGACTCCTTTAGGCTTGGACATTCGGTCTTGTAGTGGCCCTTCTTCTTGCATTCGTAGCAGGTTACGCTAGCTTCACTCACTAGGACCTGGCTTCACTCACCAGGGTTTTTAGTCACCTGGCTTCACTCACCAGGACCCGGCTTCAACTCACCGGGATTTCGGTCACCGGCTTCACTCACCAGGACCCGGCTTCACTCACCAAGATTTCAATACCTGGCTTCACTCACCAGGACCCGGCTTCACTCACCAAGATTTCAATCACCCGGCTTCACTCACCAGGACCCGGCTTCACACACCGGGATTTCGTGCCCAATCCCCGACCAGGACTTAATCCAAATTCACTCAACCAAACTTAAATCGGTGTCAACACCAAAACAACAATCGGGCCAGACTGCATCAACAATCTCCCCCTTTTTGTTGTTTAACAACCCGATTTAAGTTTAGATATTAATGATCAATCAAAGTCAATTCAATTATCGTAAGGGAATCAAAGTCCTCCCCCTACAGTAATTAACCCTAAACTTAATCAACCATTCTCTCCCCCTTTGTCAAACACCGAAAAGGGTATGGTTATTAAGTTTAAACACACCTCCCCCTTAATCAAAGGTCTCTCCCCAAACCCAAAATAATCAAAGGATAATGTTTGAATTGCATATGAGAGGCATATACCATAAATATTTCATGGCAACAATGTATATGCATCATACTACACTAAGTAGCGCAGCTTCAGCAGCTGATGATTGATACAGAAAATTTTTTGATTTATCTATAGACGATCAGTTTTCAAAAAAAAATCTGTAACTCTGATTCGTTCAAGATCAGACTGCATTAACAATTGAAATTCCACAACAGGGGTGTAGACTCTATCGACATTCGATATTTCGAAAAAAAATCTGAACCATGTTTGAGTTTCTTGACTAAGAGATATTCCTTATCAAGAGTCAACCCTTTCTGATGGATTTGAAAATTTCAGCATAGGGGGATCAGACTGAGATCCCTAATCAGAATTTATCTAATCAGTCACCAGTCCAATCAGAAAGACCCCTGATCGGTCACAGTGACCGATCAGAGTGAGTCCTGATCGGTCGGTGGACCGATCTGGTTCAATTCAGAAAGTTTTCTGAAACTGATATGTTTCAGAAACATGTTTCTTTCAACTTTTGAACACTCTAAACCCTAATACAATTAGAGTTAATCCCTTTTTGATCCTAGACGAGTTCCATTAACCAACATTCATTTGCCTTAACCAAAATGTATATCTTCGTATCATATCACATCTCCAATGATAATATGACTTGAGAGTAAAGCACATAACTACAAGATTTATAACGTGATTCAGTAAAACATGGTAAACTTGAGCTAGATGTTGGGGATGTGTATATATATATATATATATATATATAACTAAGTCCTAGAACCTTGATTTTGTTTGATACAAAGAAAGCACTAAGTCATACAACATAAGCA
>JAGFNQ010000402.1:59137-110129 GCA_024364735.1 Boesenbergia rotunda
TTGTGAGATTTTCATAATGATCATCACAAACTATGTGTTCAACTTGTTCTTAAACAAAATTTGCATGTCATAGGTCAATGTTACTAACACATACGGTAAATCATGGCATACCCGATCATGTTCACCAACCAAAACACCTTAAGCTTGATTTATCTAATCAGGTATTTCAAACATAACTGCTATTTTGATATTATGGCTAACTCCTAGATTTTCAATATATTGAAGAGTTCAAACCTAAGCAATTCATGGTCCTAATTTGTATCAACTCCATCATCCTAATCCCCATTCTATTGATAATTCATGGATTGGATTGGAAAATTAATAGATCCAAGTGTGTATCAAGTTCATGGTTCCAACCAATTTGAAATCAAGTTTGTATCAAAAATTTGTCCTTCAACATGTAGAGTCCAAATCTAACCTAGCAGACATTTTCACTAAACATTTACCTGAGTCCAAGTTCAGTTCATTAAGAAGGCAGCTTGGTATGTGCTTAGTAGAGTAGGATTTCAAATATTTGATTTTGATTTGAATTCGAATATCGAAACTTTTATCTATTTCTAAAATTCTGAGTCTGATTCTGACTTGAAAAATGGTTTCAAAAACTTTATCTCAAATTTTAAAACTTTGTTTTCAAAATTTTTTATATTGTTTTTTCGTTACCTAGTTTTATTTTAACTTGAAAACTACCCCCTTCAAAACTAGGGACTTTCTTCGACGTGGACTTCGCTTAGGTTTAACCCTAGTCTGCATGCTCCTATAGACTTAGAAGTCAGCATCTCACAAGCATATTAGGATTAACTTGTTTGACAATCTAGATTGGGTTGAGATGCTTAGGGTTGTTGCCCTAGACTTAGATGCTTCAAAATCAGTGCATCAACACAAGTTAGGGGCATTATAAATACAATTCAAATTAATCAAGTCAAATATTTTGGCTAACTAGAGCTGTCAATTTGGGTTGGGCCCGTCGGATTGGCCCGCCCCGCCAATCAATTTAAGCGGGTTGGGTTAGAATTTAAACAACCCAAGCCCGCCGCGGGCCAACCCGCCTAGGCCCGCGACCCGCACGGGTCGGCCCGCAACGGGCTTGGGTTGGCCCGCGGGTTGAGAATCACATGTTAGTTAAGTTTTATGACAATTTATTATCTTTCTTTGTTATTATTTTGAAATACAAATAATATTTTTCATCACATGAGTACTCGTTTGTATCCATTTATATTTAGAAAATATATTTCTTAATATATTTGATTGATGAAATCTAAATATATGAATTTTATTTAATTTTTTTTAATTTTTTAAAAATATTTTGATAGGCCCGCGGGTTGGCTCACTTAACCCACGACCCGCCTTGGATTGGGTTGGGTTGGGGATTTTCCAACCCGCCTAGATGACGGTCGACCCGCCCCGCCCCGCCAAATGGTCGGCCCGCCATGGGCCAACCCGCCCCGCCACGGGTTGGCTCGTTTGACAGCTCTATGGCTAACTGAGCTGATTATGAAATACACTTGACTTGACTAACCCAACTAAAAACTGTTGTTTATTACAGTGAGTAGGTAGCTAAAAGGCTAGACAGGTACCGAAAATGAATTGACTTTATTTTTGAATATTTTAAATTATTTTAAATTTTTTTATTAATGTTTGGACTCAAAATAAAGGTGCTCAGACTTCACTTAGACTTAGTCTAGACTTAGACATTTTTTATTGCTTAAAATTACTCTCTCTGATGCACTTAGTTTTTTTTTGAATACTTTAGTCTTTTTTTTCTCTTACCCTTATATTATATACATAATTTTCATATATGGCAAAGGGGGAGAGAAAGAAAAGAGTTCAAAGTTATTAGAAAAATTCAAGTTTTTCAAAATATTGTCAAAAGAAAAGTTTTTCAATGTTTAGAATTTTTCAAAATTAGTTAGTGTTTTTCAGAGTTTTTTTTAAACTAGAAAGAAAAGTTCAAAATGGTTAGAAAAATTCAAAATATTTTGAAAAGAAAAATTCAGAATTCAGAATTAACTTTGTCATTCAAAACTAAGTTTTTAATGCTTAGGTCTTTTTTTTTACATTTTTGAAAATTAATTTTTCTTCAATATTTAGTTTTTGAAAAGCACTTAATTTTTCGAAACGAATATTCTAACAAGTTTTTTTCAACTTTTCAAAAGTTAACTTATTCTCTAAAATTTTTCTCACTTAAATAAGACTAAGTCTATTTTTGAAAAATATCTTCTCTTCTATAAATACAGCTATTAACTGATATAGGGGGAGATAACTGGTTAAGGGGGAGAACTTAAAAGAAATTTCATTTCCCTATTAATACTTATTTTTAGCTTAACTTTGAACTGGGTTGTCATAATCAAAAAGGGGGAGATTGTTGGTGTCGAAAGCACCATATCAAACCTTGTTTTGATAAGTGGCAAGGGTTCAAGTTAAGCTGATATATTGTACTAATGGATTTGTGGAGATTGCAGGAAAGTCCTAGGTAAGCTAGGTAAGAAGTCCTGACCTACAAGGTTGAGCACGAATTCCTAGTCGAGGATCGAACAATGAAGACATGGCGAGTGAAGTCGAGCAAGAAGACTTGATCTGGGGGATCAAGCAGAAGACTTTGCCAAGCAGGGATCGCGGACAGGAGTCAAGACTTGTCGAGGTCGAACATCCTCGAGTTCTGGGTTTTCGGAGGCCGAGTAAAGTCCAACCAGAGGTTCTGGGTGGCAACAGGTAAACTCTCCTGAGAATAGTAGGTGAGGATGTGTTCCTCAATGAAGGAACAGTAGGCGTCGGTCTGACCTAGGGTTTCGGATAAAACTTGAAAGTCAGGACCAAGACAGCACTGGTTGTGATTCATACATGCTTCATTTATATATATTATTGGATGTATGGAACTAACCCATGTTGCAGCTGAAAAAGTTAAAGAAGCTTGACTGGGGCGCTTGAATGGGACTCAAGCGCCTGAAAGCTGGCAGATGGAGGCTGAGCTAGCACAATGGTCAGACTGACGTAGCGAGTGCTGAGTGGAGGACCCACATCAGCACTCAGGCACCTGAAAGTGACTCAGGTGTCTGACCAGGATAGAGTTTGACTGCACATCAGATAATGTTTTCGCCCGATCCGCTGCGACTGGGGTGCCTGAAAGGTCATTTAAGCTCCTGAGTAACTACTATAAAAAGGGGTCGAGTGCAGCAATCCAGAACAGCAATTCAATCACTGCGATCACTTTTTCCTTCTGTGTGTTGCGCGATCAAAGTTCAAACAATGCCAAAACTTCGTCTGACTCTCCAAACAAAGACTTGTTCACACACTCCAGGAGTTGGTATTATTATTCATTTCTTACTACACACTTCAGTTTATAAATTGTAAACATTCTTGCGATTTTTAGTGATGCTCAAAGTAAACGATCAAGAATCATGGGTCTTGCAGTAGAAGCCGGTCAAGACTCCAAAGCAAGTAAAACCAACTCGAGTTAACAATCTTGATTTGTTGTTTATTTCCGCTGCTCTATTTGTCTAACTCTTACACTTATTCTCAAAGCTTCTGCTGTGTACTTTATCGCTTACTAATTTAAGTGTTAAATTCGAAGTTTTTGAAAGCAATATTCACCCCCCCCCTCTATCGCTCAATCTCGATCCTACAGTTTACAGACTAAAAAAAGCTCTTTATAGCCTTAAACAAGCTCCTCGAGATAGGTTTGACATGTTCTTTATTGTTATTGGATCTCTTGGCTTTTTTCCTAGTCAGCAGGACTCTGCTCTTTTTGTACGTTGTACTTCGTTAGGTCATACGTTACTCTCTCTTTATGTTGATGACATGATTATTACAGGCGATGATATAAGTGGAATAGAAGAATTGAAACTACATTTGGCTCATGAGTTTGAAATGAAAGATTTGGGTCTTTTACATTATTTTTTGGGACTTAAAGTAGCTTATTCTCCTCGTGGTTATTTTCTCTCACAATCCAAATATATTGGTGATATTCTAGAGCAAGCTCATCTATCTAACACTTGCATTGTGGATACTCCACTTGAGATTAATGCTCGGTACTCTTCGACTGATGGTGTTCCCTTGCCAGATCCTTCTTTATATCGCACTTTAGTTGGTAGTCTAGTGTATCTAACCATCACTAGACCTGACATTGCTTATGTTGTACACATTGTTAGCTAGTTTGTTGCTTCTCCCACTTTAGTACATTGGGGAGTTGTGCTCTGCATCCTTCATTATCTTCGACGTACCCAGTTTCATAGTCTTCTTTATCCTTCCACGTCTATATTAGAGTTGCGTGCCTATTCAGATGCAGATTGGGGTGGTGATTCTATAGATCATAAGTCTACCACAGGATTTTATATTTTCCTGGGAGATTATCTTATATCTTGGAAGAGTAAAAAGTAAAATATTGTCTCTCGTTCTTCTACCGAAGCAAAATATCATGTTGTGGCCTCTATTACTACTGAAATTATTTGGTTACGTTGGTTACTTGCTGATATGGGTGTTTTTCTCTCGAACCCTACTCCTATGCATTGTGACAACTCTAGCGTCATTCAAATTACTCACAATTTTATTTTTCATGAATGTACCAAGCATATCAAGATTGATTATCACCTCACTCGACATCACTATCAGAATGACACCGTCAATTTGCCATTTATCTCATCTTCCATGCAAATTGCAGACTTGCTCACCAAGACGTATTCCACTGCACATTTTCAGTTTCTAGTTAACAAACTCTCGATGTTTTCTGTTAAAGCATCGTGAATTTGAGAGGGGATGTTAGTATATAATAAAAAATTCTTTATATAAGGATAGAATTTGTCTAAGGTAGAATTAGTCTTTTAAATTTGTCTATATATATCACCTTTTCATATGTAACCCCTAAGTTTTATGAATATAATTATCTAGCCGTCGTTTATTTTCTTCTTTCTCCTGTCTCTCTCTCTTTCTCTTTACATCGGTTTTAGATTATATTTGCATTATTTTTAAAAGGTTCCACATCGTCAGACATTCAAGGAGGTGTGCCTGATTCTGAGAATACTAAGGACTTCCTCGATTCAGTTGAGGAGAAATTTCAGAGTTCTTCTAAAGCACTTGCTACCACATTGATTATTAAAATAGTAACTTCTAAGTATAATAGACTTGGTGGTGATCGTGGGCATATCCTAAGAATGAATGATATGGCTGCTCAGTTTAAGGCCCTGGACATGGAGATCTCTGAGGGCTCTCTCATTTATTTCATTATAACATCTCTTCCTTCTTGGTTTGGTCCTTTCAAGATTAATTATAATACTCAGAAGGATAAATGGAAAATGAGCGAACTGATCAGTATGTGAGATCAAGAAGAAAAAAGACTTAAGGCTGATACTCCTGATAGTGCCCACTTTACCACTCAACGACAAGGCATGAAACGAAAACAACATGGTAAGGATAAAAGACATGTGAAGAAAAAGAATGATGGGAATAAGGTAAAGACTTCAAGCTCCAAGACTCACAAATGTAACTTTTGCCGCGAGACTACTCATTTTCAGAAGGACTGTCCAAAATTCAAGGAGTGATTAGCTAAAAAGGGTAAAATGTCTAATTATGCTTGTTATGAATCATTTTTGTAAATGTTCTTAATGATATATGGTGGATTGATAGTGGTGCTTCTGTACATATTACTTGTTCATCGCAAGGATTCCGTTCCGTGAGGAAGTTAAATAAAGGAGAACGCAACATTTTGGTTGGAAATGGAAATAAAGTTCCAGTTGAAGTCGTAGGAATTCTCCTTTTGTTTTTGGAGAGTGGTTTCAAAGTGGATTTATTTGATATTGTTTATGTTCTCAGTATTACAAGAAACCTTATTTTAATTTTTTGACTTATCACTCATGGTTATTCTGTTTTGTTTGAGAATAAAGGTTTTATCATTTCATTAAACAAAAAAATTGTTGGATCTAGTATTTTAGAGGGAGACCTCTTTAAATTATGTTTAAATGCTTCTTCTGTGAACATATTAGAATCCATTCACGAAACTTGTACGGCTTAAATCAGCAACAAAAGGAAATTAATGGATGAGAATTCCTCAATACTATGGCATGAACGTTTGGGTCATATATCTCGAGACAGAATGCAACGTATCATTAAAGATGGAATACTTTATTCGTTAGATTTCTCTAATTTTGACACATGTATTAAGTGTATTAAAGGAAAGTTTACGCAAAAGAACAAACATGGCGCCACCAAAAATAATGGACTATTAGAATTGATTCATACTGATATCAGTGGTCCTTATACTCCTAGTATTCATGGACATCGCTATTTTATCACCTTCATTGACAACCACTCTCGTTATGGCAAATTTATCTTCTTCGTGAAAAGTCTGAAATACTCCAAGTTTTTAAGGATTATAAATCTGAAGTTGAAAACCAACTTGATCGAAAGATTAAAGTGGTTCGGCCTGACAGAGGAGAACATTACGGAAGATTCTCCGACTCAGGTTATAATCCTAGGCTTTTTGTCTTATTTCTGAAAGAATGTGGCATTGTTGCTCAGGTTTCTATGCCAGGCACAGCTCAGCAAAATGGTGTCACTGAGAGATGTAATCGTCGATTACCCTTATGGATATGGTACGAAGTATGATATGTCAAACTCCTTCACCTGAGTATCTTTGGGTTGAGGCTCTTAAGACAGCTATGCATATACTTAATCATGTTCCTACTAAATCTATGCCTAAAACATCTTATGAAATGTTTGTGCAGAGGAAACCAAAATTGGGTATATGCGTGTATGGGGATGTCCTGCAGAGGCCAAAATTTACATCCGAACTATATGAAAGCTCGATCCCAAGATAATAAGTTGTTATTTCGTCGGTTACCTAGAACGTTCAATGGGTTATCAATTTTATTGTCCATCACATACCACGAGAATAATTGAAACTAGACATGCAATATTTTTGGAAGATGTTGGTAATTGTGGTGATAGCACGTCTTGCAAAAATATCCTTGAAGAAGAACGTGAACTTTTAAATGTTCCCATTATTTCAAGAGATTTGATTATCCATGATTCTGTGGGAGCATCATCGAATAATGAGACGATGTCTAATGTTTTGGGCCACATTGATGAACCTTCTCCAATTACTGTTCATGACCCACCCTTACGAAGGTCAGAATGCATGAGAAAGCTAACTACTCTCGATGATTTTGTCTATTTCGATGACTGTGATAATTCCATTGGGAATGATCCTGCATCGTTTAATGATGTGATGGCAGGCAACAAACACCTCAATGGCTTGAAGCCATGAACAAGGAGTTGAACTCAATGAAATTAAATAATGTGTGGGACCTTATAGACTTATCTCAAGGATTCAAACCGGTAGCCTGTAAGTGGGTTTTTAAAACCAAACTGAATCCTCAAGAAAATGTAGAATGGTACAAGACACGTTTGGTTGCTAAAGGGTTTACGCAAAAAGAAAGTATTGATTATAATGAAACCTTCTCACCTGTGTCTAAAAAGGAGTTGTTCCATATCATTATGGCCCTTGTAGCTTATTTTGATTTAGAGCTACATCAAATGGATGTCAAAATTGCATTGCTTAATGGTGACTTGCGTGAAGATATTTATATGACGCAACTGGAAGGAGTCATCTTGACAGTAGTATTTGAAGTTTCTAGAGGTGATCCATAAATTTGGTTTTAAGGAGAATGTTGTTGACCAATGCATTTTTATGAAAATCTATGGGAGCAAATTCATCATCCTCGTACTATATGTGGATGATATTTTACTTGCCTGTAATGATTTAGGCATGCTACGAGAGAAAAAAGATTTCTATCAAGTAAATTTGATATGAAAGATCTCGGTGAAGCCTCTTATGTTATAGGCATTGAAATTCATCGAGATAGATCTCGTGGAATGTTGTGTCTATCTCAAAGAGCCTATATTGAAAAGGTTCTAAAAAGATTCTGTCGGATCGAGAAAAACGATAGAGGGAGGGTGAAAAAGATATTATTTATTTGAAAATAAAAAGCGAAAAAGATTGAGTGGTGTTGCACCACACTCGATTAATGAGAAAGATTAAAAAAAAGATAAAATAATTTCAAAAATCCAAAAAACTCTCAAATTGGTAGTTACATCAAATTTGAGCTACCCCGCTCTGATACCACTTGTTGGATCGAGAGAATATGATAGAGGGGGGGGGTGAATATCGTAAAACGGTTTCGGATTAGAGAGAGAATGCACAGTGAAAAATTAACACAAAAACACACACGAACACAAGGATTTACTTGGTTCGGAGTCACGGTCGGCTCCTACTCTAAGGCCCACGGTCCTTGACCGTTTACTGCGGGCAATTCTATAATGTGCAAAGGTTTACAGAGAATTGTACAGTAGTATTGCAGTAAAAGGAATAAATGAACTCTTTGTTATCGACACCCAGTGTGGATCGTACTTCGGTGCGTAGGGTCGTTGTCGGCGCTAGAACCTCGAGATCAGAAATTTTCAGAGCAGAGCGCTTGAGCGAAGAGCGTTGTGGCGTTGGAAAAAGTGTGTCTGAAGCCTTGCGGGTCGAACCCCTTTTATAGTGCACCTGGGGGCGCCCTCCACGTGCCTCTGGATCCGCAAACCCCTATCTGCAGCTCGGTCAGCCCTTATCCCTTCAAGATAGGGCTCGGAGCTAACGGGGGCGCCCTGGCTGCTGGGGGCGCCCTGCTTGACTCGGTCAACAGGCTTCACGGTTTGATTTTTGCTTCGGTTCATTTCTTGGTTTGACTCAGGGCGCCCGGGACCTCCAGGGCGCCCTGCTTAGAGCAGTTTCGAAGCAACTCTTTGCTTGGTTGTTTGTTTTGACCTTGGGGGCGCCCGGGACCTCCAGGGCGCCCTACCCAGCTGCTACCCCTCTCCTTTGGGGCGTTCTGAGCTGCAGAAACTCGTTCCTTCGGTCCTGCATCCAAGGTTAGTTCCAAAACAACAAGGTAAGAGTGTTAGATAATTTTACAGCCGTAGCTATCTTGGTTCTGACTTTGGGTCTCCCAAATGGAACCCTAGGTCGAACGCCTACTGTTCCCTCGACGGGGAACGCGTCCTCACCTACTCCTCTCAGGAGAGTTTACCTTTTGCCAACTGGCTCCTCCGGTTGGACTTTTGCCCAGCAGTCCTTCGCCAGGTGCCTAGCTGCCCTTCGCTAGGTCTTCAATGCCTAGCAGTCCTTCGGCAGGTCTTCAACTCCTAGCAGCCCTTCGCTAGGTGCCTAGCAGTCCTTTGCCAGGTCTTCAACTCCTAGCAGCCCTTCTCTAGGTGCCTAGCAGTCCTTCTCTAGGACTTCTTTCCGCACACTCAGTGACATCGTTAGATCACAAATAGTACTTAACTTTGAATCCTTTGCCAATATCAAAATAAGGTTCGATATGGTGCTTCTTGCACCAACACTTCGATCTGGGAATCCTTATCCGCAGGCTCGGTCAGCGCTTATCCTCCCCACTTGGGCGCCTGAGCTGATGGGGGCGCCCGTGACCTCACGGGCGCCTGATCCACCTTGGTTCACTGGCTTTGCAGCTATGATTTGGGATTTGCATTCACTCTTGGGCACTCGTATCCTTACGGGCGCCTAAATTCATTCAGGCGCCTAGGCCCAGTGAAGAACCTTCACTTGCAGACGATCAGTCCTTTGACCCTGCAACTAAGGTTAGTCCCAAAAACATGGTAAGTAATAATTATAGTCGTAGCTGTCTTGGTTCTGACTTCGGGTCTCCCAAATGGAACCCTAGGTCGAACCGACGCCTACTGTTCCCTCGACGGGGAACGTGTCCTCACCTACTCCTCTCAAGAGAGTTTACCTTTTGCCAACCGGTTCCTCCGGTTGGACTTTTGCCCGATCCACCTGACCAGGTCTTCGTACCCAACTTCCGGTCAGGTCTTCGTTGCCCAGCCCCTTGCCAGGACTTCGTGCCCAGTCCTCGACCAGGACTTCTTTGCCCAGCCCTTAGTCAGGACTTCTTGCCTAGTGTACCTAGGGCTTCTTCCTGCACACTGAGTGAACATGTTAGACAACAATAACATCTTAACTTCTGAACCCTTTGCCATTATCAAAACCCAGGCTTGACTTAGGTGCTGCTGCACCAACAATCTCCCCCTTTTTGATTTATGGCAACCCGGTTCAAAAAGTTAAGTTAAATAACCATTAAATAAAGTACCAGTTTTAATTTCCTCCTCCTGAAAGAAATCTCCCCCTGAGTTTTTCAAACATTCATGGGGGTTTTGAAAAAGTTTCTAAGCCTTTGTTTCTAAAATTGAAAAGTTTTTCAGTTTTTCAATACTTAGAAGATTTTCAAAACGGGATTTTTAAGTTAGAAAAATTTTCCAAAAATATTTTGAGTTAGGCACTTAGAAAATTTTCCAACACGTTTAACTTTAGCACTTAGAAAATTTTCAAGGGAATTTTGAAACACTTAGAAAATTTTGCACTAGAAAATTTTGGAGTTCTTAACACTTAGAAAAATTTGCCAAAATTATTTTGAAGTTCTTAGCACTTAGAAAATTTTCAAAATAAATTTTTAATTTTTGAAGATGCCTCAGATTTGAAAACAAGTTATTTTACTTTTTGAAAAAGGAGATAAAAGGTTTTTGGAAAATTTTAAAATTCAAAAATTTAAAAAAATACTTCTTTTCTCTCCTTTCCAATCTCTCTCCCTTTGCCATATATCAAAATTATAGCAAGAAAAATTGAGAAAAGAAAGTAATATTCTATATTGAACCAACTCTAATCACTTTAAGCATACACTGGACCAAATCAATTTAAACCGTTCTTGTTCGCGTCCAGTATAACCTACTTAATCTAAACTTGTCAAATTTGGGGGTCAAAAAGCGTTCTTGATAAAAAAAAAATTTAAGTGAAAGATCCTACTGAATTGAATTTGATCCATGAATCTTACCAACAAAACTTCTTTCCTTTGCAAAGTGCTTAGTATAATTTTTGAAAAACATATCATTTCTAACAGAACAATTAAAAACTTCCTTTTTGAAAAGGACTAAATATTAGAAAAGAATTAAGTACTTAAATTGAAAAAAAAATTATACTTTGAAAATATTGTGCACTGGAAACTTTTTAGAAAAAAATATTTTGAACTTAATATTGCAAAAAAAAACTTTATTTAGAAAAGGACTTTCACCAAAAGAAAATTATGCACTTTTTAAAAATAATTTCACATAGCCACATATAGTGCACTTAAAAAATTATGCAAAACCTTGCATTTTGAAAGATATTTTATACTTCAACCATCAGTACTTTGAAAAGTATTGGATGCAATGGTTCTTTGAAAAATCTTGTACTTAACAATAAATTGTACTCAATACTAAAAATAACACTTTGTACTTTGAAATATATTTTCTACTTAACAAATATCGGCACTTTGAGAAATATTTGTACTTTGAAAAATATTTGTGCTTTGAAAAATATTTATACTTTGAAAGCTATTATCCATTTTTGAAAAATATAAGTACTTTTGAAAAGATATTATGCATTGTTGAAAAAGTATAAGTACTTTTGAAGGATATTATTTTGAAAACATAATACTTTACTTGACTTGGTTTCTTTTCCAGTCTGACACAATCCTAGGAAACCTTGTTAACTATATGTCCTGGGAATTCTCCAAATCCACGTAAGTATTATTTCAAAAAGTATTGAAACACAGAAGAAATTTGAAAGTGAATAGAAATGATAGTATATATATATATATATATAATAATCATAAAGTTTTCTTTTTAGACTCCCCCTAAATTTGACACATCCTAGGAGTCCTTGTAGATCATGAAGAAGACTTCCTCTGTGTCTTTAGAGTTTATCAAAATTTAAAAGAACAATTTTGAACAACCTTCTGAGTATGATAACTTTCAAGGAGATAAATTTTTGAAGACAACTTGGAATGATAGCACAGTTTTCGAAAAATATTTTGAAATGATGATAATTTTTCAAAGAGATAGTAATATACGAAGGTCTTTGAATCAATTTTTGAAAACCTTATTTTGAGATGGTAATAAGTTTTATAGCATAAGGTTTTTGAAAAATCTAAATTTTTTAAAAAATATTTAAAAAAAAAAACTCCCCTTGTATCCGACATATCTGACTTTATCTAAGTGTCTTAAGGGACTTCAGTATTGACCAGGTTTTGACTATGTTGACTTGGTTTTACCAATCAATAATTGACCCAATCAAGTCCTAGGTCTTACTACAATTCAATCAAGACTTAGTTTGATGAATTAATTTTGAAAACAAATGAAATTCATTTTTTGAAAAAAAAATGTTGAGTGGAAAACATGTAGAGTTAATTTAGAGTTAATTTTGGGGGAAAATTGAGTTGATTTTGAGTTGATTTGGAAAAAGTATTGAACTACATTATTAGGTCCTACACGTCTCACCCAGTTCTACATGACAAAACGGGTTACCTTATCTATTTTGTGAGATGTTTTAACATAAATGAAAATTTTAAGTTTGAAAAATATGGTTAATTTTAAAAGGTTAAATTAATTTTGAAAATGCTTATTAAGTTTAAGTCTATTTTGCAAAATTGTGTTGAATCTAAGATTAGTTGAAATTTGTGTTAGATTCAAATCTGACAATAGTAAAGTGAATTTGATTTTCTACAATTGGCTTCCAGGTCTTGGCGAGGCACTAGGCCTTCTTTGGTCATAGCCTTATTGGATCATCAACCCTTTCCTTGACAAAGCCTTTTATAGAAAATTCATCTTCAAGTTACTTCTTGAAAGATTTTGGTCTAACTAGCTTGGATCTTGGATCGGTAGCTTCGGCTAGTTCCGCCAGACTAAACAGACCAAGTAGGGTGTACTTGACCTTATTAGAATGGTTTCTCTAACGTACTATCATCTCACCTCCACCCAATACTATGTTGTTCAAATTTCAACTAAATCACTTTGTCCTTAATCTAACCAAACCTAATTCTAAGCATTATAAAAAAAATAAGATAAAAAGCAACACACAATTAAAGCAAACAATTATCTAAGTAAGGTTACAATTAGAGTAATACTCCGGATTTTCGAAATCAGCAAGATTATGAATTAAATTTTCTAGCATATTGACCTTATGTTTCAAGGTTTCATTTTCTTGTTTCAATTTTCTAAAATTTTCCTTAACTAATTTATATGAATCAATCATATTATTCAAGGTAAATATTGGATTTTCAAATGTTGAAAATTTACCCTTGTCGAATGTTTGTCCAGCACTCTTGTAATGATCATGAGCTACTCGGATCAGTTTCGGTCGATCTCTTTCACTGTCTTCTGATTCCGAGTCTGAGTCGGACTCGGGTACAGGTTGTAGCTTCTTCCTTGGTGGTTTTCTTGGAGTTTTCCCTGCACTTGAAATTATACCTTCCTCGACCATTACAGTATCAGTCTGATTATTTAATTGTAATTCTGGAAAAAAATCGAAATTAGTTACCATTTTTGTCTCAGTCAATTCATCTTCTGACTTTGGCTCGAATTCGCAGTCAGGTATGGATTCTTTCTCATCTTCTGATCCGGAGTCAATTTTGAAGTCGGGTGCCAACTCTGTTTCGGCTATTCGAGCTTGAGCCGAGTATGCAAAATAACTTACCTGATCTTCTTCTTCATCTGAGATCTCTTGATGAAGGTTAATTAATTTTTCCCAAATTTCTCTAGCACATCTGAATGGACCTACTAGTTCGAGTTGCTCCTTGGTTAGGCCACATTGTAGGATTGCAGTTGCCCTTGCATCGGTCTCAATTTGGTTGAGAGTTTGTTCATCCAGTTTGTCCCACTCGATTGATAACTCATCTTCTACGGGAAGAGAGAATCCCGTTTGGATGATCAACCATAAGTCCATGTGGGCCTTCAAAGGGACTCCATTTGACTTCTCCAAGAATTGAAGTTCTCGGCGGAGAATAGCGGTGGACGGGCACTGTTCCACTCTTGGTTGACCATTTAGTTTAAACCTCGTACACAAAAGAAACACCAAAAATGTATCAAGACTTGGTCATGGATTAGTAGTGCGGGAGAAAGAAAAAAAACTAGCTCAAAAGGTGTTGCACGAATTTCGAGGTAAAATAATAAAAATAAAAAAAACTTATGATAAATTTTTTGAAAATGTTGGATTTATCAATTCTGATTAATGGTGAAAGAAAAAAAATAAGAATTTAATGTCGAAAATTTTGCTCGAGTTAAGATAACACGAATTTCGAGAAACATATTAAAATAATAATAAAAAGTATGACAAATTTTAAAAAATTGATCGTTTTATCAACTCTAATGAATGGTGAAAGGATGAAAATTCAAAATTGAAAAAGGCGATCGAGTGGTGTTGCACCAACCTCGATTATTTATTTGAAATAAAAAGCGATCGAGTGGTGTTGCACCAACCTCGATTAACGAGAAAGATTAAAAAAAATTTGAAAATCCTAAAGACAATCTCAAATTGGTGGTTGCACCAAATTTGAGCCACCCGCTCTTATACCACTTGTTGAATCGAGAAAATGATAGAGGGGGGTGAATATCGTTAAAACTTTTCGAATAGAATAAAGAGCGAAAACGCAGCGGAAATAATTAAATGCACACAGGAACACAAGATTTTTACTTGGTTCGGAGTCGCGGTCGGCTCCTACTCCGAAGCGAGAAGACACGAAGAAAGGGGTTCTTGCGTGAGATCGTCGCTGGGTGGAGCTCGGAAGAAGCTTGCTGTGTTCTTGTCTGTGCTAAGTGCTAAGTGCTAAGTAAAATCTTTCTTGTGTTTAATTGTGCTTAAAACTATATCTTTGGATTGAAACGTTCTGGAGAGGTTACTCCACCGAGAAGGAGGTTGCATTTATGGTTTTACGGGGCTTGATCTGTCGACGATCCAAGGGATCGCACTAAGTAGGCTACGCAAGAGTAGGGGCAAGTTATCCGACCTGTATATCTTTCCTTGTTGCTGATTTTTTTTTTTTTTTTTTTTTTTTTTTTTTTTTTTTTTTTTTTTTTTTTTTTTTTTTGTTTATTTGCATTAAATTATTATTGAATGCTTTGTTTATTGAACATACATCGACAGTGTAAGGTAGAGTCTAACATTGATTGAGCCGTCTATATCGATCCATAGATATGGAAAAGATAAGTTATGTATATCCTTGAAGCTATATGTCCTGCGTGGAATGTAGGATTCGATGGTCCATCCTTATGTTGCTACATTTTACTAGTTTGTTTTTTTTTTTTTTTGGCCATCTAGGTCATGATGGATGAACATGTTTTTTTTATTGTTTCCGCTTTGCTTTCATTATTTGGTTTTTGTTTTAATAGACCTTAGACTAGCCTTATATGCATACATCACATAAAAGTTACAATAAAATCCTAAGAAGTACACACAGGATTCATCTCCCTTAGAGCAGAGTAGATCGAGTCTCAATAATGTCAGTATTACACTCAGTAATTCTTTTCTCTATATCATTATTACTTGATAAGTCTTCTTTGGTAGAATCTTGATTATAAGTCAGCTTATGTACGTTTCCGTGGATTTTATCATCATGCATATATCCGCCTAGTTCGAGGAGGAGTATGGAAGCGTCGTATGAAGGTATCTTCAAATAGACTTGATATTTACTAACAATTAAATTTGATTTGAACTACCTAGAGATGAGAAGGAAAATGAACTCGAGAACCACTGGACCAAAAACAGCGCGACAAATCTATGGAAATGTAAGGCTAATTCACTTCTAAGCATTCTACCGGCTAAGAAACTCGACAAAATTGGCACGTACGATTCTGCTTAAGCTCTTTGGCTTAAGATTCTAGAACTTCACGAAGAACCAAAAGAACCAGAACCTGACTCTTTGATGGATACTGATTCGTCCTGAGAAGAGTCCAAGACCAAAAAGATTATCGGACTAACACTAACAGTTGAATACCTATTGGCTAACGACGAAGTTTCTTCAGAAGAGAGCAACGATGAAGGGGAAGCATCAATCTATGAGTCTAATACGATAAATGAGATATGTAACCTTCCCTCCAAGCAATTATACGATGGTATTAAAATGTTGTCTAGAGTTTTATATAAAAATAGGACCAAATATAAAAAAGAAAACGAAAAAATTTACATGCTTACTAGAAGAACATGAAAAAATGAAAAGAAGAATTAAATAAAGTTTTAACTGAAAATACGAAATTAAAAAATAAAGTAAAAAATATTAGAAAAGGATATTGCATGCTCAAATTTTTACATGCTCCAAAAATAAATGTTAGATATAATGGTGAGCTTAATTGGTATATTAGAAATCATAAGGGATAAATTAAAAATTATCTAAAAATTATATTCCATCTAAATTTTTGATAAATTCAATTGGTAGAAATTTATTTTGGGTTCCTAAATCTATTTTGAATTGTTAGGATTATTATTTTAAGCATACTAGAAGTTAATTTATCTTTCATGAAAAATCTTTTTCAAGAATTTCTTTTTAGAGTATATTTATTTTTAAATCTTTTTTGATAGATACAAGTCATATCTATTTACAAAGAATTTTTAAGATATTTTGACCGTAAAATGAATTTTTCTGAATTTTTTTACCAAAAGTTGAATTTTTAATTTTAAAAATACTTCAAAGATGATTTTTGAAAAATTAAATTTTTTTGGAGATTAGCCATTAGATTTTACTTTTTCAAAAAATTATCAATATTTTTAAGCCAAAATTCACTTTCTTAGCATTTATTTTTCAAATTTTATATATTTGTTAAGAAATTATTTTTGACCACTCAATGGAAAAATATTTTATCTTAAAAATTTTTGTATGATCAGATCTTACATTTTTAACTTATTCATAAAAATTTATAAAAGTTTTAAAAAAATAGATAATTTCCTATGAATTTTCTATCAAAAATTGAATTTTTTTAGCGAGAAGGAGTACACGGGAAGGGAGTTGATAGGCTCGATCAGTTCGGGGCCAAAAAGTTGCGGAAGAGTACACCAGTGAAGCGAGAAGGGCTTCTGCGATGTCGGAGGGATGAGAAACCGAGGAGGAAGACTAATCGAGGAGAAGGTCGAAAATTCGATTCATTGAGCTCAACTTTGGGCGATCAAAAATCACCCAAAAAGCGTCAGAAAGCTGGTCATCAAGAGGTTGACCAGAACTGGGGCAAACAGACTTGTCTGGGGCACCTAGACTTGTCCAAGACTCCTGGGACACTATCCGTGGTGCCCGAGAAGCTATCCGGGGATCCTGGGAAATGTCTGGGGCGCCCTAGACATGTCTGGGGACCCCGAGAGCTGCTTGGGGGCGCCCGTATGCAAAGGGGGTGACCATATTGCATTGGGGAGTCCGAAGTCTACTGAGTTATCTAAAAAAGTGCCTTTTTTGATGTTGCAACAAGGATAAGAGTTTACCCAACTCAGGCACCCCGAACTAATACAGGCACTCGGGATGTGTCGCGTCGGTAACAGGATAACTTTTCTAGGGGCTATAAATAGAACCCTTTAAATTCAGAATGAAAGAACAATCATTGCATTCTTTCTTCTAATTTTGTACTTAACTGTTTTGTGCTTTCAACGAATGCTTTCAAATATTGTATTCTTTCTTCTAATTGTGTACTGAATTATTCTGTGCCTTCATCAAAGAAGAAATTCTAGTGAGCTTTTATTATCTTAGATTAGCAACCACCCAGGTTACAAATCAAATAAACTCGAAGTCTCTTCTTACTATTATTTTATGTTTGTTATTTTTTATAATTAATATTGTGTCCTTGCTAATATAGAAAGCAAGAGAATTAGTTTTCATTTTCAGGGCTATTCACACCTCTCTAACTGGCCCGATATGATCCAACAATTGGTATCAAAGACTGGTCGCTTGAGAAAGACTAACCGTAATTTGAAGCAACAAAGATATGACCGAATCAAGCATCTATCCGCCTAAATTCGAGGGGGAGTTCGTATTATGGAAGCGTCGTATGAAGGTATTCTTCAAAACAAACTTCGATATTTTACTAACAATGAAATTTGATTTTGAAATACCTAGAGATGAGAATGGAAATGAACTCGGAGAACACCGCTGGACCAAAAAACAGCGCGACAAATCTATGGCATGGTAAGGCTGAATTTCACCTTCTGAGCATTCTACCGGCTGAGGAACTCAACAAAATCTGCACATACGATTCTACTAAAGCTCTTTGGCTTAAGATTCTGGAACTTCACGAAGAACCAAAAGAACCAGAATCTGACTCTTTGATGGATACGAATTCGTCCTCAGAAGAGTTTGAGACCGAAAAGATTGTCTGACTAGTACTAATAGTTGAATACCTACCGGCTAATGACGAAGCATCTTCGGAAAAGAGCAACGAGAGGGAGCATCTATCTACGAGTCTGATACGGTAAGTGAGGTGTGTAACCTTCCCTCCAAGCAATTGTACGAAGGTATTAAAATGTTGTCTAGAGCTTTATATAAAAATAGGACCAAATACATAAATGAAAAGAAAAAATTACATGCTTACTAGAAGAACATGAAAAATGATATGAAATTAACAAATAAAGTAGAAACATTGAAAAAGGATCTTGCATGTTCAAATTTTTTACAAGCTCCAAAAATAAATGTTAGATGTAATGGTGAGCTTAATTGGTATATTAGAAATCATAGGGATCAAATCATAAACATGCCCAAAAATTATATTCCACCCAAAGTTTTGATAAATCCAGTTGGTAGAAATTTATTTTGGGTCCTAAATCTGTTTTGAATTGTTAAGATTATTGTTTTAAGCCAAGATGGCATGGACACATTGAAAATGCCCCGATGTAGAGAAGGGCCTCAAGAAGAGGTAGGATCCATTATTGGCCCTATAGTTGGTTCGCTGGTTAGGGGCTCCTCTGACGAGCCAGTCGGCCAAGCCCCCATCACCTCCTTGCCCTTCGAAGGCTGGCTAGGCTGAGGTGCAGTTGGGGAAAGCGACGGAGCTCTTGGCTCCAATATTATTACCTTCTCTGTAGAGGTCGCCAAGACAGAAGGAGTAGGTGGGTGCCGAGTCTTCAACGACTCTGGTCGCGGCGCTTTAGATGACCCCGATGTTGAAGGGGGTCAAGAGGTGTTCGGTCGGTGGGATGAGCACTTATGTCGATCAGCTAATAGCGCGTCCGACTTTTTCTTCTTGTGCCTCTCTTGGAGAGGCACATCATCTCTAGCTGCCTCCAAGGACCTTGTCTGATCGGTAGACCTCTTGTCTGAAGATGGGGGAGGTATTCTCTAGGATCCTGAAACGGGGGCTCCATTACCCCCTTCCATCCGAGCGGCGGATTCCTCAAAGGTGTACTCCTTCTTCGCTAGCTCGAACGCTCCCCTAGTCTCGATCTCCACGTCGTCGAGACCTAGGCCCTTGCAGAGCTTGGCCTTCATCGTACTTGAAGTTGCACAGACAAGTAGATAATCTCAATTAGTTCAAAAAACAAGGTAAAAACATTAAGGAACTTACCAAAGGTGTCGCACAGCAGCCTGTGAGGAATGAAACTCAAACCAAAGGCAAACAAGAAGTAATGGTGAATTAGCAAGTTGATATCAAAACATCGATCGACTAACTTTGAGTAGGCGTCGATAAACAAATGGTCACTCTTAAAATTCTTCACAATTCCTCGATCCAGTCGAGTGTCCACTCAGGGGTTGCAAAAGGCTAGAGGAAGAAATAATGATACTTCCATCCCTTCAGCGAAGATGGAGCATCCTCAAAAGAGTGTCAACTTCAGATGGGCTTGGAAATAAAAGCTCCGTACTTCATGTCTCTTCGGGTTATAGAAAAAATGAAAATCCTAGGGATCAGAGGGATGCGATACGAGGTGAAGATCATTACTCCCTGCATAAATACCTAATGGCATTGGGCACTAGTTAAGATAAGGGGATATGGAAATATTTACAGATATCTACAATGAAGAGGTGTATAGGAAATTGTAGGCATACTAGGATCTGATCTTTGAAGATGGTTATATATCCTTGTGGTGGTAGATGAAGATGCTCTATCGCATTGGGGATAAGCATCAGATGATCATTAGGGATCTCATACTCCATTCTGATAGCCTGAAACTCATCTCCATTTATGTCTGATTCCACTGTTGTGTACCACAGACCAGGGATCCTCATCGGAGCTTGTTCAACCATGGTCAATCTTAGCGGCAACCACACACCAAAAAACAAAGACAAAGAGGAATAACTTACGCTCAAAGGGAAACTAGAGCGGGCGTCGAAGAGCACGAAGTATTCATCGGAGAGAGGAGAGTAGACGACAAGACAAGGAAACATGCATAAATTAGATTAAACCTCGACGAAAAGGAATATTATAACTCTACTCCTTTTATCTAAGTCATCGGATCAGAAGCGACGTAATAGGCGGGATGAGATCCTAGTCGTTAGTGTGTAACAACTACAATCGCTTCGAATTCCGCTCTACCAAAAAGCATGTGTCAAATTATAGCAGTAAGGCAATAGAATGCTTAAGCCTATGTGGGATCGGCAGGTGGTGGAGAGAGCGGCGCGGTCTTGATGACATGAGATATCAAAGAATCAAGCGTTAATTATCCCGCACGCGCGCACGTCATTCCGCATTAAACAATGCATGGAGTGCACTGATGAGAGTGTTGGCCACATCAGCATTTGCCCAGTCAAGGTTTCGAGTCCAAGTATAGGTCTAGTTAGTTAGGTTAACACTTCTTTCGACTAGACTTGACGGGAAGGCTTGTGATATGAGGGTGTTATAGGTCCCTCACCCCTGTAGGATAAGTACTAGTCAAATGGCAAACATGGACCTATTGAAGGGCGCTCGACCATAGGGGTCACAAGGGTAATGGACTGTTCGCGGAGCGGAAGGCTAGATTGGTTGATCAGCCAACAACTCCATACCGCCACTCGGACTACCAATCCATATGGCCGATTAGCAGATCATTTCATATGGTCGATCGGCATATTATTTCTAACAGTAGATCAGCGCAAGGCATCGACCTCAATGCCCTTACATACACCCAAACATGCCCAATCAGTAGGGGCCACCCATACACAACTGTCAATCGGTTGACACACTCCTTTTCCAGGATCACTTTAGATCCCTAAGTTGGAGCCTAATCAACCATCTCCCATGGGCCTTAACCCAGCTATTCTATTGGACCAATTGGGCCTCCTCCTTTGAGGTCTCTCCATTGGGCCTCCAGGTAAGCATTAAGAAGGGTTGATGCCTGTCACCTTGATTAAGACCAAGATGGCATCATCCTATCACTTCCTTAAAAACTAACCTGCTTCTCTGACAGGATCAGTTGTTTAGATAGTTTGCGGGCCCAATACGCAGCTGCTCAGTGGCCCAATGGCCTAAACACTGACATGTTTAGGTTATCGTTAATCTCATCACTTATAGGCCCATCCCTGACATAACCTCTCTGTTACAATTGGATGTGACACCTTGACGGTGGAGGGTCACGGAAGATACACACATATATAAGGGTCCCTCCTCCACGATGCAGGTATGCTATAATTCCCACTTTCATTTGCTTTTCCACTTCTGCTTTATCTGACTGAGCGTCGGAGTGTCTGCGCCGGGATCTCCTAGCCTTGCTTCTGGCATCTTTTGGTTTTCTTCTCAGGAGTCTTCCGATGATCATCCCAGCTTAACTCCCAGCCTTTGGCAAGTTCACATTGTTGCTGTGTTGGCCCTCATTGGCGACACGCTATTCTTTGTAGTTTTTTTTTTTTTTTTTTTTTTTTTTTTTTTTTTTTTTTTTTTTTTTTTTTTTTTTTTTTTTTTTTTTTTTTTTTTTTTTTTTTTTTTTTTTTTTTTTTTTTTTTTTTTTTTTTTTTTTTTTTTTTTTTTTTTTTTTTTTTTTTTTTTTTTTTTTTTAGATCGAGGACAGGATTAAATTGGCGTTGTCTGTGGTGAAGAATCAATTATCAAAGAATCAAGCATTAATTATCCCGCACGTTGTTTGTTATCAAAGAATCAAGCATTAATTACCCCACACGCGTGCGTCATTCCGCATTAAACAGTGCATGGAGTGCGCTGATGAGAGTGTTGGCCACGTCAGCATTTGCCCAGTCAAGGTTTTGGGCTCGAGTATGGGTCTAGTCAATCAGGTCAACACTTCCTTCGACTATACTTGACGGTGAATCTTGTGATACGGGGGAGTTATAAGTCCCTCACCCATGTAGGATAAGTCATGGTCAAACGGCTAACATGGACCTAGTAGAGGACACATAGCCATAGGGGTCCCAAGGGTAATGGAATATTCGCAAAACGGAAGGCTAGATAGGTTGATCAGCCAACAACTCCATGCGGTCGCTAGGCCTACCAATCTATACGGCTGCTCGGCCTACCAATCTATACGGTCGCTCGGCCTACCACTCCATATGGCCCATCAGCAAGTCATTTGACATGGCCAATTGGCATATCATGTCTAACCGTAGATCGGCACAAAGTATTGACCTCAGTGCCCTTGCATACACCCAAACTTGCTCGATTAGCAAGGTCAACTCATACACATAACTGCCAATCAGCTAACACGCTCCTTTTCCTGAATCACTTTAGATCCCTAAGCTGGAGCCTAATCAATCATCTCTCATGGGTCTTAACCCAGCTATTCTATTGGGTCAATTGGGCCTGATCCTTTGAGGTCTCTCCATTGGGTCTCCAAGTAAGCATTAAGAAGGGTCGCTACCTGTCACCTTGGTTATGACCAACATGACATCATCCTATCACTTCCTTAAAAACTGACCTGCTTCTCTGATAGGATCAGTTGCTCAGATAGTTTGCAAGCTCAATACGTAGCTGCTCGAAGGCCCAATGGCCTAAACAATGACCTGCTCAGGTTATCATTAATCTCATCACTTATAGGTTCATCCCTGAGATAACCTCTCTATTACAATTGGATACGACACCTTGACGGGGGGGGGGGGGGGGGGGGGGTACCGAAAATGCACATATATATAAAGGTCCCTCCTCCACGATGCAAGCATGCATAATTCCTATTTTATTCACCTTTTCCACTTCCACTTTGTCTAACTTGAGCGTCGAGTGTCTGCGTCGGGGATCCCCAACCTTGCTTATGACCTCTTTTGGTGTTTTTCTCAGGAGACTTTCGGTGATTATCCCATCTTAGCTCCCAGTCTTTGACAAGTCCACATTTTTTTGGTCATTGCGACACGTTGTTCTTTATAGATGAAGGATAGGATCAACTGTCAAATTTAATGAATGAGATAAACAAAGAATGACTTGACTTATTTCAAGAAGGAAAAGTAAGTGACCCATATCATAAATAATGTCCCCCATACAACTTTCCTATAACAGGGATGATGTGAGAAAGCTTGACCTATACTTGTAAGAAATTACTTATCTCAATTAAATCAATTGAGAAACACGTGTAAATCTTGTATATATATATATATATATATATATATATATGAGAGATAAAGGTTAGGAGATTATTATACCGAGCTTGTAATCAGATAACTCTTGATAAATAATATAGAGCATTTGCTCCACACTTTGAATCATAGCTTTCGAGTTGTCATTTTTGGCATGTCCATCGGTTTTAGCCAAAATGGAGATAACTTACCTGTTGAACCTATATATGTGATAAAAGGAGAAATGTTCGCCCCCAGCGCCCCCGCCAACCCACCCCAAGACCAACACGAAGAAGGTAAATCACGGTGACTGAGAAGGCAAGAGGTTGAGGGGAGAGACTTTTTACACAGGGTGTAGGGATTTATGCCCCACCAGCCCCGTGGCTCGAACCTAAGACCACTAGTGATAATCTACCAACCTCTCACCATCTCAGCTATGCCCGTGAGGGCATTTGGCCTATATATGTGATTGTATATGTGCTTTCACATGATGTATTTCGTATGGGTAGATTACGGATCGTTCACTCTGTGTGTATATACGATACATCTTGTCCGGAGAATTACAGATCATTCACCCGATCTATGTATGTATAGGTGCATACATATGATGTATTTCATTACGAGTGCATTGCAGGTCATTCACTTTTATAGAAGATGCATTTTGTTGCGGTGGTTTGCAAGTCGCTCAGCATAATATTTCAATTATCCTTGATGAATATATTCATCCCAGGCATCCACAGTTCGATCCACAGCTATGGCATATTTTGTAAGAATTTTTTCTCCAAATGGGGCGCAAATCTTGGACTCTGGGCTTCTGATCCGCTCGCCACTAGCGCTTCCCAACTTACCTTGGCGACCGGTGAAAAACTTTCATGGGGCTGAATCGGTCGCCCAAAGTTCGACATTACCCAATCTCATTAATTATTTTTATAGCATACATTCACTCAATAAAATTATATTGAGCTATCAGATTTTATAAGATTATGATTATGTGAAATGTTCGTAAATGAAAAATTAGAGAGAATGAGAAATGAAATTACCATAAGAAAAGTTCAATAATAACTTANTCTCTGAATTCTTTGAACTTTTCAAAGGATTCAGACTTATGTGTCATCAAATACACATAGCCATATCTACTGAAGTCATCAGTAAATGTGATGAAGTACTGTAACCACCTCTGGCAGCGACATTGAAAGGGCCACATACATCACTATGTATGAGTCCTAACAAGTCTGTCGCTCTTTTCGCTATGTCCACTAAAGGGAGTCTTAGTCATCTTGCCTAGAAGGCATGACTCGCATGTCTCATATGATTCAATATCAAATGAGTCCAGCAAACCATCCTTATGGAGCTGGGACAAGCGGACTCTCATTTATGTGGCCTAAGCGACAGTGCAGAGATAGGTTGGGTTCAACTCATTTGATCTCAACCTCTTGGTATTCACGTTATAGATAGGGCTTCTAAGTCTAGAATATAGAGGCCATTCATCAGATGTGCGCTACAATAGAACATATCCTTTAAATAAACAGAACAACATTTGTCCTTTATTATGAATGAAAAACCTTTGTTATCTAAACATGAAACTGAAATGATATTCTTTGTTAGTACAGGTACATAACAACAGTTATTCAATTCCATACAAGCCCAGAGGGTAGAGGTAGAAAGTAAGTCCCTATAGCAACAGCAGCAACCCTTGCTCCATTGCCTACTCGTAGGTCCACCTCGCCCTTGGCCAATGCCCCTGCTATTTCTCAGCGCTTGCACATTTGTACAAATGTGAGAAGCACACCCAGTATCTAATACCCATGATATAGAATAGAAAGGTTGACTTCTATAACATTTATACCTGAAGTAGAAGTCTCACTTCTCTTCTTCTTCAGATCTTCCAGGTATACCTTGCAGTTCCGCTTCCAATGCCCTGCCTACCCTTGATATAATTGCTTGAGGTGGCCAATCATATCATAAGCATTCATGTTCTCGTGTTGCTTCTGAAGCTCAGAGAACATGCAGCATAGCATTAGGCACGATACGTCTAACGCGTCGTCTTGATGCTTCTGATGAGCATCTCTAACGCTATGGATGGCTGAGGGAAGTGGTGCTTCAGGAACTGCTTGCTCTAGAACGTACAACTTACGTTCCTGTTTGAGGACTATCCTCAAGTTCCTGTACCAGTCCAGGAAATTAGCTCCAGTGAGCTTGTCCTTCTCAAGGACAGATCGCAGAGAGAGATTGTTCGTGTTTGACATGGTAATCTACAACATAAATGCAGAAAATAAATATCCACCATTGTATCATATTTATCATTTAACTAGGCCTTTAATTAAATGATGCTCCCACTGAATTATAGGGCTTTGGTAGAATCGAGTCATAGATGTGGTAAAACCACACTACTAGATCCACACCAACTAACTATAATTCTCGTAGGTCAAGATCCACATCATACTACGCTTGAGTTAGCTTTGGCTAAATCGCCCAAGACATAGTATGATCGGTAGGTACCAATTACCAATTACATCTCTATGCAACTCTTGTTTATAGGATCAAGAATTAACATTTATGAATAATCTTGAGTTAGCTTTGGCTAAATCGCCCAAGACTATTGATAAATGCGATCTTGTCCTACCTTTCCAACTATTGGAATATGCCTATAGTTAGGCTCGATCCAATTGAGCTAACTAGTTACCCAATCTAATTGAGCTCAATCTAACCCAAGCGTGATAGGCGGGACCAAGATTGTCCCTCCGCATCCCACCAAGATTAAATGCATTGCTCTGCTTTGGCAGATTCAACAATCGCATATGATCATGGTAGTGATGGGTATCAAGGCTCGTTAGGCATATACGAGTTGATTTCGATTTAGATCTAATCTAATCGATGATGTGCATCGTATCAAGGCATTTATTAAATCTAATTTAACCTAAATGTGTACTAGGTGCACATCAAAAATGTGGTTCCCACATTACATGTGCATCACATACACTCATGTATATTCTATTCTATACTAACATGCATCACATACATATAAGCAAAAATAAAATATACAAGAAAATTAAGTGTGATTAGTCATGGCCCTACTAAGATCTTCTCAAGCCAATGAGAAGATCTTTTGGTCAACCTAGGGTCTAGGCAGCAGCTTCTCCAAGCTCCTCCTTCCAGAACCCTATGTGTTGTCGGCTTGCTTCCCATGAGTCCGTCTTCTCCAAAATTGCCTTCATCGTTAATTTTGTACATTACAAAATTTATACTCGAGTTACATTCGAGTCTTAAACTAATTTTAACAGAAATAATAAAAAAAAAACCGACACACAGGTCGCAATCACAATACAACACCCACAACACAAATAACGGCACGCAGGCCGTAATATGAATTACACACATATTTTAATCTAATTAAAATAGCGTTTTGGGCCATGATCATCACACTTCTGTACATAATTCAAAATTATGTAATTTTATAAATTTTATATAATTTTTCTACTGATTTTTAGAATTTTTCCGAGTCACAACTCCGCGGCGGTCCCGGTAAGCGGGTTTCGGGCGTAATCGCGAGACAAGGCCCCTTGCGGGGTTAGGGGCAGCGCCCCTACTCGTGAAATAACCTTCACGAGTGTCTTCTTGCGATTATACAGTGCCTTAACCCGCTGTCCCAAAAACCATTTGGGCGAAACTTGCCATTTCGGAGAAGTTTTTCTCGGTGGCCAAGTCTACAAGTGCTTCGCACTCGTCGCTTTGCCTCTACGAGAAAAATTACTCAAAAATCCTAAAATTTAGAAAAATCACAGAAGCATATATTTATCTAAATTTTGTATCTAATACAAAAAAAAATAAAACAAAACGAGCACAAGCTTCGCTCGTGGCTCTGATACCACTGTAGGGTTTTTCGGGCCACGAAAACCGCTTTTTCGCGTCGCGGAAACCCCGAAAGCCCCAATAGCAAGGATCCGAGCGAAGAAAGCCATTTCAAAAATTACGAGTGCTCGTTTACATGCTTCAAAACCCGATCTACTCCTAGATCTAAAGAGGGATAAACATTTTACCTTTGATGCGTGCCCCGTTTAATCCCGTTCGCTCCCTTTTGGATGTCGAATCTCTAGGACGTCAAGTGCCGTCCCTCTAGAAGTATCCACGCGAACAAAAGTAGATGGATGAAATCCTTTAGGTGTGCTAGCACCTTGTAGGATTCGGCCAAGAGGAGAAGAGGAAGAAGAACTCCAACAATTGGAGAGCAAGAAGAGAAGACACCCTTAGAGGAAAAATGAAACAAAACCCTCTTTTGTTCTTTCATGGTGGCCGGCCACTTAATGGCCATTAATGGCCATTAAGTGGCTGGCCATAATGGCCACTAATGGCCATTAGGTGGCTTTCCTTAACCCCTTTCAATTTGAATTCAAATTCAAATGGGGGGAGGGGGGAAACCAAGCCAAGTCATCACTTGGTCAAGTCAAGGTGAGGTGGCCTTTTGGTCAAGTCAAACTTACCTTTTATGGACTTTCCATATTTAGTCAAGTCAAACTTGACTCCATTTCTTCTCCCATGTCAAGTCTAACTTGAAGTGGAACCAAGTCAAGTCAAACTTGATTTGGATTTGGGTCAAGTCAAACTTGTCTTTTATGGACTTTCCATATTTAGTCAAGTCAAACTTGACTCCATTTCTTCTCTCATGTCAAGTCTAACTTGAAGTGGAACCAAGTCAAGTCAAACTTGATTTGGATTTGGGTCAAGTCAAACTTGCCTTTTATGGACTTTCCATATTTAGCCAAGTCAAACTTGACTTCAATTTTTCTCCATCTATTTGTTCTTTGCGTGTGACCCTATAGGTTCTTGTAACGTTGGCAATGCTTCTAACCTCTTAGAAACATAAGCAATGAGCGGTATCTAGTAACACATCATTGCTACCCAAGTTACAAGAATGTTGAGATCCAACATCACCAATGTGACTAATAATTGTGACCATCACAATATGTGACAACGTCCTTCTATCCTCGATATCTAGATCGATCTTTCATGAGGCATAGACCGTGTCATCCTCCAATCAATCTAGGCGTTTTGAACTCCAAGTAGACTCACTATAATCAAATAAGCTCAATATCTCATATTGCCTTATTTGGGCATGGCCATATACTTAGTGATCTCACTCTATCAAGACTATGATATCTCTCCCGTCATATAGGAGGGATAGATCCCATCTACATCACTCACATCCCTCCGCATAATTTGTTACATACCCAGTAATCGCCTTTATAGTCCACCCAGTTACGGGTGACGTTTGACGAAACCAAAGTACATAACTCCTTATGTAGGGAACTATGGTGACTTCAGGTCTAAGGACTAATAGTCATACTAATAGTCACATGAGAAAGTATATGACACTCATATAACGATCCATGATACTTTCTCATGGTGGGTCATTCAGTATACATTCTCTAATGTATACTCATGTGTCAACTTGATATCTCATATCCATGACTTGTGAGATCAAGTCATCATGTTGACCTACATGCTAGTCTCTATGCATTAACATTGTCCTTGAATGTTAATACTTGACTAGGAATAATTAAGAGTAGTGTTCTCTATATCATCTCACTATCGATTCAACTAATCGATTGATATAGATAAGAACCTTCTACTCAAGGACGTTATTATACTAAGTTATTTGGCACCAATACACATAAGTACAATAACCATAAGAAATGCCTTTATATATAAGAAATATATATACAAGAATATGATACATTGAGTCCAAAAAGTAAGCATCATATGATTGGCTCTAGGGCTCTCACTAACAGTATATTGTTACTAACTATGTATAGATTTTAGCTTCATTATTAACTATGTTTTCACATAGGTAAATTTTATAGTAGATGTTAAGGATAGCAAGAGTCCTCCTAAGACTACAATGGATGTATATAAAAAGAGAATCGATTTTTGTGGATATGAAGAAGCATCTAAAGAAGAGAGAAAGTTGTTGATAAACTTTCTTGAATTTTTTCTAAACACTTTTTATCAATTTTGTAATGTTATTTTTTGCTCCCCACAGTGTTGTCATATGGCAAGATGAGTTCCTAAGCTTAACTTGATCTACATTCTGTTCTTTTTTGATTGGTAAGCCTGTTGATAGTCAAACCATAAATGTTTATATGAAAATTATAAAAAAACACAATCCAACTTATGAATTTGAGATTTATTGTATGAATACACAAAACAGATTATGGAGCTTTCCTTGCGAGACTACAAGAACTAAATGAAGATCTATTTAGAAGATGTAGATCTATCATTTTCCTAATTAATGATAGATGGCATTGGTATTTATTGGTTTTTAAAGCATCTGAAGGCAAATTCAGATTGTAGAATTCAAATCATGATTCATCTGCATTTGGGACGGCTAAAGTTTATGTGAGTTTGACAATATTCTACTCCAATAAGTCTTAAGATCACAGTAATAAAGCATTTCCATTTTTGTAGGCACATTATTTGGCTGGTTGCATGTTGCATCTTAGAGGATTTGCATAGGTAGTGAAGAGGTCCTAAAAGAATAGTGTCGCCATTAAGGCGCAACCCTGGATTGTGGTGTCTATATATGGATGTGGGTGGAGTGTCTATCTTATGACACTGATAATATATGGAGGGTTCAAAATGATGTGAAGAGAAACATTTATCAGGCCCGTGTTGCATCAACTATATTATCAGATGATAATGGATCGTTAAAAAATGTATTTGACTAAAATACCTTGTCTTTTACTTATGCTCAAGCAGATGTATTGGAGTTTAAACTTTTCCATTTTGTAGATCCAAATTCAGATGTAAAGCAGTGTTGGTTTTTATTGTGTAGTAATGACAAACTTATGGCTTAGTTATCAAGAAATTGATGTAAAAAAATTTTTGATCGCGCTGCAGCCGATGTCTGGGGTACTTAGGCTTGGTCTGGGACATACGCGTCCGACCAAGTACCCAAAACCCTAATACCTCGCGGTGCAGCCGATGCCCGGGGTACATAGGCTTGCTCTGGGACATATGCGGCCGAACAAGTATCCAAAACCCTAATACCTCGCGGTGCAGCCGATGCCCGGGGTACTTAGGCATGGTCTGGGACATACGCGCCTGACCAAGTACCCACAATACCTCGTGGTACAGTCGATGCCCGGGGTACTTTGGCTTGGTCTGGGACATATGCACCTGACCAAGTACCAAAAACCCTAATACATCGAGGTGCAGCCGATGCCCGGGGTACTTAGGCTTGGTCTGGGACATACGCGCCCGACCAAGTACCTAATACCTCGCGGTGCAGCCGATGCCCGGGGTACTTAGGCTTGGTCAGGGACATACGCGCCCGACCAAGTATCCAAATCCCAAATACCTCTCGGTGCGGCCGATGCTCGGGGTACTTAGGCTTGATCCAGGCTGTTCTAAACCCGGGTGCTCATAAGTTCCCGAAACCCAGGATAGGTGGGTGCTACGGAAGCAATGATAAAGTTGCATGCCCGACCCGAGGAACATTAGCAAAACACTCTAAAAATATAATCCAGGCATACGCATACATAGGGTAATAAAAATGTTTTCTTTATATGAAAAGTACAAGGAGAACAACATCTCAGAGAATTATCAAGATACAAGTGGATGAGAGAAAGTGCTCATCTACTTGGGCCTTTCTCCTCTACAGCTCCATTCTTGTAGAGTCGCTAGGCTCGGAACCACCTTCTGAGTATATAAGGCGCGGAATCCTATTGACAGGGTCCTTGAATCTTTTCCACCTTCCGGGTACTCCATCCGAGTAGTCAACAACGGGTGAGGGTGCCTGAGGTAACACATGGATAACTCAACCCCCTCCGAAGACCCCCTCCTCAGAAAGATGCGGCCGAGTACAACATTCAAATGGCAGAAAAAAGAGGAGGGGAAACAGCGACTGCAATTTCTCTCCTGAGCATGTAAAGACACAACGAAGAATTGCCTTAACATGAGAGGGGGAACAGCAACCGCAATTTCTCAACGAAAAGAAAAAAGAGAAAGAGAAATGTCAGCGGCTGTGGCCCCTCCCCTCTTGGTGATGACGTATCCCATAAACACAATCCTCCGCCCAAAACATGGGGAAAACAAGGATCCGGAAGAGGATGGTGGTTGCTGGCGCAGGAGAAGGCAACTATCAGGCTACGTCATCTCCTCCATGCCCCTTGGCCGGCCATGTAAGGTCTTTTCTGAACTCTTCAGATAATCCGGGAGTCCCACATCCTCCAGGATCTTCAGCGAGACCCTGGACCGCATCTCCACCATGCTCCCCGGTAAGGGTAACGCTACAAAAGACACTACCTCTGAGAGGTCCCTCAGCCAAGAACAATCTTGCATCCTCGGCATTGGGCAGCTTGGACGTCGACGAGGATGAAGGAAAGAGAGGTGACATCTAGCCAAAAAGAAGCAAGCAGACAGAAGGGATGAGTGAGACGGTACACCCCTCTCCCCTATTTATAGTGAGGGTTGCCTCTCCGTGCAGTTAATGCGAAGAGAACGCCAAAGCAGAAACAGACGCCAAAGCATCGTTTCGACCAACGTGCCCACGCTGCACCTCGGAACCCACGACTCTTTATGAGTCCATTCAAGAAGATTGCGTATAAGGAGGAGGTGACGGTTCTGGAGCCGCCCGCCTACTCCAGAAGGAAACGTCGGCGGGACCCGTCATGAACATAAATGCTGGTGTGAAGTTTGGGCTTGTAGAATTTTTAGAGGGGATCTGCCCTCAGGATCAACCTCAAAACAAACAACTGTTTGTTAAGCCTGTAAAGCGAAGACACGGGATGCAGCGAGCAAAGGCACATACACAAGGAATAGTAAAAGTGATTTCCTTAGTTCAAAAATTGTTACAATGGGTCCCGACCCTAGGTAAATATGGGGCTCCGCTAGCTCGGGAGAAGACCCCTCTCTAGCCCAGACAACACTTACAATCGCGGGTCTGCATCAGGAGGGAGGAGCTTATCCTTCTTCAACTTATCGATAGCCCCCGTGGATGCCCTGCTGTAGGCGCCACATTATCTGGTCGGCTAGGATGGTACGGAACTCATCCGACTCCTTCACCTTGAAGCCTGCCTCAGCTTCCTTAGAACTAGAAGCTCGGGCAACTCGAAGGGTAAGGAGCTAGGCCTCAGCAGCCTCATAGGAACGTCTCAACCATTCCAGCTCGGCAACATCTCCGCCTGTTCGGCCAAGGCCTCTATGAGTCTCTCCGACGTGGCACGCTAATCCGACTGAGCCTAGACCAGGTCATCCTCCAGGATGGACACTCGGTCGGTGGCTATCAGGAGATCAAACTCCTTCTGACTGAGCTGTTGCGCCTGATCCTGACAGCGCGAGTTCAATCTCTCAGGCAAGGCTACCATGAGCCAGATGTCGCCCAACAACTCCCTCTCCCTTGCCTGGAGCTGGTCTCTCTCCTGCATCACTTGAAGCAGGTTCTTGGTGGCACTCACAGCCTTCTCGGACGCCAGACGTTCTCTGTGCAGGGAATTTTGAAGAGCCTGCTCCTTGTCTTGAAAAAGATTCATCAGGTGTTCGACCTTCGCCCGTAGTGCCCTGCTGACCCCCGCCGGGATCAATCCTGCCCGACGCTCGTGGTCAGCTGCAGCCTCCACCCTCAATACCCGGCGGAGCAAGGCTTCAACCCAGGGCCAGGAATACAGACTCTGGCCGGCTGTCACGCAATCCTCAGTGGCCAGCCATTGTGCCAGGAGGTCAGGTAATGGGCAGGAGAATATCCAATGCAACAGTAATTTGTACCTTCAAGAGGGTCTCCCGAAGAGTGGTGAGGGGGCCCGTCGAAACTCGTATAGCTGCCCCTCCAGAGGTACTCCCTTGCCCCTCAGGCCACGGCGAACCTGGATGGGGAGGAGGTCGCTCGAGGCTGGGGGCTTCAGGTGGCAGACTGGAGGGGCTGAAATCATCTTCATCGGAGCTAGAAGTACCCTCGGACACGACCCCCTCAGCTGGAACCTCCTTGAACTGCACCGGGGGGAATGATTGCATGGAGGCCTCCAATGCTGCATCCAACTTCTTCCTTAGTCGGTCCAGTCTCATCCAGTATTAGGTACGCAACACCTCCTTACCCTTGGAAGACGTAGCCGGATCAATGGAGCAGGACGGAGGCGCTGGGACTGTTAGGATGTATACTAAAAGCCTTGCCTTTTGGTTAGGATACATCTACATTTTAAAGAGAATCAGAAAATCACACAGTGCATGTTTATATTAGTATTTGCACAAACTGTCTGATGTTTGGCATTGTAGATAACATGGTGCGTGGTGTCGCACAGAAGATCATGTTATCAGGTTCCTTGCCAAAGCATAAGAATGAGGCTCACAACCAAGATGGAGTTGGACAAACCATCGAGATGGTTGTAGTGCAATTAGGTGTGGTTTATCTTAACTATAGAATTACACTAGTGTACTTTGTGTACATTATGTAGGACCAAAAGAGAGGTCATCCAATTTTTGTACTAACTTAGTAAATTGGATATTGACCTTGGATGATATTATAGAGTACGATCTCTTAATTCCGAAATAATGACGGGCATATATTATTAATTGTTGTCTCTTTGATTTACCAATGGGCGAGATCTATTCTGTTAGATCGATAGGCCCGGTAAGTTGAGAGATAATATTAATAATATGATGTGATGTTGATTATTGACGAAATCCGTATCCTACTGAGTCGGGATGATGATGCCCCCTTGGTGAGCCCAAAAAGGCCGTCATGTCAAATCTTGCAAGTGGACTAGGTCCGGCATGTCGAAAAGGTTGAGTGGTACTAATCAAGGATCAAGAAGATAATCAATTTAATTATCAGTAAATTAAATTAATTATCGGGCATATGATATCTTAAACATGGGGAGATGGACGACTCGTAATATGTGGAGCCTATATGAAAATATGGGGTTGGTGAGGAAGTACAATGGGATCTTTTAGTGGAATGGATCATCATTAATGGATCGGATTTGGATCCATTAGCAGACCAAGAACCAACTCCTCCTCTTGGTCCCTACCTTAGCCCTATAAATACCCCATAGGAGTCATGATACAAAGCGAATTAATCAGATTAATTAGAGAATTAATCACCACCAAAAACCGAAGAAACCTTCCTCTCCCTTAGGGCTTTGTTTGCGCCGGCGATAGAAGGAGAAGAAGGAGGTGCTCCTTCTCGGTCCACAGCTCCTTTGCATTCTCCTCTTGGCGTGGAGCATAGACTAGATCTAGGGGAGCTGAGTGAGGGGAAGAAGAAGACCAAAGGGTGGTCGGCGGCGGCAGTTGTTGGCTGAGCGGCGCCAGCGTCATTGAAGGGAAGAAGAATTCGCATTCTTCTTCTTCCATCACCTTGATTGCTTCTTCCATCTTTTTCTCAGCCTCTTCTCTGTGTGCGCCGCAGGCAGAGATCAGAGAAGGGAGGCAACCGGTTGCGGGCAAACATCCTTGTTTGGTGCCGACGGGTGAGAAGGAGAAGACTTTAGGGTTTCGGTGGGTTTGGAGGGAAGAAGAGGGAGTTCTATCAGCTTCTTCTTCCTGTTCTTCATCTTCCTAGCCTTCCTCTCGGTGTCCTCTTTAAG
Source organism: Boesenbergia rotunda (assembly GCA_024364735.1). Classification (NCBI taxonomy): domain Eukaryota; kingdom Viridiplantae; phylum Streptophyta; class Magnoliopsida; order Zingiberales; family Zingiberaceae; genus Boesenbergia; species Boesenbergia rotunda. The sequence continues at coordinate 94,002 of JAGFNQ010000402.1, forward strand.
TTGGCCGAACCTTTGATCACAAGGTGGTCGGCGGGTTGAGGTGGAGAGGAAGAAAGGCAATTGGCGCAAGGAGACCCTAGAGTTCTAGGGTTTGTGTTGGTGATTAGAAGTAGCTTGAAGAAAGGGGATTAATCTGAGGCCTTGGTGACACCGCGTCTTGGTAGATCATCACCCACACGACGTCCAGGAGGGGAGGGTCATAAGGTAGAATACTGCGAGGTAAACGGCGAGGTATAATTCTCCCGAGCTCCAGTTTTATTTTGCTATGTTTTATTTGAGCAATGATGCTTTGCTTCGTCATTTCATGTTTGTTAGTTAGTCATTTTGATTCATTATCATAAATAATTAACTAACTGGACCCCGAAGATAAACACAAAAACCGGCGATCCAAATCGTCGTCATTTCCACGGTTAATTAATCTGGAAAGCTACAAGGCCTTAACCTCAGTTTTGGCTAAGTTGTAACTTGTATTAATTAACACGACGACGCGTCGGTCGTTAGAGGGACGGGTCTCTATTCGGATTAAATTTTTAATCCGTAGACATAGAGAGGTCTCTTAGATATGACCACGTGGTTGTCTTGGAAATCGCCAAACCATACCAACAGGGGCGACCACCTTCAGAGTAGGGACCGATGGAGCAGGTACAGAGGCTACTACCTCAGTAGGTAGAGCCGCTTCCTCGGGCACCGAGGAAAGAGGAGAGGAACGTGCCGAACGCAGCTTTTTCCATGAAGGACACAAGCCCCTGCGAAGATCCACCCCAGAGGAAAGATCCGCCTCAGAGTCAAACTGTTGATCGGAAGGCCCTCGGCTCACAACCGGCGGGGATGTAACGGTAGCCTCGACCCTCTCGGGTGAAGCGACCCCACGAGATGAGATAGTAGTCCCCTTGGGGGATTCGGAGGGAGTAGGTGGAGCGTCAGGAACGCCTGGAGGATGATTCAATGCCTCCTTGTTGGCCTCCTCCCATCTGATGAGCTTACCCATCACCTTGGTGAACATGATTTCCTCTGCAAAAGCCAGACAAAGAGAATATCAGTCAGAATCAACAGGCATTAAAGGAAAAAGATGGACATACCCAGGGAAGGGTTGATTCACATCACTTAAGGCCTGAGGCCCGCCCGGTACATAAACTCTTCACTCTGCACCAGCAGGGGGCGGGGCCGCTGAACTCCATACCAGAGAGTACCTCCTTAGCACGCTGGTACACCGGACTGTAGAGAAAGTTCCCTAGAATAAGAGGAGTCGGCAAATCCTCTATCCAACACAAGGGACTGAAGGGTAAGGACGACAACCTAATGAAGAAGAATTTCTCCTTCCACCCTTTATGCGAGGAAGGGAACCCCCCTAAAAATCTCTGGCCCGGTCGGGCTGCGAAACTAAAGACCCCTCTAGACCCTGTTGGGATGAAGAATGAATAAAAGAGATGAGGGGTCAGAGAAAGATCAAAAAGCTTGAAGACGATATACGTCCCTCCCATCTGGGCGAGGCATTAGGAGCCATCTGGTGAAGAGGGATATCAAAATAAGAGGCTATATTTATGAAAAAAGGGAGGATAGGAAAGCGGAGCCCTAACTCCATCTGCCCTAAGAAGAAGGTCAACATACCTGCAGGGGGCTCCACAGGCGTCTGACCCACTTTGGGGATGACCATTGCTGATGTAGACCATAGAGCTGTTCATCAAGACCGGGTTAAAACCACAAGAGATCATTTGTCACTTCCTGAAGGGCCAATTACAAGACTTCAAGCAAAGCGTTTCAAGGAAGCACTAAACGGGCTAATCCAAGAACAATGGCTTGGCTATGAGAAACGAGAAACCAAGTTAAGCCCAAGTACAAATCAAGGCTTAACCCATGTGATCGGTCTTATTCAGCCATGACTCATCCCTAGCATGATGGTTGGAAAAGGGAAGGAGAAAAGAAGTATGGAAACTTGGGATTTTGGGGTTTCTAGGTTATTTAATTTCATGCATGCAAAAGTATGGAGACTTGGAGTTTTTTTTGGGTTTCTAAGTGTTTAAATGCTTGCATGCATCATGGGTACTTGTATTTGTTTGCATGCATGCATGTAGGTACTTTAGTTGCTTGCTCCGATTATATAAGGGAGAGAATTCCGAATTTGTAAGGACTTTGGTTTTGGTAAACATCCTAGTGAGGATTTTGTGATCTCTTGGTTCTTAAGGGAACTTCTGAACTTATCGAGTCTATCTCGTGGCGTTCAACAATCGAAACTTATCACCATCCTGGTGTGGCGTTTCCTTCTTTCGTAGTCTTTGTTCGTGCCAGTCTTGGTTGCGGGTAAAGGCTCAAACTCTTGTCATCTTGTTCTTGGGGTTCTATCCATCTTTGTCTCGGGTTCCATCACGTCTATTGGTGGGGTTCGTATCATCTGGTATCAGAGCTTCGTTTCAAAAGGCAAGTGCGCAATTTATCTTTTCTTGCTGTTTGATATAGTAAAAAAAAACAAAACAGAAAAAAAAAGTCAAAAAAAAATTCGTGGAAAAAAAAATATATTCAAAAAAAAAAGAAGAAGTTGAAGGTGCAAGTCAAGTTTCTTTGAACCCTTGAAGTAGTTTCACCTTCCATTTCTTTGTATTCGTCATCTTGTGCTCTTTCTTTTCTCTTAAAGTTTTTTATTTTTTGCCATTTCTTAAAGTTTCGGTTGGATTACTCTGAATCGTCACATGATATTCTGATTTGCTCTCGAAGTTTGATTAAGAACTAAAGAGACACAATTGAGTGAAAAAAAAGAGAAGAGAGTGTGTGAGACCACTACTAGTGAGAGTTCCCAAATCTTGAGAACGCTAGAGGGAGTGCTTGTGAGGTATCTTCTATTTTTTTTTTTTGCAAAAATGTCCAACATTCCAGAGGATGGTATAACTGAGAACACTAGACAACTTCCAAATCTTCAATTGCAAGCATTAATGGGAGAAATGCAGCGTATGATGAGGGCGGAATTGGAGTCAATACATGAGAGGCTGGATCGAGTTGAAGCGGAAACACCCAGGAGACATCAGCAAGGGTATCCTAATGTGCAACAGCAAAGACGTGCTCCGAGGGCTGAAATAGAAGAAGAAGAGGAGTTGCAAGGATTTGGTGAACAAAACTACAATCGGGGTTGGAATGGTAATAGAGAAGAAAGGAGGGGCTATAGAGATCGGACTGAGCATAGGGAGGATCGGATTGGTGGAAATAGAAGAGTTAATGACTTAGGAAGCGTAAAGCTGAAGATTCCATCCTTCCAAGGTAAAAATGATCCAGAAATTTTTTTGGAGTGGGAAACCAAGATAGAGATGGTGTTTGATTGTCATGAATTTTCAGAACATAAGAAGGTTAAGTTAGCTGACATTGAATTCACAGATTATGCTATTGTGTGGTGGGATCAAGTAGTTATGAACCGGCGACGAAATGGAGAGCGGCCTGTGTCCAATTGGGAGGAAATGAAAATGCTCATGAGAAAAAGATTTGTACCCAGTCATTACTATAGGAGTTTATATCAGAAGTTGCAAAGGTTATCCCAAGGCACCAAAAGTGTGGATGAGTATTTTAAGGAGATGGAGGTTTCTATGATACGAGCTAATGTGAATGAAGATCGAGAAGCCACAATGGCTAGGTTCTTGCATGGTTTAAATCCAGAAATTGCTGATATTGTTGAATTGCAACATTATGTTGAGTTGTCTGACATGGTACACCAAGCAGTAAAAGTAGAGGAACAACTAAAGAGAAAGAGGCTTACTAGAAGGGGACAACCAGTGACTAGCAACAATACATGGAGGGCAGCCCCAAAACAAGAGGAACAGTTACAAAGCAAGCCAAAATTTGATCTCTTCAAGAAGCCCAAACCAACAACATCCACAACCCCAGGTATTAGCGAGTCCACTACTTACAAAACTCGTGATATCAAGTGTTTCAAATGTAAGGGGCGTGGTCACATTGCTAGCCAATGTGTGAACAAAAGGGTGATGGTTATCAATGCCCAAGGGGAGCTTGAATCAGAAGATGAGGATGAAGTTGCTGAAGAAGTACCACAAACGGAGGACAGAGATGATGAGCAACATGCTGTTGTTGGAGACTTATTGGTGGCGAGGCGAGTTCTAAGTTTACAAGCTAAGGAGGAAGACGGTAATCAACGGGAAAACTTATTTCATACTCGTTGCTTTGTGAATGATAAGGTTTGCAGTGTTATTATTGATGGAGGAAGTTGCACCAATGTGGCAAGCACTAAGTTAGTGGAGAAATTGTCGCTACCGACCCTGAAACATCCATGTCCCTATCGACTACAGTGGTTGAACGATTGCGGGGAAATCAAAGTGACAAAGCAAGTCTTGGTATCAATTGCTATTGGCAAATATGAAGACGAGTTGTTATGTGATGTGGTTCCCATGCATGCATGTCATCTTTTGTTGGGAAGACCTTGGCAATTTGATCAGAAGGTAACTCACGACGGGTTCACAAATAGGTATTCTTTTACTCTGAAAGGACAGCCTATTTCGCTTGTACCCTTGACTCCACGACAAGTTATGGAGGACCAACTGAAATTACAAAGAGCCCATGAAAAGAAGAAAGAAATAGCAAATGAAAAAAAGAGAGAAAAAGAAAGCGGGAAAAGGATAGACAAGGAAGATGAGGGGAAAGAAATTGAGTGGAAAGAATCAAAGGGAGTTGAGAAAAAAAAGAAAGAGAAAAACTTTTATGCAAAAAAAAGTGAGATCAAAAGAGCTTTGTTCTCAAATCAGCCACCTCTTATACTTTTGTATAAGGAGGCACTTTTGAGCACTAACGATCTTAACAATTCTTTGCCAAGTGTTGTTGTTTCTCTTTTACAGGATTTCGCCGATGTTTTTCCCGAAGAGGTTCCACCTGGCTTGCCTCCGATTCGAGGCATTGAACATCAAATCGACCTTATTCCTGGTGCACCAATCCCAAATCGACCTGCATATAGAAGCAACCCGGAGGAAACAAAGGAACTCCAAAGGCAAATTGGCAAACTATTAGAGAAGGGGCATGTTCGAGAGAGCCTAAGTCCTTGTGCTGTTCCAGTGTTACTAGTTCCTAAGAAGGACGGCACTTGGAGGATGTGTGTGTTAGGACCGGGTGCATGTCGACAAGGATACGAGTTCGTAAAATTTAAAATTTTTACGTGCAGCGGAAGAGTTTGCATAAAATAATTTCCTAAATTATTTTAACTTCGTATCTAGCATGCAACCTTATAGTGTATCGACATAATCATGAAATAAAATTTTGCGGAAAAGTAAACTAATTTACTTTTATACCTCGCGTATCTCGAAGGAAGGGACGAGATCCAACCGTAGCGTCCCTTGGAAGCTCCGCCTCTATTCGCGTCCACGCCGAGTTCTCTTTGGGATGACTTCACAAAGTCACGAGTTTTGTGCCGACGAGAACTACTAGATTCTCGGAAGGCACAACTAGAAGGACAAGAGAAATAATGGAAAAACTAACCGATGAAATAACGGAATCAAATTCCGAGAAGAGAGGAGTCGCTATCCGCTTCTTCTTCTTCGTCTTCGGGTTCTTCTCCTTCTTGAAACCTCACGGCAAACACCCTTGTTGGTGTTGTGGTTGGGCGCCGGCCCTAGAGAGGCTAGGGTGCGCCGGCCCTAAGGGAGGAAGAAGAGGTGGAGGAGAGGAGATTAAGAGAAAGAGAGAGGGAGTAATTAATCTCTTAATTGTGTGTAATAAGGGCTAGCCTTTGGTTCCTTTATATAGTAGCAACTCCTTTGCTAAGTCTCCCTCTAAACCGAATTAACGGAATTAGTTATAAGAAATTTATCTTATAAATTTTCTTATTGCTTATTCCTTTTAAGCCTAGTCTTATTATAAACAATTTATAATAAAACAAATTAGTTATCATAAGAGATTTATCCTATAAATTCTCTTATGAATTTTATTATAACTAACTTTATAATAAAACTAATTATTTATCATAAGAAATTTATCCTATAAATTCTTATGAATTAATTCCGTTTAAACCAAGTCTTTATTATAAACTAATTTATAATAAAAACTAATTTTTCTTCTCTTTAAATTATGGAATAAATTTTATAAGAAATTTATAAACTTTCTTATTATGGATAAATCAATTCATAATTGATTTTATAAAATTAAAATGAACCAACTCATGGATAATTTTAATTTTCCATAAAAGAATAAATTTCTATAAATTTTATTTATATAAATTTCTTTATACAAATTTATTTATCCATAATTTATAAAATAAATCGCGCTAGATTTATTTTATTAATTAAACCAATTAAATTGATTTTTCTCCCTTTAATGGCCGGCCACCCAAGGAGGGTTAACACCCTCTTTGGCCGGCCAAAACCGACCCGAACCAGTCGCGAATTAAACTCATTTAATTCGCCCAAAAGCCTTCAAAAGACTTAGCCATTTTTAGCTTCCATTGCGCCTCTGATTAACTCAGATTCGACTTATTTCTCTTGATCGGAAAATCTAATTTTCAACTCGTTTTAAATCCCTCGGATTACTCGTAGTGCGTGTGACTAAATAGGCTTTCGATTTATGTTGGCCGTCTATAATTAACTAATTATAGAACGATCATGAGTGGCACCTAGTAGTACATCATGATCCCCAATTAATCGAAAGATCAACGGTTTGACCTCAGAAGAAATTATTCTGAAACCCTTCAGCAGCTCTAATGAATCGTGCCCCATTCCCTTCACCACCTTATACCCACTTGGTTCAGGACACGGTCTATGGTGTCAGTCCCCACTAGGCTGACTACGTCACACCTAGCCCAAGTAATGTCTTACTCGTCCTTTGGATTTCTAATTACTCTCATGTATTTTAGAGACTCTCACTCTAAACATGATATGCTCTGGCCAGAGGCTTTGAGTAACAATCCGACGATAGGCCTGGGTATACATCTCCTCGCAAGGAGTGGTGAATCCTTTGTAGGCTGTTCAAACATCTTCGGGCACTTCGGCTTATACCCGATCATCCTGGGTCCACACCTCCTTGGAGATGCTTGCTTAAGATGTCAAAGTATAAGTCTCCATGACCAAGATGACTTGAACACCGCAAGTCAAAGGAACATCGCACTTAAGCCGCAGTAAGATCTTCATTGACATATCTACATGTAGATTCCCATATGAAGTCTTACAGCTAGTCACTCCAATGAACTAGTTTCCTTAACTAGCATCCATGTTTATCTCCGGACATCCCAATGTCACCAGCCAGTGAGAATCAGCTGATTAGAGAATAACCCATGCTAGTCTCAACAGAATTGATAGTGTCCGTTTTTATCAATTCATCGACTAGGGATATTTTCAATACTTCACATTTGCGCATTTAGAGATAATCACTAGTTGTGATCTCATCACAAATTCTCTTATGCTGTGAGTTGTATCGCGGACATTCAGTAGATGAGTTTAAGATCCCAATCAAATACACAAGCATGTATACTCAAATAGTGAATTATCATTTATTAATATAAATGTTTTACAATCATAAGGCGATTGCCTTAGGACACTTCTCTCATATCACTAACAGTGTGTGGATTGCCGATCCGTCAACAACATAACGGTAAAATATCGTCACCCAATTCCTAGACTTGATGATATGCTTGACGAATTGCATGGCTCTTGTGTGTTCACAAAGATAGATCTTAGGAGTGGATATCATCATATTAGGATGAAGGAAGGTGATGAATGGAAGACTGCTTTTAAGACCAAGCATGGCCTATATGAATGCAAAAATCTGGAAGAGCATGTTATACATTTAACATCTGTAATAAGTGTGCTCAAGGAAGAGAAGCTCTTTGCCAACCTCAAGAAGTGCACCATTTGTACGGAGAGGGTTGTGTTTCTTGGGTTTGTTGTTAGTGCTAACGGGGTTGAGATGGATGAAGAAAAGGTGAAAGCAATTCAAGTATGGCCCACACCTACAACAATCAGCCAAGTAAGGAGTTTCCATGGATTGGCCAGCTTCTATCGACGATTTGTGCCAGATTTTAGTAACATTGCAGCTCCTCTTACTAACATCATCAAGAAAAATGAGTCCTTCAAGTGGGGAGTGGAGCAAGAGAAAGCATTCAACACCTTGAAAGAAAAGCTAAGTTCGGCTCCTTTATGGATTCTACCTGACTTTTCTAAAACATTTGAAATCGAATGTGATGCTTCTGGTATTGGTATAGGTGCTCTGCTTATGCAAGAACGGAGACCCATTGCTTATTTCAGTGAGAAGTTGAGTGGGGCAGCTCTCAACTATCCAACGTATGACAAAGAGTTGTACGCATTGGTAAGGGCATTGGAGACGTGGCAGCATTACCTATGGCCAAAGGAATTCGTGATACACACGGATCATCAGTCACTGCGACATTTGAAAGGGCAACACAAGTTGAACCGACGCCACGCAAAATGGGTAGAGTTCATTGAGACATTTCCTTATCTGATCAAATACAAGCAAGGAAAAGAGAACGGATTTCTCATAAGTGAATCGAACGACGTGTTACTCATTAACGATGACGAACCTATAAGTTATGAAGATGTTCTGAAAAATTCAGAAAGGGATAAATGACTTGAAGCCATGAAGTCGGAAATGGATTCCATGTACAAAAATCAAGTATGGGACTTGGTTAACCCACCTGAAGGGATTAAGCCGATAGGGTACAAGTGGGTTTTCAAGAAGAAACCCGACATGGAAGGTAATGTTGTTATCTTTAAGGCTAGATTAGTGGCAAAAGGATATTGTCAAAAACAAGGAATTGATTATGACGAAACCTATTCGCCAGTAGCTATACTTAAATCCATTCGGATGCTCCTGGCCATAGCAGCTCATTATGATTATGAGATATGGCAAATGGATGTGAAAACAGCTTTCCTTAATGGAAACCTGCTTGAGGATGTATACATGATACAACCTGAAGGTTTCACATCGGTTAATAAAACCAAAGTATGCAAGCTTCGATGATCCATATATGGACTAAAGCAAGCATCCAGGAGCTGGAACATCCGTTTTGATGAGACAATCAAAGAGTTTGATTTCTCACAAAATCCTGACGAACCTTGTGTGTACAAGAATGTTAATGGGAGTGCAGTCGTATTCCTAGTGTTATATGTCGATGACATATTACTTATAAGAAACGATATATCAGTCTTACAGTCAGTTAAAATTTGGTTGTCCAAAACATTCTCCATGAAAGACCTGAGAGAAACAACCTATATCCTTGGGATTAGAATCTATAGAGATAGATTAAAACAGTTGCTTGGTCTTTTGCAGTCTACATATATAGACCGAGTGCTAGAAAGGTTTAGCATGTCGGAATCCAAGAAAGGTTACCTTCCCATCAGGCATGGGATCAACCTTTCGAAGTCTATGTGTCCGCGCACAGAAAACGAGAGGATTTGCATGAATAAGATTCCTTATGCATCCGCGATAGGATCTATCATGTATGCTATGTTATGTACTAGGCCCGATGTATTGTATGCTCTGAGCATCACAAGTAGATACCAGTCTGATCCAGGAATGGATCATTGGGCGGCTGTCAAGACAATCCACAAGTACTTAAGAAACACTAAGGATGTGTTCCTAATATATGGAGAATGTGATATGGTAATACGTGGGTATACAGATGCTAGTTTCCAGACAGATAAGAATGACTCCAAATCTCAGTCCGGATACATATTTATTTTGAATGGAGGCGCAATAAGTTGGAAGAGTTCCAAGCAAGACACCGTAGCGGATTCTACCACGGAAGCGGAATATATTGCAGCTTCGGAAGCAGCAAAGGAAGCAGTCTGGATCAAGAAATTTGTCTCAGAACATGGTGTGGTTCCAACCATTGATGAAGCAATACCGGTTTACTGCGACAACAATGGAGCTATTGCACAAGCGAAGGAACCAACGTCTCATCAGCGATCCAAACATGTGCTTCGCCGCTGTCATTTGATCAGAGAGATTATAAGTAGGAATGATATACAAATTGAGAAAATTCCCATTGAAAAGAATTAAGCAGATCCTTTAACTAAGGCCTTGCCTCAAAGCAAGTTTGTGGGTTATGTTAGAGCCTGTGGTATTGGGTACCGTAACGATTGGCATTAGGCCAAGTGGGAGTTTTTAGTGATATGAGAGAAGTGTCCTAAGACAATCGCCTTATGATTGCAATCATTTATTTTAATAAATGAATATTCACTATTTGAGTATACATGTTTGTGTATTTGATTGAGATCTTAAACTCATTTACTGAATGTCCGCAATACAATTCACAGCATGAGAGAATTTGTGATGAATTCACAACTAGTGATTATCTCTACATGTGCAATTGTGAAGTATTGAAATTGCCCCTAGTCGATAAATTGATAAATACGGACACTATCAATTCTGTTGAGACTAGCATGGGTTATTCTCTAATCAGCTGATTCTCACTGGCTGGTGACATTGAGATGTCCGGAGATAAACATGAATGCTAGTTAAGGGAACTAGTTCATTGGAGTGACTGGCTGTAAAACTTCATATGGTAGTCTACATATAGATATGTAAGTGAAGTTCTTACTGCAGCTTAAGTGCGATGTTCCTTTGACTTGCAGTGTTCAAGTCATCTTGGTCATGGAGACTTATACTTTGACATCTTAAGCAAGCATCTCCAAGGAGGTGTGGACCCAGGATGATTGGGTATAAGCCGAAGTGCCCGAAGATGTTTAAACAGCCTACAAAGGATTCACCACTCCTTGCGAGGAGATGTATACCCGAGGCCTATCGTCGAATTGTTACTCGAAGCCTCTGGCCAGAGCATGACATGTTCAGAGTATGAATCTCTTAAATACATGAGAGTAATTATAATTCGTATGACGAGAAAACATTACTTGGGCTAGGTGTGACATAGTCAGTCTAGTGGGGACTGACACACATAGACCATGTCCTGAACCAAGTGGGTATAAGATGGTGAAGGGAATGGGGCACGATTCATTATAGCTGCTGAAGGGTTTCAGAATTGTTTCTGAGGTCAATCGTTGATCTTTCGATTAATTGGGGATCATGATGTACTACTAGGTGTCACTCATGATCGTTCTATAATTAATTGATTAATTATAGACGACCAACATAAATCGAAAGCCTATTTAGTCACACGCACTATGAGTAATCCGAGGGTTTATAACGAGTTGAAAAATGGATTTTCCAATCAAGAGAGATTAAGTTTGGTTGAGCCAAACGATAAGTCGAATCTAAATTTTTCAGAGACGCATTGGAAACGTAAAATGTCTAAGTCTTTTGAAGACTTGATAGATGAATTAAATAAATTTAATTCATTGGGGCTTGGCTTGGATGGGCCGGCCAAAGAGGGTCTCCATCCTCTTTGCTTGGTCGGCCACAACAAAGAGAGAGAATCAAGTTTTTGGTTCGATTTATAAAATAAACCAAATGTGATTTGTTTTATAAAATTATGGATGATATAAATTTTTTATATAATAAACCAAGGTTTGGTTTATTTTTCATGGAAATTAAAATGAACTATGGATTGGTTTATTTTATAAAATCAATCATGGATTGATTTACCATGATAAGGAAATTTATTCCATAAGAGAGAAGAGACTTGATTAATTTTTATCATGAATTAAAATATGATTTTAACCATGATATAAAATCAAACTTGGCATGATGGAATAAATTATTCCATATTTGAGAGGCTTGATGGTTGAGAGACCACTATATAAAGGACCCAAGGCAAGACTTGGGTGTGGATCATAGAGATGAAGGCATAGGCTCTCTCCCTCTCTTTCTCTCCTTCTCTTCTCCCCTTCTTGTCGTGCGCCAACCAGCCCCAAGAAGGAGCACCAGCCGGCCATCCTTTTGTGGTTAGTCTTCCGACTTCTCTCTTGGTTTTTCTCATCGCGTTCTCGAAGAATCTAGTAGTTCTCGAGAACACGAAACTCGTAGCTTTGCGAAGTCATCCCGAAGATACTCGGCATGGACGCGAATAGAGGGACGCTTACGGTTGGATCTCGTCCCTTCCTTCGAGTTACGCGAGGTAATATGTAAATTAGTTTACGTTTCTGCAAAAAATTTAAATATATGATCATGTCTACACAAGATAAAATTGCATGCTTAGATGTGTGGTTAAATGATTTAGAGAAATTATTTATGCTAAACCTTCCGCTGCACGTAATTAATTTTAAAATTACGAACCCGCATCTATGTCAACATGCACCCGGACCCAACAGGATAGTCCATGCCCGACACGAGGGATGAAAAAGCCGCGGGGCGCAACATGACAGATCGAAGCGACCTTCCTTCTCGGGCCCCGGAGCCCACCCCAGGAGACGCGCCCAGGAAGGTCAGCCCGAAGACCCCTCCCGGGAGCACCCCGGGAGATTAGGCCCCGAGAGCACCTCGGGAGTTATCGTGCCCGAAGACCTCGAGCTCACCTCGCGGGGTGGAGTCCCCGCAATGACCGACCTCGGGTACTACCCCCCTCTAGGTATGGATAATCATCCCCGTTAGAAAAGGTCTGCACGACCCTTAAATGTTGTAACAGACGGAAGCATGATAGCGGCGCAGACCGTTTCAAAAGATATCCAGTCACCGTCGAAAGAGGAGGGCGTGACTTAAGTATCGGAGACGTGACACCGATCGAGGGGCACGTCTAATCTGTCGATGCCAGTATGAAAGATAGTCTAACCGCTCCGGTAAAGGAGTTACACTCTCTCAATCCTATATACATTCTTTACTTCTCGCTACTTTTACTTTTCAGACGGACATTGACTTGAGCGTTGGAGTGGACTCTGTCAGACCCCTGCCAGCGTGTCCCCTAATACTCGTGTTAATTTTACAGGATCTCAAGTTCCTCTATGCCGTAATAACTTCTACAGGCATATGTCAACTATGGAGGCACCATCGTCGCCGTCCTTATGGATGGTGGGGTTCTAGTTGTGATGGGGACGCAAATGACATCGAGAAGTGATGACACGGTAAAAAAAAAAATTAGAAAAATTAGAAGAGAACTTTGCTTTTTTTTAATTTTAATTTTAATTAATTTATTCTATCCTCTCCTAATCTAATAAAATAATTTGAATTGATTTTTTTAACCCTAAGGAATCTAAGGTAATATAGTAAATATTAAATTATATCATTTTAGAAATTGAATCAAACGACCTTTAAGATTAGCTTTTTTTCCCATAAACTTAATTATTTGATTATTTAGTAATCACATAATAAAAATTATACATAATAATTTAAACCAAATACATCCTTAAATTTAGAATTGATAGCCGAAAGTTATATGAGTTTCCAAATTCGATGGGAGTCGGAGTTGATCGAATATTCATCATATTGGCAATATGGTTCTGATGCCAAAATATTAAAGACAATTTATCCGAAGAAAAATAACATCACGCAAAGTCCTCATAATATATTTATCCTTAAATGGACAACCCTCCTAATATTGAAATAAATAATTATTTTGAATTATGATAGGGAGAGTGAATGATGTGACGCTTGAGTGAATGACGGGATACTTTACATGTACACGTCCGATTATCGCTTGGACACCATCGACGACCTTCGGCCGCTGTCCAGAATCAAACTATACTCTGGGGGGCACGATGAACCCGTCCAGAATCAAAATGTCACGTCATTCACTCTACCATTCACCCTCCCATTTTCACTCTCCCTATTATTTTTCAATTATTTCTAAAGACAATCTCCTTATTAGTCCTAAATTTTATATATAAATGTAAATAGGTGATAATTATCAATTAAAATTATAACCATTTTCCATGGAGATCGTATCAGACACCTATAGTTGGAAACAGAAAATGCTTAAAATTTTCCAAAACTAATTAGTGGCACAGTAGATAATAAGTATTTGAATCTCTGAATTAGATCAGTACCATATTTTTCTGTAGGCAGGTAATTAATAAGTTCTTTACCATTTAATCTTCTTTGTTTCATTTTACAATAGCCTTCAAATGATGCCCAGCAAACACACCATAAGGAAACGAACGATTAGATATACATCTTAAATCATTCGATTTACCACACAACTAACACGCAAGTGTTTATTCTACTAATACTTTGTAGTATGACAATTGCTGATTGCATAGGTAGTCATAGCAGAACCAATCCATATCCTTTCAATGAACATGTTAAATGTCGCTCCTCTTGGGCTTGTTTGAAGCAGGAATAATCTGAATAGAAGTACGATCAGACGTCAAATAGAGAAGATCAAATCGTAGCCAAATAGTCAAGAATACAGAAATGGGTTAGCATACTATGTCTGCGGATGGAATCCATTCATTTGTAGCTGGATTCCCCTTGCCAGGTGTCTGGAAGTCTGATGCATCAGGTGCTTGTCCTAGTACAAAACTGCCAGTATTTTTCATTTCTACTTTGATGAAACCTGTCCCGGTCTGGAGAACCAGTTCATAGGCACACAATGAGATATTGACATTAAAACAATGTTATCAATCAGAAATTAGTTCCTGGAAAAGTGAACGAGGATATCAAATAGGGGATACAATTTTTTGAAGCAGAATAGTGAAAGTTTAACGGAGTGTTACTATCTGCTTTGAGTATGCGAGAAAAACCATAATAGTGAATACCTGTGCTAATGCATAAGAAAGGAGCTAACACTCCATACATAATGCAACATGGTGCCTACGTAAAGGATATATCATGTAAATCTTAATCTCCTTGAGTGAAGAAATCAAGAAACTTAACAGGGGAATTGTAAGTTAGTAGGAAAGAGGAAAGTTAGTATGAGTACATCTAGAGATTATCTACCCTTTTTATCACTTGCAACCATGTGAAAGACAAAATAAAGAGTAACTGATAAGATCAAACGGAAATCCAACTTGAGGTCTGTCTGCCTGTGGCAGCTACCTTAACCAAAAAGGCCTACCAAACTGTAAGAACCAAATAAACTAAGATCCAATCAGCAGAGCGTGAGTTCGATTGGAGATATCATGCCTTTGCTGAGAGTTTTAGGGTGGGCAATCAAATCCCACAGGATAGAGTTCACTTCCAGCAATATGCATGGTGATGTCAAGAGAGAACTTGATAAAGATTGTAAGCTGGCTATTCTCATAGCTTTAGTTTTTTATCGTAGTTACAGAAAGAGTCCCTTTGTGGTATTAGAATGAGGAGTTGAACTTAATAATTTCATGGTATTATATAGTGAACCTTTTCTTTAATCTCAATTCTCGACAGCCAAAAATATGGTAAAATATGAACTACGTTAATCTCTGCCTTTTCTTCCATGTCTTATTTATTTACAAAAATTCAATTTGTGTGCCCTAAATTCCAATTCCTTGTAAAACCAAAACCAAAGTTTAACAAAAGCCCTTTGTAGTAGTTAATACATCCTAGTATTGCATGTTCAGCTACGGATGTGGTAAGGTTCTTTAGGTAACAAGAAGCTCCAGAATTGCATCTAGTAATGAGGTGCAAGCCTAGAACCAAACAAGAAGGAAGATTTAATCTCGAGGATTACCATATAACACCGAACAACTTAAAAGATGAATTGAACTCAATAGCAAACAATCTTGAAAAAGTTGGTGGATAAACCAGCAAATAAAGTAGAAACAAAGTTGTAAAAGTCGGCCTAGGCATCGCGCCTAGGCGCTAGGCGGCACCCCACCGTGGTGCCGCCTAGGCGCTAGGCGGTAGTCCTCCGCCGACTTACCGCCTAGCGATTTTTTACAACCTTGAGTAGAAACCATTTTTAAATGACTTAATTATAGATTTTTCAACTCTATTTTCTTCACTGAGTTGTACTAGTTTTTTACTCTATAAATAGATGTCATATCTAATTTTCCTATCTTGGTCGCCCTCTACTTCTATCTCTTCCTATAATCTACAGCACGTGGTTCCTGAGATCATAACGTAATGTTTTGAACAAATTGAGCAGCAACGGGGCAAAAGAGTAATAGCCGAGGAGTACCGTGTGATGCTCCTTGTCTATACCGTTGAGATCCTTGTAATACTCCGTCTCCACATATTCTTCTTCCACTTCCTGGCCATCGCAGACTAGTTTCTGCAAAGAATTCCAAAAAAATGGAAGAGATTGGATCCATAAGACAGTACAAAAGCAGAAGTAAAATTATATCATCGCAAATCTGAATCGGAGCGAGGAAGAACCAGGGGATCGGCCTC
>JAGFNQ010000403.1:0-38315 GCA_024364735.1 Boesenbergia rotunda
TAATTCGCCCAATAAGCCTTCAAAAGACTTAGCCATTTTAAGCTTCCGATGCGCCTCTGATAAATTCAAATTCGACTTATTTCTCTTGATTGGAAAATCCAATTTTCAACTCATTTTAAATCCCTCGGATTACTCATTGTGCGTGTGACTAAATAGGCTTTCGATTTATGTTGGCCGTCTATAATCAACCAATTATAGAACGATCATGAGTGGCACCTAGTAGTACATCATGACCCCCAATTAATTGAAAGATCAACGGTTGACCTCAGAAATAATTCTAAAACCCTTCAGCAACTTTAATGAATCGTGCCTCATTCCCTTCACCATCTTATACTCACTTGGTTCAGGACACGGTCTATGAGTGTCAGTCCCCACTAGGCTGACTATGTCACACCTAGCCCAAGTAATGTCTTTCTCGTCCAACGGATTCTAATTACTCTCATGTATTTAAGAGATTCATACTCTGAACATGTTATGCTCTGGCCAGAGGCTTCGAGTAACAATCCGACGATAGGCCTTGGGTATACATCTCCTCGCAAGGAGTGGTGAATCCTTTGTAGGCTGTTCAAACATCTTCGGGCACTTCGGCTTATACCCAACCATCCTGGGTCCACACCTCCTTGGAGATGCTTGCTTAAGTTGTCAAAGTATAAGTCTCCATGACCAAGATGACTTGAACACCGCAAGTCAAAGGAACATCGCACTTAAGCTGCAGTAAGAACTTCACTAACATGTCCATATGTAGACTACCATATGAAGTTTTACAGCCAGTCACTCCAATGAACTAGTTCCCTTAACTAGCATTCATGTTTATCTCCGGACATCCCAATGTCACCAGCCAGTGAGAATCAGCTGATTAGAGAATAACCCATGCTAGTCTCAACAGAATTGATAGTATCCGTATCTATCAATTCATCGACTAGGGACAATTTTAATACTTCACAATTGCACATGTAGAGATAATCACTAGTTGTGAATTCATCATAAATTCTCTCATGCTGTGAATTGTATTGCGGGCATTCAATAAATGAGTTTAAGATCTCAATCAAATACACGAACATGTATACTCAAACAGTGAATATTCATTTATTAAAGTAAATGATTACAATCATAAGGTGATTGCCTTAGAACACTTCTCTCATATTACTAACATAAAGTACCTTTAAAATTTAAAGAAAAGTTTTACAAAACGTTAATTAGACCTACTATGTTATATGATGCTCAATATTAGGCTATAACTCGGGCACATGAGCAAAAGATGAAAGTTGTAGAGATGAGGATGCTAAGGTAGATGAGTGGTGGACATATAAGGATGGACAGAATAAGGAATGAGAGCATTAGAGAGAAAGTCGGAGTTGCATCTATTAAGAAAAACTTCGAGAGACAAGTGTAAGATGGTACGAATATATACTTAGACGACTAATAAATACCTTTGTTAGGCCATGTGAAACTATGATAAATATGAATATTAAACAAGGGAGAGGAAGGACAAAAAAAGACTTAGTTAGCAACAATAAAATAAGATAAATTTTATTTAAATATAGATGATAATATAATAGGGGATACAGTCCAATGATATAGAAGAATCTATATAGTCAACCCCACCTAATGGGGTAAGACTTGGTTGTTATTGTTATTATTATTATATGGTTCTTATGTGATGACATAACCAATATTTCAAAGGCGAATTTTCTCTATCCTAGAGAGAATGATTCGGGAACATAAGAACAATTTTAGTCCTTTTATTATATTGTCGAGTTAGGATTTTGAGAGTATTTTCACCTTTGCAATATTAGGGTCTTGAGTTTATCTAAATAAATGTTTAGTTGTTTTAGGGGTTTTTAGTTTTTGATTAATAAGAATTTGAGGCGCGCCATTTCTTTCTAAACGAGTTTGGATGACATTTTGCAAAATCAGCAGGATTTATAAGATTACTTTCAGTATTCAAGCACGAATCAACGAAACTAATAATTATCCACTGCATTGATCAATGTGTTTTTGAAAAACCCTATTCACCTCCATTCTAGCGCATCCCATTGATTGGACATTCTAAATAGTGATGGCAAAAGGTGATTCGCTCATCTCCAGCGCCTCCGTCAACCCGTCTCAAGGCCTACACGGAGGAGATAAATTACGGGGCTACTATCCCCGATGCTATGCTAGTGCATAAAGAGGACAGATATACTGACTTTATCATATTTTGACTCTCAGATCTTATAGTGACAACATCCACGTATTAACTATCAGTCTATCCCGTGAGGACGGACGTTTAAATAGTGGTATCATAGGTTAGACGTTCTAAATAGGTTTAACACCTTTCAAACATTGAATTTCTTTAGTCCCAATATTTGGTATCGAAGAGGGTTAATCTATACTTAGTAAAGGGAGTCTGGGTTTGAGTATTTTAGGAAAATTCTACGAACCGTAGCTTCAACAAGATCCATTGAGACTTGTCAATACTTGAAAATCTATCTTGATACACTTGCTTAGGAAACTTGGGCCAAGTTACCTAACTCGATTTAAATCAGTCTTAGAAGAGAGTTTGGTAAGGCCGTCAGGCTTACTTTGGAAGCTTCTGTTTAAAGACCACGATCTATTGAAACTCACCACTACCTGAGAATCTATCTTGGCATACGTACGTGGGTGACTGTAACTAAACTTGAATCTAAGTAAGGATCAAACCCCTTAAAATAGAGAATGATGCTAAATAGATTATTATTTGTTAGTCTTCAATCTTTAAGACAAAATTATTCCAAATTAGACTGAGAATAAGAGAGTTCTGTACGCGTGCAAACTTTCATCATGCATATGCAACTCGAGATGCATAGTAAAGATTAAACAACTCCAACACAACTACAATCACACACAGACATAAACAACTACAATCACACACAGGCATAAACACACAGAAATACATAGATATTTTTGAGGCAGAGAGTGCAGTATGATGTTGTTGCTACGGCGGGTTAACGTAACTGAGGATTGCCAGCACCGTCTGCAAAGCCGTAAGAATAAAGAGTAAGATTGCTGCAACAACAGAGATGCCCGTCCAAGGGTTGCCGAAGTAGGTGTGGTTCAATGCCGCTCGCCACTTGTTTGCTCTCTTCTCGCAGTGCTTGGGAATGTCCTCGAACACTCTCCAGAGATGGCCATTCTTAGGCTCCACCACCACCTTCAGACAGAGCCGGTTGAAGAGCCTAGCCACCGACTTGTTGCTGCCCATGGTGCTCACCAAAATGTCCGCTTCCCGGAGTATCGCCACGTCTGCTGCCGTGTCGATCAGGCAATCGATGAGGAAGGTGAAGTCAGTGACGTGCGTTCCCCGGTCCGGGTACAGCTGCTCGAACGCAATCAGGTTGCGCAGGATAGCGTTGGACACATTGTATGCCCGGATCCGGGGGATCTCCAATCGACCGTTGCGGAATGTGACATCTAGGAAGCTGTCCGTCTGCTTCTTCCGTTTGATCTCGATGCCAGCGTCCTTGAGCTCCCGGGCGCAGGGGATCGTTGACGGCGTTAGCGGCGTAAATATTGCGTCCTCGATTTGGTCCTGCTCACAAATGTCAAAACAAGAATTACCCTTTATCCCGCAGTCTCCGCGGATGAATGGCAGAAATGAGCCTCGACGGCGAGGGCCTCCTTGCTCGCCTCCACCAAAATAGCTCTTGTCCGCCGAGTGATCGAGCTTGCGAGTAGGTAAGTTTGTGGGGGGCCTCGACTCTTTTGGTGGGTGTATGCAGGCATGCAAAAGATGGAGAATGTGACGAGACTTCTGGACCGGCGCATCCAATTTCTCGGGTAACTTCTTCGTTCTTCCTGGCAAGAAATCGCCGCCGAAAAATTGGAGAGCAAGCGGTTTCAGGGAGTTGGCTGCTTTTGCGGGATCCACAAAGCTGAGCAAATCCCTAATAAGAAACAGAGGAAGCTGATTCTCCAGCAGCAGCATGTCAAGCCTCACAAAGTACTCTGTCCACGACGAGGCAAGGATTGGATCATACTCCCTATTAACTATGCTATCGTCGGCATCGTCGTCGTCGATGATGACTCCCGGCCTTTTAGTAGGAGCACCCTTTTGGTCATATAGTCTGAGGAGGAACTCGACGACGAAGCAACCGTCGTGCAGCATCATGTCGACGAACTTGTCGCTGTCCATTTTGAAAACCTCAGAGTAGGAGCTCCGCACCCGAATTTCTTCCTTCTTGATGTAATTTCGGCAGTCGTCCATGCTTTTCGGGGGGTTCGTCCGCCGGAGGAAGCTGTGAAGGTATTGCGGCTTGATTCTCTCCATGGCTTGCAGGCGAGGCACGCCGCGGTGGTAGGGGCCCAAGGAGATGAGGTTTGGGTCGTAGGCCCTGGGGTCGGCTTCCCGGATGATTTCCGGGACTCGGAAGATGGTCGGCTTCTCTGTTCGCCATGGATTCAAGTCTGCTTCTTCCTCCTCCCTGCCCATGATTGAGCTTTGAGGCGTCGCAGAAGCTTTTTTATTCCATGAATCCATTTCTACGGGGTCAATGAATGAAACCCAAAATATTTTATATTATTTTTGTCAGCAATAATTGCCGGGCGCAAAATTGTCTGGCTACCGCAAGTCGAACAGCTGGACAAACAAAATTCTAAGAAATAAATCTCAAAAAATAAAAAACAAAACAAAATCCTCCAAATGAATCTGCTCCCGCAATTGAACTTGAAAATATTTGGAACTAATCGAAGTGGGACGGGATGAACGTGGAGATAAAGCCATATAAATATAGGCAAAGCCAGCTCAAAAGACGAACTGATTGAGGTGAAAAACATTGTTTTCTAGTTTGTTTTTCTCTATGGCAGAGAAATTGCCTGTCAATGTTTGTTAAGAAAATTAATAATTTATCAGAGTGCATTGTCACATGGTACTTTTCACTAAAGAAAACAGTGCATTTGTTTATTTTTTAAATCCCTCCCCAACTAAGTTTGTTTAGTGAATTCATTATCACAATAATTGATGTTAGTTGGCTGCGTAATCAGATCTCTGGTCTATTGATAATATCAAAATACCGTAGGAAATGCAAACAGTTGGGAAAAAAACTACATATTGAGCATATTTTACATTGGATGAGTGAATTAGGTTATTTTATAGATTTTTTTTTTGTCAAACATCCCCAAAGGGTAAGGGGAAGCAAAAATAGCAGTCAGGAGTGAAATTCTATAAAAAACACATTAGTATTATAAGTAGAAGCCCTTTGTGTTTTTCTTTAGCATACCGAAAATTTCACTTAGAGGATTACTAGTTAACATCTTAGAGCACTGAGTTTTAGGTAAAATTTTAAATTTTCACAATGTGAGTGTGACCTTTACAATCAAAGACGTAGCAATTTATTGCTCGAAATCCCAGATAGAGGTATGCATATAATGTTGGTAAAAAAGTATCAGACAAGAATAGTCAACCTTTAGTGTTTTAATATTTAATAATATTCCAAGGTGTAATCAATCTGACCAAAGACTAAACCAAACAAGATTTGATGTTTGGCAGAGTGATTTGAAAAGAACCCATGGCTGGTCAGGCTGACCAAGGTTTAAGTCAAACAAGACATAATGGTTGGTAGAGTGACTAAACCTAAATCTGGTCAGTTAGACCAAAGACTAAGTCAAACAAGGCTAGATATTTGACAGAGAAAAGTCTAATCAGGGTCGAATGACTAGTAAATAAGTCCTTGTCAAGACACCGAAGACCTAGTGAGTGAAGCTGAGCACAAAGTCCTAGTTTGAAGAATTGGGCACGAAGTCCTGGCTAAGGGTTGGGCACCGAAGTCCTAGTTGAGGATCAGGCATGAAATCTTGGTGAGTGAAGTTGGGTCATAGTGAGTGAAGCTAGGTAGACGAAGTCCTGATGAGTGAAGTTGGGTACGAAGACCTAACCGCAGGTTGGGCATGAAATCCTAGTGAGTGAAGCTAGGTAAAAGTCTTGATGAGTGAAGCCAGGTAAAGTAAAGTCCTAGTGAGTGAAGCTAGGCAATGGGAAATCCTAAGGAGATGACCTTAAGTAGTAAAGTCTTGGAGAGTTAACTTCAAGCAAAGCCTAGTAGGTCAGATATACTTACAGAAGTTGGGCGAAGGATGTTTGCTTGATTTGTGTGTTTACATGTTTTGTAGGAATCTGAAGTTGGAGGCAAGAAAGGAGAGCAGAAGCAAAGCAAAAAGCAAACTACAGCCTGGGACCACTCCTAGGCACCCGAAAGCTCCTGAGCACTCGAGTGGCTGTTAGTGATATGAGAAAAGTGTCCTAAGGCAATCGCATTATGATTGTAATCATTTATTTTAATAAATGAATATTTACTATTTGAGTATACATATTTATGTATTTGATTGAGATCATAAACTCATTTACTGAATGTCCGCCATACAATTCACAGCATGAGAGAATTTGTGATGAATTCACAACTAGTGATTATCTCCACATGTGTAATTGTGAAATATTGAAATTGTCCCTAGTCGATGAATTGATAAATACGGACACTATCAATTCTGTTGAGACTAGCATGGGTCATTCTCTAATTAGCTGATTCTCACTGGCTGGTGACATTGGGATGTCCGGAGATAAACATGAATGCTAGTTAAGGGATCTAGTTCATTGGAGTGACTGGCTGTAAAACTTCATATGGTAGTCTACATATAGACATGTCAGTGAAGTTCTTACTGCAGCTTAAGTGCGATGTTCCTTTGACTTGCGGTGTTCAAGTCATCTTGGTCATGGAGACTTATACTTTAACATCTTAAGCAAGCATCTCCAAGAAGGTGTGGACCCAGGATGATTGGGTAAAAGCCGAAGTGCCCGAAGATGTTTGAACAACCTACAAAGGATTCACCACTTCTTACGAGGAGATGTATACGCAAGGCCTATCGTCAGATTGTTACTCGAAGCCTCTGGCCAGAGCATGACATATTCAGAGTATGAATCTCTTAAATACATGAGAGTAATTAAAATCCGTAGGACGAGAAAATGTTACTTGGGCTAGGTGTGACGTAGTCAGCCTAGTGGGGACTGACACACATAGACCATGTCCTGAACCAAGTGGGTATAAGATGGTGAAGGGAATGTGGCATGATTCATTATAGCTGCTGAAGGGTTTCAGAATTGTTTCTGAGGTCAACCGTTGATCTTTCGATTAATTGGGGATCATGATGTACTACTAGGTGCCACTCATGATCGTTCTATAATTGGTTAATTATAGACGGTCAACATAAATCGAAAGCCTATTTAGTCACACGCACTACGAGTAATTCGAGGGATTTAAAACGAGTTGAAAATTGGATTTTTCAATAAAGAGAGATTAGGTTTGGTTGAGCCAAACGATAAGTCGAATCTGAATTTTTCAGAGACGCATTGGAAGCGTAAAATGGCTAAGTCTTTTGAAGACTTAATAGATGAATTAAATGAGTTTAATTCATTGGGGCGTGGCTTGGATAGGCCGGCCAAATAGGGTCCCCACCCTCTTTGCTTGGCCGGCCACAACAAAGGGAGAGAACCAAATTGTTTGGTTCAATTTATAAAATAAATCAAGTGTGGTTTGTTTTATAAAATTATGGATGATATAATTTTTTATATAAACCAAGGTTTGGTTTATTTTTCATTGAAATTAAAATGAACCATGGATTGGTTTATTTTATTTTATAAAATCAATCATGGATTGATTTACCATGATAAAAAAATTTATATAAAGAAATTTATATAACATTTATTTTTCATGGAAATTAAAATGAACCATAGATTGGTTTATTTTATTTTATAAAATCAATCATGGATTGATTTACCATGATAAAGAAATTTATTTTTCATGAAAATTAAAATGAACCATGGATTGATTTATTTTATTTTATAAAATCAATCATGGATTGATTTATCATGATAAAGAAATTTATATGATAAATTTCTTATGAAAATTTATTCCATAAAAAAAAAAGAGACTTGGTTGATTTTTATCATGAATTAAAATATGATTTTAACCATGATATAAAATCAAGACTTGGCATGATGGAATAAGTCATAGAAAATTTATATGATAAATTTCTTATGAAAATTTATTCCATAAGAAAAAGGAGACTTGGCGACCCAAGGCAAGGCTTGGAGATCATTCGAAATAATCAAAGTATTCTTGCTTGGGCTCTCTCCCTCTCCTCCCTTCTTTCTCTTGGCCGGCCTCTCCCTTCTTCTCCCTTCTTCTTGCCGTGAGCACAAGGAGAAGCACCGAGGCGACGAAGTTCTTCCGTTGGGAAGATCTTCCTCTCCGGCCATCATCACCTTGGGATTGGGCAAGTCATCTTCCTCCTCGCCGGAATTGTGATTCCGACCAACCTTGGTGGTGAGTTTTTCCAATGTGATTACTTCTCTCTTGGTTTTTCTTGTCGCGTTCTCGGAGAATCTAGTAGTTCTCGAGAACACGAAACTCATGGCTTTGCGAAGTCATCCTGAATATACTCGGCGTGGACGCGAATAGAGGCGGAGCTTCCGAGGGACGCTTACGGTTGGATCTCGTCCCTTCTTTTGAGTTACGCGAGGTAACAAGTAAATTAGTTTACGTTTCTGTAAAATTTTAAATATATGATGATGTCTTCACAAGATAAAATTGCATGCTTAGATGTGTGGTTAAATAATTTGAGAAATTATTTATGCTAAACTTTCCGCTGCACGTAATTAATTTTAAAATTACGAACCCGCATCCATGTCAACATGCACCCGGTACCAACAGTGGCTCCCAGGAACCCGAGTGACCCTGGTGATAACCACCATTTTTGTTGATTATTTTAGGCTCTTAAATCCATGTTTGATCCATATTTTATATGCTTATGTTTGCAATTTTATTAGGTTTCATGTATTCCCTTTATTTTGGCTTTTAATTCTAATCTTTGTATATTTGGGATATTTTTGGCACTAAATTTGAATATCATTTTGTAGGCTTCAATTGATCATAGACCTAGATCAAATCGGGTCAGACTTGAGTCAGCATTGGATCCAGATCAAAAGTATCAAGCATCGGATTAATAGAAGCCGTCCATTCCAGAGAACGGCTAGATCTGAGCCATCGGTAAATTTCTGGTCGATCCGAGTCGAAGATAGAATTAATCATGACCAGAGATCAAGATCTGAAAATTTCAGCCAAATCAGAAGTGATCTGACCGTTGGATCGAGCTCAAGATGTTCTAGACCATCCATTCAAGAAAAGAGAAGATCTGGACCATCCGCCACTGATCTGTTTAATTCGAGCTGGGAACAGGTAGATCAGGACCATTGAATGGGATCTGTGGAGTTTGGTTCAAATCTGAAGAGATCCGACCGTTGGATGAAGTCAGATTGATCTCAGCCGTCCGTTGCTAAGTATTCAAGTTCTTCTTCCCCAAAGGTGGCTGAACCAAGGCTGAGTTGAGTTGAGTTGACTGGACCGAACCCAGGTTGGACCAAACCACCTTCTGAACCCTGGGCTGAATCTTGACTGAACCGGATTGCTGGACTGAACTCGAGTTGATTGAATCGAACCGCTGGGCTTGATTGAACCTGAACTGCTTGGTCTGTTTGGGTCAAGCACAAACTGAGCTGAACCAGAGGGCTGACTGAACCACAGAATTGGGCTGAATGGATCAAATGCTGGGTTGAACCACGCGCAGAAGCTAGCTTGACTGAAGCTGAATCACGCGCAGAAGCTGGTTTGACTGAAGCTGAATCACGCGCAGCCGAGCCAGAGAAACAAAAAGGGGCAGGCGCAGAGAGGCTAGGGCATCGACTCCACACGCAGGGCTAGCGGCGATCTTCGTCTCCACCATTTCATCGTCGCCGCAGCTAGGGTAGCGGGTCCGTGCCCTAGTCGCCGGAGCTTCGATCAACTGAGTTGAGGGGTTCCCGACTCATTCATCCACCTCCGCCGGCGTCTCCACCATTTCATCGTCGCCGCAGCTAGGGTAGCGGGTTCGTGCCCTAGTCGACTCCACCACCGCCGGCCGGACTTCCACTTCGCATTCTCACTCTTGATGCGGTTGCTCGGGAGCGATGATCCACTTCACCGACGATTTCAGCTTCATTTTCTTTCACAGCAGTTCAGCTCTTCAAGGGGCCGAGTGGCAGTTTCTTCATAGCAGATCAATTTCTCATAGCATTCCTGTTTTTCTTCTTCATAAATTTCTGCAGTTTTCAATTCCATCCTTTAGCTCAATTCCAGTTTTTTTCTTTTTACAGCTTCGTATCAAAGTTGAATTTGTGTGTCTTTAATTGCGAGCTTCAATTTCCAGCAGATGTTCATCTTCACAGCTCATCAGATCGATTAGATCCGGCAGCAGCTCATCACAGCCAGCAGCAGCTCATCACAATTTCATCTTCACAGCAATTCAACTCGGGCAGATTTACCTTCATTCCAGCAGCTCGGCAATTCTGTTTGATTGGCTTAGTTAATTTGAGCTGTTATGTGTTGATTCTTGATTTTCGAATTTGAATGTTGATGTTTGTATCGAATTTTATCTTCTATGTTCTAGAATGGAATACACTCATGTTATCTTAATACACGCTCACCATGTGTTTGATGAATTGTCTCTTTCATTAATGGATTCTAGTTTGAATTGTTCTTATCGTAGATTTTGTAATGCTTCATTAGTTTAATTGCTTATTGTTTAGTTGATGATTTTTCAGTAATTGCTTCATTAGTTTAATTGCTTTCTTATAGTAGATCTTCATTAATGGATTCAGTTTGATGCAATTAGGTTAGGTTTCATTTATATTCAGTTCCCTAATTGTTTTACCTTATGTTTCTTTTAATTCTCTTGCAAGTATAGTTTAGTGAGGTTAGATTTATTACCTGCATTGTCTTTCACTTCGGTAGAACTAGATTTCATACTTGCTTTTTCTATTTCTGTTCGTAGTATTAACGTTCAAATCAAACCCCAGTTCATATCTAAAACCCAAAAGCAATAAGATTCATTTCTGAGATTTATCTTGCACCAACTACATTTGTTGGAAGACGACTCGAGTTACTCTATGCTACATTAGTTTAGAGGAATGCGATACTTAAATTGTATTTGAAACCGTAACACGACAAAAACGGTTATCAAATTTGGCGCCGTTGCCAGGGAGTGTAGTGGTGCTTGATAATTATATCTTTTGATTCTATTCTTGATTGCTTTATCTTTTGTATATGGTTGCTGCTATTTTGTTTGCTTTGTGACAGGGGTGCAGGTTCAAAATGTTTTCATCCACTTATCAGCAGCCGTGTCCACACTTTCAGCAGACCCAACTTTTCAATCAACCATTACAGCAATTTCAACCGCCCCAGCAAGAATTCCAACAGCCCTATTCTAATTTCCAACAAAATCAACCAAATTTCCAGCCACAAATTCAGAGTGGGCAGCCACAATTCCAGGGTTTTGAGCAACCATTTCAGCAATCACATTCTAATTTTCAGCAACCCAATCAGTTTTTTCAGCCACTATTACAACAATTCGAGCAACCACAGCAATTTCAACGATTTCAGCAAGATTTTCAGCCAAGTTTACCAAATTTCCAGAATTTTCAGAATGGGCAGCCTTTCCAAAATTTTCAGCCCAATCAACCAAATTTTCAGCAAGAGTTTCAGCCCCAGTTTCAGCAAATTCAGCCCAACTTCCAGCCACCTTATCAACAAGATCAATCATTTTTTCAAGGAATTCAGCAAGTGTGTTTAAATAGTCAAAATTTTCAGCAACCACCCTTTCCTCAAGTTCAACCAAACCAGAATTTTCAGCCCCTCCCATTTCAGCAGTTTAATCAAGGAGGCTTTGATGATCCTGACTGGGATGAGGCTCAACAACAGAGGGTTGAGGATATGTTGCAACAGATGATGCAGCAACAACAGGATCAACAACAAAGGTTGGATAATTTGTTTCAACAAGTTCTACTATATCAACAACAAGAGCAACAAAGGCTTCATAACATCGGAAGAAGCATTGGATCAGGACAGTCAGATGAATGTATAGGTGCAGGGGATTGCACAGAGCCCCAGGAACCACCTATATTGATTGATACATCAGAAAATTCAGAGGATAGGATTGAGAGTGTAGGGGATTGCACTGAGCCCCAAGAATCACCCATTCCTACTGATCTAGAGGCCTGGGAGGAGATGGATAGTAGAGTTTGTAACAATCTTGACTTCGACTCTGAAACTTTACAGGACCTTCTAAACTTTTATTTTGTAAGAATATTGCTATTGATGGTCCTAATTTTTCTAATTTGGTTGATATAGGAATGGTTGAGGGAATATGCATGGGAGATGATTCCATAGGTGTAGGGGATTGCACTAAGCCCCAGGGACCACCACAATCACCAGAAAGTGTAGGGACTTGCATAGTGGAAGCAAGAACTCAAGGATCACCTATTTTAGTTGAGTGTCCACCAGAACTTGAGGCTGAAGAGGAGATTGCACATTACCTGGAAGAGAACACGGATACATCTACTTCTGTAGAACCCCCAGGTATTTGTCAGCATGATCAGGTAAATATTCCTCCTAATTTTTCTGAAAATTTCATAGAGGTACCTCAAACTGATTTTATTGTTTGTGATACCCTTATTGAGACACCTCTTGTAAATGCTGATTGTGAGAAATTTGTAGAGGTGTCTAAAACTGATTGTGTTGATTGTGATGAATTTACTGACATATCTTCTGTAAAATTTGTTTGTGAAAAATCTGTAGAGGCACCTATAACTGATTTTATTCATTGTGGTGAATATTTGGACACACCTAGTGTTGAGATTGTTTGTTGTGATGATATTCTTAATACATCCTTGAAGGAAAATAATTGTGAAAATTGCATAGAGGTATCCAATGTTGATTTTATTGGTTGTGATGCATGTCTTGCTACATCTCCTTTAGAAATTGATTGTGAAAATTCTATAGCGATACCTAGTGTTGATGTTATTTATTCTGATGAATTACTGGACACATCTTATGCAGATATTAATTGTGAAAACTTCATTGAGGTGCCAATAATTGATTTTCTTGGATGTGGTGCATTTTTGGATTCTTTTTATGTAGAGATTGACGATATTACACTTCTTTCTTACCCTGCACACTTGAGAGAGGTATTACATGGTTTTGCAGGGTCCAGAAGATTGCTGGAGTGGGTGCTCCATCTGAACAGACTCCAACCTCCTGGAAGGACTTTCAAAAAGCATCAAGAGGGAGGAGTTGTTCTTATTTCGACTAGTAGCACCTCACCTCTTAAGTGGGTTCTGAACCTTAATCGTCTCCGACCACCGGAAGATGCTTGTGCAAAATTAATAAGGGAGAAACCCGTGCACTACGAGATTGACTACTTGAGGATAGTTCTCCCAAAATGGATGCTACGTGCTCTCTACCCTACTTGAAGGGGAGTTTGTTCCTTTACTTTCCTTTTCTTGTTTTCCTTTATGTTTATACTCGCATGTTTGTTTGCTTTTATACTTTGCATTGATGTTTTGCTTCCTCCTTCTGCATTTTGTTTGGTCTTGAATAAACCTTGTTTGACTTCTAGTTTTATCTCCTTACATGTTCCTTTATTATGCTTTGAGAATCATAAAAGATAGTTAAGTCTGATTATCGAGTTTTGGTTTCCTTGGTATGCTTGGGGATATTAATTGCATTTAGTCATTTGTTATGGTGATAGACTCTATCTTGTTAGATTAAGCATGACAGTTTTATTGTTCACCTAGTGAGGATATTGTCATGCCTATCCTTAATCCTCTTATGTGTGATAGCATTTGTGATACTTGACACTCTAGAACTTGCTTTGATTCTTTTTGAAATTACAATAGCATAAGCTTACATGAATATGATGGAGACAATCTTTCTTGTTGAACTTTTAGTTTTCCTCTCCTTTGTTATTGTCACTACTGGGCATTTCACCTATTGCTTTCATATTTCATTGTCTATACTTTATCAGATCTTTTCATTGTCATTACATTTTCACTGCCATATCTTTATTATTTTATTCTTCCTTGGAGCATGCGATGAGAGCATAAGGTGATTGCATGATGAGTTACATTTTTATTTCTCTATTATCAGCCTCTATTATTGTGAGTTTTAGATGTTATCATGCTTTACTATCTTGCCCGAGACGGTCAAATTTTAAGTGTGGGGGGGGGGGGGGGACATGTATATATGGACGAATGCTTGTGGGAAAAAAAATCTCTTTTAGAAAAAGAAAAAGAAAATCTCTTTATGTGAAAAAAAAAGAAAAAGAAAGAGAGATAGAAAAAAAATAATAATAAAGATGAAAAAAAAGTGAAAAAAAAGAGAAAAAAAATCTCTCTATATGAAAAAAAAAATTCCTCAAGCATTCGAGATTTTGTTAGTGATGAACAAAAAGGAATATTTTCTTGATGTGTACTCATTTGATATCTTTGTTTAGAGAAATTCAAGAGTTATGTTGTAATCCCTACATGCACTTTGAGAGATGTTGTAAATTGTTGATGTGTAGTGCACTGAGAATGTGAAAGGAGAATTTTGAGTGTTGGAGGTTTGATTGAGTTATTTATTTTGGACTATTATTTGATTGTATACATCATGTTAATTACCCCAATGCTCTCATCTTCTCTTTTATCTTCTTTCATGCTCTCTATGATCTTCTTTGTTATCTACCATTCTTGTTTTCTTGTAGCACTTGATTTCATTATTATTCATTGAAAAGCCCTCTTGATTTGTGTACTTATGTTATAGTAGTGGAGAAGTAGAAGATAAGCAAGCATATGGTAGTGCAAGGTCATGAATGTTTTGAGAGAACTCCACTTTCATATCTGTTATTTTTGTGAGCATCAGTGCATATATCCATCTTGTGAGGTCTTTGTCATGCTTAGTTTATTCAAGTTGATGAAATTACCATGCTTTTGATTTATGTGAGATTTGGAACCATAAATACATGGATTCTTGAGACTTGATGATCCTAAGTAACTTTCTTTTATTATTCTTAAGGTATTGATAGGGGATGTAATGTTTGGGAGATATGTTATTTTCTTTTAGTTTTATTTACTTGTGCGAGACGCCCAAGAATAAGTGTGGGGGAGTTGATAACCACCATTTTTGTTGATTATTTTAGGCTCTTAAATCCATGTTTGATCCATATTTTATATGCTTAAGTTTGCAATTTTATTAGGTTTCATGTATTCCCTTCATTTTGGCTTTTAATTCTAATCTTTGTATATTTGGGATATTTTTGGCACTAAATTTGAATATCATTTTGTAGGCTTCAATTGATCATAGACCTAGATCAAATCGGGTCAGACTTGAGTCAGCATTGGATCCAGATCAAAAGGATCAAGCATCGGATTAATAGAAGCCGTCCATTCCAGAGAACGGCTAGATCTGAGCCATCGGTAAATTTCTGGTCGATCCGAGTCGAAGATAGAATCAATCATGACCAGAGATCAAGATCTGAAAATTTCAGCCAAATCAGAAGTGATCTGACCGTTGGATCGAGCTCAAGATGTTCTAGACCATCCATTCAAGAAAAGAGAAGATCTGGACCATCCGCCACTGATCTGTTTAATCCGAGCTGGGAAGAGGTAGATCAGGACCATTGAATGGGATCTGTGGAGTTTGGTTCAAATCTGAAGAGATCCGACCGTTGGATGAAGTCAGATTGATCTCAGCCGTCCGTTGCTAAGTATTCAAGTTCTTCTTCCCCAAAGGTGGCTGAACCAAGGCTGAGTTGAGTTGAGTTGACTGGACCGAACCCAGGTTGGACCAAACCACCTTCTGAACCCTGGGCTGAATCTTGACTGAACCGGATTGCTGGACTGAACTCGAGTTGATTGAATCGAACCGCTGGGCTTGATTGAACCTGAACTGCATGGTCTGTTTGGGTCAAGCACAAACTGAGCTGAACCAGAGGGCTGACTGAACCACAGAATTGGGCTGAATGGATCAAATGCTGGGTTGAACCACGCGCAGAAGCTAGCTTGACTGAAGCTGAATCACGCGCAGAAGCTGGTTTGACTGAAGCTGAATCACGCGCAGCCGAGCCAGAGAAACAAAAAGGTGCAGGCGCAGAGAGGCTAGGGCATCGACTCCACACGCAGGGCTAGCGGCGATCTTCGTCTCCACCATTTCATCGTCGCCGCAGCTAGGGTAGCGGGTCCGTGCCCTAGTCGCCGGAGCTTCGATCAACTGAGTTGAGGGGTTCCCGACTCATTCATCCACCTCCGCCGGCGTCTCCACCATTTCATCGTCGCCGCAGCTAGGGTAGCGGGTTCGTGCCCTAGTCGACTCCACCACCGCTGGCCGGACTTCCACTTCGCATTCTCACTCTTGATGCGGTTGCTCGGGAGCGACGATCCACTTCACCGACGATTTCAGCTTCATTTTCTTTCACAGCAGTTCAACTCTTTAAGGGGCCGAGTGGCAGTTTCTTCATAGCAGATCAATTTTCTCATAGCATTCCTGTTTTTCTTCTTCATAAATTTCTGCAGTTTTCAATTCCAGCCTTTAGCTCAATTCCAGTTTTTTTCTTTTTACAGCTTCGTATCAAAGTTGAATTTGCGTGTCTTTAATTGCGAGCTTCAATTTCCAGCAGATGTTCATCTTCACAGCTCATCAGATCGATTAGATCCGGCAGCAGCTCATCACAGCCAGCAGCAGCTCATCACAATTTCATCTTCACAGCAATTCAACTCGGGCAGATTTACCTTCATTCCAGCAGCTCGGCAATTCTGTTTGATTGGCTTAGTTAATTTGAGCTGTTATGTGTTGATTCTTGATTTTCGAATTTGAATGTTGATGTTTGTATCGAATTTTATCTTCTATGTTCTAGAATGGAATACACTCATGTTATCTTAATACACGCTCACCATGTGTTTGATGAATTGTCTCTTTCATTAATGGATTCTAGTTTGAATTGTTCTTATCGTAGATTTTGTAATGCTTCATTAGTTTAATTGCTTATTGTTTAGTTGATGATTTTTCAGTAATTGCTTCATTAGTTTAATTGCTTTCTTATAGTAGATCTTCATTAATGGATTCAGTTTGATGCAATTAGGTTAGGTTTCATTTATATTCAGTTCCCTAATTGTTTTACCTTATGTTTCTTTTAATTCTCTTGCAAGTATAGTTTAGTGAGGTTAGATTTATTACCTGCATTGTCTTTCACTTCGGTAGAACTAGATTTCATACTTGCTTTTTCTATTTCTGTTCGTAGTATTAACGTTCAAATCAAACCCCAGTTCATATCTAAAACCCAAAAGCAATAAGATTCATTTCTGAGATTTATCTTGCACCAACTACATTCGTTGGGAGACGACTCGAGTTACTCTATGCTACATTAGTTTAGAGGAATTCGATACTTAAATTGTATTTGAAACCGTAACACGATAAAAACGGTTATCACCTGGCGCCCGAGAATCACTTGGGTGCCCGAGAGTCTTTCCATGAGTCTTATCCCCTACGATGCGCACACCGAGTTGATCAGATTAAGATCAGATGGAGGGTGCCCCTATAGGCACACAAGCACCCGAGTGACCTATATATATAGGGATTCGAGCCGAGGATTCAGATCATCAATTCCATCATTCTACTACTCACTCTCTGCGAAGCAAAAGTGCTAAGGCGAGACTCTACGACCAAGGAGGCTCCAGGAGGAAACGCCCTATGCTTCGGACTTCCGAATTGGTCGGGATCTTCTTTCTTTAGTTTGCTTTTATTGTTACAAGTTGTACATAATATTCATTTACTTTTGCTTGTACCTCTCAAACTGTAAGACGGGTTTTTTTCCATCTCTGGGAATTTCAGAAAGGAGACCATTAGTGGACTCACGCCGAGTACATAGGCCTTGGACATATTGACCCTGGAAAGTTGGGAACCCAGTAAATAAATTCCGTGAGTCTTCTCTGTGTTTTTATTTACTTATTTTATTCCACTATGCTACTAACGATTTTATTAAAGTTGAATGAACGATCGACGAAACTACGAGATTCTGAATCCAAAAAAGAGTAAGTTGATATTCACCCTTCTATCGATGCCACCGATCCCATAATTAGTATCAGAGCAGGTAGCTCTGATCGGACTCACCTCCGAAGGAGCAAGAAGGTCACGGATTGAGGGGGAGATAAGGGTAAAAAAGGTAAATTTAATTATGTAAAATTTCACATAACTTATTTTAAGTGCATGGAGAGAAGACACTACAAAAATAAGTGTCATACTCATAAGATTCAGATGTCACCATCGGCAGCAACGGAGGTACCAGTGTGAGGAGTTCGGAGGGACAAGAACCACATCTAGTGTTTCAAATGCTGCAAGCATAAGCACTACAAGAATATGTGTCGAGAATAGAAGAAAAATATACCGGCAATACCGAAAAATGTGAGGATGGTACGGAAATTTATTTTTTACAAAAATACCCTTGTTAGCTTAGGTTCTAATTTCCATGATAATTTTGTTTCCAAAAATACCCCTATGCATGCAAACGTAGCTTTTAATTTTTTTGGATAAATTAGACTTTTTGCATAGTAAATTAAATATGTTGGATGATAAATTAGCTAGTAATGGATCTAAATCAAATATTAATAGTACTAAAATATTGAATATTAATGAGGGTCGTGGGTGAGGCTAGTGAGAGAAGCTCCAACTTCTCTCTAGAATCCTGGGTGCTCCAGTGACGTAAACCCGCTGTGACCTCCGTCTCCGGCGATTACAGGTGGTCCTCTTTCACCTCGTAGGTAGCAAGAGGCTTTGGCTCAGCGTGGGGGACCAAGGTGGAGGTGGAGTTGTTGTTTGAAGGTCTTTTACAGGAAGAAACACAAAGAAACAGGTCCTATAGAAGTTTTCTTGAAGCAAGGTGAGCTTCTTGGTAGCTTTTCGTGTTTCCGGCGAGATTTGGAGGCTTTCCTGCAGGCTCATCCTGCTTCGACCATCTTCTCTGGCCAGGAGCAAGGCAGGGCGCTTCTCTGAGCTGTGGGTACTAGGAAAAGAGGTTAGGGGGTATCCTCTAAGTGTTCATGGGGTGGAGGAAGGTTTGGAGGTGGGTTTCAGTGCTCTCCGGTGGGTTTCTTGGATTTTCCAGCGAATTCCAACTACTCCGGCCATCTTCTCTGACCAAGGGAAGGGGTCTACTATTCACACCCAACAGCCATGTGGTTGGGTGGTTTTGGGTGGCATTCCACTCATCTAAGGGCAGCTGCATGCAAACTAAAGAGGTGGCTTGTTATTGGCTGTATTGGGCGACAAGTTTTGTTCCATTGCCTAGTTTGGATGGCCATTTTCCCTCCCAAGGCAAAGCTGTTTTCAGCATCTCACTATGACTAAGAAGAAAAGGAGTTTGAAGAGTCACTTGGAAAAAAAGAAAGCTAATGACATGGCAAGTGATGTTGAGGTGGAGGGACAAGTGTCTAATGAAGGTGGTGTGACTCAGTCGATTTTTTATGACTTGGATGGCCAAAACCAGCATGTTCCTTTGGATACAAATGATGAGGTGGCATCTAACATACCACAGTAGGAGGGGGCACGAAATGGGGAGCAAACTCAGGGGGGAAAATAGCAAGAAGATGGCCGGAATAAGGCAGCAACATCGACCAACCAAGGGGAGGTCTCGACAGAAGATTTTTTGGCAGTAAATGAGGAGGTGCGTGATGGTTTGGATGCTGCAGATGAAGGGACCAGAAAACATCATCAAGGGCAGAAGAAGAGCTAGGCAAACCTCTTCAAGGATAATAGGAGGAACAAGGAGGTTGTGGTCCTAGATCAGTATGAGGCTAAAGGGCAAAGGTTAGTCTTTAAATATGACGACATTGAGGAGATGGAAGAAATAATGGGATATTCCTTGGTTGGATGCTTCATGGGACAACACCCCGATCGGAATGGAGTTAGGGTCATAGCCAATCAATGGAGGGTGTCTTACAAGTTCTTTATGAATAAAAGTGGGTGAATTATATATCATTTTGACACAAAAAAGGATATGGACAACGTACTCGAAAAGGGCCCGTAGTTTGCTTTTGGAACGCCTATCTTCCTTAAAGTTATGCCACGATGTTTCTTGTTTGATGAAGATACTCGCTTTATTCCTACTTGGATTCAAATCCATGGACTACCATCAGATTTTTGGTCACAAAAGCTGTTAAGAATGGTGGGCTCGGAGGTAGGAAAACCACTCTACGCGGACAAATTGACTCGCACAAGAGAGCAGTTGGAATATGAGAGGCTCATGGTGGAGGTACCGGCTTATGGAGAAAGGTTGTTTGAGGTGCCGATTGCTCTTCCTATAGGGGCTCTAATCAATCTGAAAATTCAGTATGAAATGGTGCCGATTACTGTGATACATGTAAGAAAATTAGGCATAGAAATGGTGAGTGTAATGTGGCTGGAGCGCAGGCAAGGCACCAATATCCAAGATCTAACCGGAATCAATCTAGAGGGAACCCAAATCATGAAAAAGGGCCAAGGATGAGATCACAATTAGCGGGTGGTCGTGGAAGGACAAGAACAAGAAGAGGAGCTCGAACAAGGCAACATTGGCGACCTACTCAAATCGAGCAGCAAAATGGGTAGCAACAAGAGCCAAATGTGGAAGCTGGGAACACACAAACTCTTTGGCAATTGTCCGTCATAGTCCAATTCCTATTGCTATTGATCACACTTGTACTCAAGGCCAAGGGATTGGGGGAGCAACTGGTGTTTCATCTCCCAATTTGCCACAAAATGGAGATCCTACAGAGGTGTATGGCACGACAGAAATTGGAAGGGCAGCAAGTTTTTCTTGTGCAGGCTTGGATGAGGGATGCCCACCTAGTGGGGAGCCTTCTTTCTATCAAGGAGAGGCATCAAGGAATGGAGCAGTAAGAGGATTACATGGGCGCGAGTAGCCTGAGAAGGTGGACTATGAAGATTGCATCTTGGAACATTAGGGGCTTCCATAAGTCCCTAAAACATGGGGGTGCCCAACACCTCCTAAGGAGAAAAGACATATACAAGTTTTATCATTATTGGAGACAAAGCTTAATGAAGATCTTATTGAGCCAATCATGCAAAGAAGGTTCCAAGGTATGGGTTGTGCACATAATTTTGGTCTTTCTAATCATGGTTGGATCTTGCTCTTGTGGGATTTGCAGTAGGCTAATGTGGACGCCGTTATCACATCTGAGCAATATATGCACTACCATGTTCGATTTCTGGACAGAGTTTCATAATCACATTTATATATGGACTTCACTCGGGTACGACTAGAAGACCACTATTGGACAATCTCTCGGATTTGGGGGGAGTCATTTATGGACCATGGATGATTATGGGAGATTTCAACATAATCCTGTCAATTCAAGATCGACATGGAGGCAACCCGGTGACAAACTATGAGATGAGGGATTGCCAAAGATTCACTCAATTGTGTGGATTGGTTGACCTTTGATCCATTGGTTGCCGACTTACATGGACCAAAGGGGATGTCTCTTGCAAATTGGATAGGGTGATTGTAAATCCCAAGTGGCTATTGGAGGACTTTGATTCATACGTGGAATTCATGGCTCCCGTATGTCTCTCTGATCATTCATGTGCCATTGCCCATATCCTACCCATGGATCGACCACCAAAACGACCGTTCAAATTCGTTAATATGTGGGTTCTACATGAAGACTAGAGAAGAGTTGTGGAAGACTCTTGGGCAGCCCCGGTTATAGGCAATGCGCAACATAAACTCAAGACCAAGTTGTATCGATTGAAAGGTGAATTGAGGAAACTGAACAAAAACCACTTTGGTCACATTTCACAGAAGGCAAGGAGGGCAAATGCGGATTTAGAGGAAGTGCCAAGAGGTGTACTAATTGTTGGAACCCGGATGGCTAGAGAGGGGGGGAGGTGAATATAGCCAAACACTTGGACTTAGAGACATATTGAATTTCTACACTCAAATTTATCAGTAGCACAGCGGAAGAAACAATGCAAACAAAGAAGTGCAGAAAACAAAAACAGAAAACGAACACAACTAGCAAGATCACTAACAAGGAGGGTTTACAGGGTTCGGGGATAACTTGCCCCTACTTGCCATGCCCTTAAGGTGGGCGATCCCTTGATCGTCGGCAGATCAAGCCCCGGTGAACACCGGATAGAAAACAACCTCCTTCTCGATGGAGAAACCTCTCCACAGCATTTCAATCACAGATATAGATTAAAGTACAATGAAACACAAGAAAGATCTTACTCAGCACTAGCAAAGACAAGAACACAGCAAGCTTCCTCCTGAGCTCCACCCAGCGACGATCTCACGCAAGAACCCTTTCCCCGTGTCTTCTCGCTGTTGGAATCGTAGCCTCTTGTTCTTTCCTCCAAGTTCTCAAGCAAGGGATGGTTGCTTCTTAGATCTCAAGAGCTTGCTCAGGAATGATGGAATAGCAGAACACGCAAGCAATTTGTGGAGAACACAAAGGCGCAGCAAGAACTCAAGCTTGAAAACTGTATTTGCGAACTCTGCTTCAACGAAGCTTTCTTGCTCTCTTTTGTTTCTCCACTCAGCACCAGGTGAAAACATCTCCTGCAGCTTCCAGCTGCTTACCTGCTAACGCTAGCTACCACTGAGCTCTCCCTGGACTCACTGAGCTTCCCTCAGCCAAGCTCCAGTCAGCAGCTCCAGCCGTTGCAACCTGAGATGGAAAACGGACAAACCTGCTCCAAGGAAAGCCTCCATTGACTTCTCCTTGAGTGTTTGAATCCTTCCCTGTCACCTGCAGCATAACCAGATCATTAGAGCAGTATATCAACCAGGAAATCAAGCATCAGAGATTAAGCGCAGAGAATCGGATACGTTCAGACTCGTTCAGAGCGTCTGTCAGTGCATTTTGAATTAAAGTGATCGGTCACCGGACTGATCAGAGAGCCTCCTGATCGGTCACCGGACCGATCAGGCTGGGTCTAGACCGATCAGGCTTCGTCCTGATCGGTCCTCAACACTCAATCAGAAATCGTGATTTTTGAGGGATTCTCCTGGATCGATCACCAGACCGATCCCAGGTTGTGGATCGATCACCTGACCGATCCACCTCATTATCGGACGATTTCTGAGCTTCGCAGTCCAAACCTCCTGATCGGTTACTGGACCGATCAGGGAGCCTCCTGATCGGTCACCAAACCGATCAGATTATGACCATACCGATCAGGCTCCGTCCTGATCGATCTTAGTGAGGAACTCGCGAAGCTGGATCGTTCTCCAGAACGATCTGCACAGTGATCCTGATCGGTCACCAGACCGATCAGGAGCATATTAGCAAGGGAACTCAACCTCACTGTGTGCTCCCTGATCGGTCACCAGACCGATCAGGAGCCGAGTAGTGGGTGAAATGCATACTCCCTGATCGGTCACCAGACCGATCAGTCATCGCTGGATCAGTCACCAGACCGATCCATGAAGGAGCACTGTGCCAACTCCCTGATCGGTCACCAGACCGATCCAGGGGCTCCAACCTAGCCCTCCAAGCTAGGGTTTCATCCAACCTAGCCCTCCATGCTAGGGCCTGACCCTCCAAGCCAGGGTTTTTCCACTAACTCTCCAGTTGGGACTTTTCACCTAACCCTCCAAGTTAGGACTTTTCACCTAGCCCTCTAAGCTAGGACTTTTCACCCAACCTTCTGATAATTAGCAATTTGATCGATAAATTTTGTGCCATTAGTGGGGAAATTTGGGGCTCTGGGGTGTATTTGTTTATGAAATGATGCATAATTATTAATAGGATGTATTTTCATTGGTTAATTAATTTTCTTACATTTTCATACTTATATTTCATTCTATTGAATTTTTGGACAGCTTGTGCATCATCGGATCAAAAGGGGCACATCCGGGGCCTGATTGGTCACCAAACCAATCAGGGAGACGCCTGATTGGTCACCAGATCAATCAGGGAAGGCCTGATCGGTCCAGTGACCGATCAGGGAAGGCCTGATCGGTCCAGTGACCGATCAAGGAAGGCCTGATCGGTCCAGTGACCGATCAGGAGCAGATGGCACAACAGAATTCAGAATTTTAGCTACTGATCAAATCCTGATCGATCCCCAGACCGATCAGGGAGGTTCCTGATCGGTCCCCAGACCGATCAGGGAGGTTCCTGATCGGTCCCCAGACCGATCAGGGAGCGTCCAGACCAATCAGGGGTCACTCAGTCTGATCTGTAGCTGTCCAGAGCGGTCGGAAGAATTGTTACATCACAACCCTCCACTCAGATCTGGCATGGAAATTGATGGAGATATCTTGCAAGCAATCTCGGCCACTCATCAAGGGAAATCAAGGGTGAAATGGAGAGGTAGAAAAGGAAGCTAGGGCAGCCAAACTGGGGATCTCATCTCGATCTGATCGAAGGAAGAACGCAGGGGAGAGGCGATGGAGGAAGGAAGCTACTGTTCGATCGGTTTCTCAGGCGATTAACAGCTTGGACAGGCCCTCTTCTTCGACTTCACAGCCTATTCCCTCCTCTACTCCGGCTAAGAAGCTATTGGCTTCAAAGGAGCAGAGTTTCTTCCACCGAGCCACCAATTTCAACCTTCTTTTTCACTGTTTTGTCTAGTTTACTTGCTGTAGAACACAGTTTGCAATTTCCTTTCCATTTGTTTTCGAATTTCTGTTAATTTCCTACTTAGAACTTTCATTTCCAGCTTAATATCAAAGTTCCCATATTAGTTCCCTAGTTGTATAGCTTGTTTTGGTAGGAATTTCTCATGTTTTCAATTCTTACTACTTGAATGCAAGATGCTTGTTGAAATTTCTCGAATCGCACATTTGCTTAATGATGGAGTCGATTGTTTTCTAGCAAGGAGTTTCGAATGAATTGTTGCTGAAATGCCCTGCTTATAAGTGTTCTTTGTGTGACCTTTGCATTTGATTAGCTTAGACTTCAATTCCAAATAGTTAAAGCTATTAGGTAGAAGTTAGTAGCTAATTTCAATTGCTTGTTGGCTTCGAAACCCATGAAATCATGTTTCGTTTAGTTAGTTCTGAATTTTCTGCAATCTACTATTTCCCATAGACCGAAGAAGTGCATGCATCATATTAGGTCCTAGAGAGAGACGATTCGGTTCAACTACTACTATATAATTGCTTGAAACGAGAAAATTAATTGAAACCGTAACGCGACAAACACGGTTATCAATTTTGGCGCCGTTGCCGGGGATCCTTTTATGATGTTTGTTTATTTTTAGCTCTTGCAATAATTCTGAATTTTCTGGTTAATTCTTGCATCTCACTAATTCTCTCCATTTGATGTGCAGTGCATGACTAGGTCTTCCTACTCTAGTTTAGCTGACTTTGATCCTTAGATAGAAAGGACCTTCCACGCACAGAGGAGAGCACAGTTAGAGATGTCTAGACTGTCTACCAGTAGTGACCCTTTGTCAGAATTCCAGATGGCGAACAATAGAACCATGAGGGAGCTTGCAGCACCAGAGCTGGCCTTTCAGTGCATTCAGTACCCTGAGTTGGAGGTTGATTTTGAGCTACGTTCCGGACTCATTCATCTATTCCCAAAGTTTCATGGCTTAGCTGGTGAGGACCCCACTAGACATCTCCAGGAGTTTCATATGGTATGCTCCACTATGAAGCCACATGGAGTTACTGAAGAAGACATCAACCTGAGAGCTTTCCCATTTTCACTTGTGGATGGAGCAAAAGACTGGTGGTACACCTTGCCACATGCTTTAGTTATTTCTTGGGCCAAAATGAAGAAAGCTTTCCTGGAGAAATTCTTCCCAGCTTCAAGGACTACTACCATTAGGAAGAGTATCTGTGGGATCCAGCAGATTTCTGGAGAGACACTGTATGAATATTGGGAGCGATTTAAGAAACTTTGTTCTAGCTGCCCCCATCATCAGATCAGTGAGTAGTTACTCATTCAATACTTCTATGAGGGACTTCTACCCATGGACAGGAGTATGGTGGACGCTGCTAGTGGAGGGGCCTTAGTGAACAAGACACCTGAGGAAGCTAGAGAGTTGATTTCTATTATGGCAGCGAATTCTCAACAGTTTGGGAGCCGTCCGTTGGTGCCTAAAGGAGTATATGAGATCACAGGACAAAATATGGAAGCTCAAGAGGTGAAGGTTAATCTTCAGGATTTGACTTCTATACATAAGCAGATGACTCTACTTCAGACTGCTCAGCAGCCCTCAGCCCAAGTAGCCCAAGCAATGAGGATTTGTGGACTTTGCAGTAGTACCTCTCATCCTATAGATTTATGCCCCCAAGTGCAGGTTGATGATGGATCTTATCTTGCAAGTCAAGTGGCGGCAGCAAATGCTTTTCAGCCCAAGCCTCAGTCTTTCCAACCTCAGTCTTATGGATACAAGCAGTCTTATGATCCCATGTCCAGCACTTACAATCCAGGATGGAGAGATCATCCTAATCTGAGGTATGGGAACACATCACTTCCTGTTGCGCCACCTGCAGTCTCGAGACCACCAGGATTTTATGGTAGTCCATCTCCTCCAAGGGTTCCACCGGGTCAGCAACAAAAGTCGGAAATTCCACTCACTTTGGAGCCACTTTTCACTCATTTTCAGCAACAACATGATAGG
Source organism: Boesenbergia rotunda (assembly GCA_024364735.1). NCBI lineage: Eukaryota > Viridiplantae > Streptophyta > Magnoliopsida > Zingiberales > Zingiberaceae > Boesenbergia > Boesenbergia rotunda. Next base: position 26,493 of record JAGFNQ010000403.1, read on the forward strand.
AATTTTCAGCAACTCAACACTCAATTTCAGCAGCTTAGCACTCAGATGAATGCTCAGATTCAGCAACAAGAGAGAAATTTTCAGCAGTTGAGCACTCAATTGAGCACTCAGATTAGCACCCAGATTAGCACTCAATTTCAGCAGCATCAGGGGGACTATAGACAATATCAGAGTAGGACTGATGCTTCTATTCAGAACATAGAGCGACAAATTGGACAATTATCATCTACCATCAGTCAGATGCAAGCTCAGGGATCTAGTCAGCTACCTTCTCAGTCTATTCCAAACCCTAGGGGGAATGTCAGTGCTATCACACTCAGGAGTGGACGGATTACACAGGAGGCTCCTACCCCACAGATTCCTACAGTACCAGAGGTTGATCTTTCGAGGTCTCAGACGGGAGTGGAGCCAGATTCACTTCCACTGCCAGAGCAACCCATTCAGTTACCTTTCCCTCAGAGGGCAGTTGGTCCAAGGAAAAATGCTGATTCAGACAAGACACAGGAGCTTCAGGAGCTGATTGACATCTTTAGCAAAGTAGAGGTGAACATCTCATTGCTTAGAGTGATCAGACACATTCCCAAGTATGCTAAGTTTCTGAAGGATCTGTGCACTCACAAGAAGAAGCTGAAAGGGACAGAGTTGGTCAGTATGGGAAAGAATGTCTCAGCTATGATCCAGCCAATGCCTCAGAAATGCAAGGACCCAGGGGTTTTCACAGTACCGTGCGTGATTGGAGACTGCATGTTCGAGGATGCTATGCTAGACTTAGGGGCCTCCTTCAATGTCATGCCCAAGTCAGTGTTCATCTCTCTAGGCATTGGACCATTACAGCCTACTGGGGTGGTTATTCAGTTGGCCAACCGCAGTTTTGCTCATCCGGCTGGAGTCATAGAGGATGTATTGGTGAAAGTCAAAGATTTGATATTCCCAGCTAATTTTTATATTTTAGATATGGAGAAGGACATAACTTCAAGCTCAGCTCCATTGATTTTGGGACGCCCATTCCTGAAGACGGCAAGGACCAAGATCGATGTTCATGCAGGGACACTCACCATGGAGTTTGGGGACACAGTGGTTCAGTTCTCTATCTTTAATGCGATCAGATATCCCGTTGAGGATCATTCACTGCTGGGCATTGATGTGTTGGACACACTAGATTCTGAGGAGTCAGATGGCACGGATTCAGATCTAGCCGACACAGAGGATTCAGATGAGGAGGATGATGATAGTGGTGGATCAGCTTTAGTCTGTGACACTATCCAGGTGGATGACGCTGAGGTGTCTGCATTGGAGGGAGGTCCTGAAAAATTGCTTCCATCAGTCTTGAAACCCCCAAAGCTTACTTTGAAGCCCCTACCTGAGCACTTGAAGTATGCCTACCTAGGAGAGAACGAGCAGTTGCCAGTTATCATTGCTCAGCATCTTGAGCCAGGTCAAGAGAAAAGGCTACTAGATCTTCTACAGATGTGTCAGAGGGCTATTGGGTGGACCATTGCAGATATACCAGGGATTAGCTCATCCATTTACATGCATCGGATTTTCCTAGAGGAGGGTGCAAGGCCGGTGAGAACCACAGCACAGACTCAACCCACTTATTCTAGAAGTGGTCAAGAAGGAGGTAACCAAGCTATTATAGGCTGGCATTATATATCCTGTCTCCGACAGTCAGTGGGTGAGTCCAGTGCAAGTGGTCCCTAAGAAGTCCGGTATCACAGTGGTGGAGGGTAAGGAGAGTGTTTTGATTCCTGCTAGAGTCCAGAGCTCATGGAGAGTATGCATAGACTACCGAAAGCTGAATCAAGCTACGAGAAAGGATCACTACCCCTTACCATTCATCGACCAGATGTTGGAGAGGCTTGCTGGTAGATCACACTATTGCTTCTTGGACGATTTTACTGGATACTTTCAGATTCATATTGCTCCAGAGGATCAGGATAAGACGACCTTCACCTGCCCATTTGGGACTTTTACATACAGGAGGATGCCATTCAGATTGTGTAATGCCCCGGGTACCTTCCAGCGATGCATGGTAAGCATTTTTTCAGATCTTTTAGAGCATTGCATAGAGGTGTTTATGGATGACTTTACTGTATATGGATCCTCTTTTGATGCATGTTTGGATAGTTTATCTAGAGTTTTGCATCGTTGCATAGAGACTGACCTTATACTTAATTATGAAAAATGTCATTTCATGGTTGAGCATGGCATAGTTTTAGGTCACATAGTCTCTCGGAAGGGTATCGAAGTAGATCCTGCAAAAATTGATTGTATTACATCTCTGCCTTATCCCGCATGCGTGCGGGGCGTTCGCTCTTTTCTTGGCCACGCAGGTTTCTACAGGCGATTCATCAGAGATTTCAGTAGGATAGCCCTTCCTCTTTCGACCTTGCTACAGAAGGATGTGGAGTTTCATTTTGATCAGCAGTGTAAGGACGCCTTTGATCACTTGAAGGCGACTCTCACATCAACCCCTATCATTCGGCCCCCAGACTGGAGTTTACCATTTGAGCTGATGTGTGATGCATCAGATCATGCCGTGGGAGCAGTGCTAGGCCAGAGGGTGGATGGAGCACCGCACGTCATTTGTTATACGTCCCGGACACTGGATTCTGCTCAGGCCAATTATACCACAACTGAGAAGGAGCTTTTATCCATTGTTTTTGCTTTGAATAAGTTTCGTTCATATCTATTGTGCTCACATGTGATTGTTTTTTCTGACCATGCAGCTATTAGGTATCTCTTAAAGAAGCCGGATTCGAAACCAAGATTGATTCGATGGATGCTTCTGCTTCAAGAATTCGACGTGGAGATACGCGATAGGAGCGGTAAAGAGAACCTAGTAGCTGACCACCTGAGCAGGATTGAGGGGGCGACAGATCCTACACCCATTTCAGATGTATTCCCATATGAGCATCTTCTGCAGCTGCAAGGTAATGTGCCATGGTATGCCAATCTTGTCAACTATTTGGTTGCACAAGTCTTCCCTACACATTTTTCTAGAGCTCAACGTGATAAATTAGCCAGTGATTCTATGTATTACGTGTGGGATGACCCTTACCTTTGGAAATTTTGCAGCGACCAGGTAGTTAGGAGATGTATTCATGATTGTGAGTTCCAGTCAGTACTTTCATTTTGTCATACACTTGCATGTGGGGGTCATTTTGGTCCTCAACGTACTGCTAGGAAGGTTTTGGATGCAGGGTTGTATTGGCCTACCTTGTTTAGAGATTCTTACCACTTCCATAAGTCTTGTGAGCGCTGCCAGCGAGTTGGGAACTTAGGACGTAGGAATGAAATGCCTCAACAACCCATGATATTTTGCGAGATTTTTGACGTGTGGGGTATTGATTTCATGGGTCCTTTTCCTGTTTCATATGGATTTTTTTATATCTTGTTGGCTGTGGATTATGTGTCTAAATGGGTGGAGGCAATCTCCACTAGAACTAACGATTCATCTGTTGTTGTGGATTTTGTCAGGACTCACCTATTTTGCAGGTTTGGGGTACCCAGGGCGATCATCAGTGATCAAGGGTCTCACTTTTGCAATAGGCACATGAAAGCGCTCTTGAGCAAGTATGGAGTGATCCATAAAGTGTCCACCCCTTATCATCCTCAAACAAATGGACAAGCTGAAATATCAAACAGGGAGATTAAGCTTATCTTGGAGAAAACTGTAAGGCTAGACCGGAAGGACTGGAGCAAGAGACTTGATGAAGCTTTATGGGCCTACCGGACTGCCTACAAGACACCCATTGGGATGTCTCCCTACAGGATTGTTTTTGGTAAGGCTTGCCATTTACCAGTGGAGGTGGAATACAAGGCTTATTGGGCAGTTAAAGCTTGCAACATGGACTTAGAAAAATCTGGGCAAGAAAGGAAGCTGCACCTACAAGAGCTCGAGGAGCTAAGATTGGAAGCCTACGAGAGTTCACACATTTATAAAGAAAAGACCAAGGCTTTCCATGATAAGAACATTTTGAGAAAAGAGTTTCATGTGGGAGAAAAGGTGCTTTTGTTTAGATCTAGACTAAAGTGGCATCCAGGTAAGTTGAAGTCTTGGTGGGAGGGTCCTTTTGTTGTTACTAATGTGTTTCCCTTTGGTGCTATTGAGATACAGGATATGACGGGCACCACCTTTAAGGTGAATGGACATCAATTGAAGCATTATCACGAAGGAATGGAGGGAACAAGGATGGAGAGTATGGACTTGTACCAAGCAATCTACCCGACTTAGAGGGGAGTCCGTTCTTTGTTTTTGTCCTTTTTGTATATACATTTTGATTTTCTTGCAATTTGCTTTGTTAGTTGTAAGTAGCACTTCTCTTAAGTTTTACCTATGCATTGGAGGAATCATGAAGTGAGAAAATTATTGAGATCATTGAGTCATGGATATCATGCCTTAGTTAGTTCTCAACTTGCATATAGTTATTGGTTGGTGAAAGATTCTAATATTGGATTGAGCATGATTGATATTATTCCTAGAGAGGACCACTTGTTGCTTACCATAGATAATTTTATGTGTGATGAACATTCATGCCTTGGAACTTTAGAACTTGCTCATTTCCTTTTTAGAATCATAGAGGCATATGATACATGGAATGGTAAAGCTATTCATCATGATCTTTGTTAGTCTTCTTTTCAATTGCAGAATCATCCTCTTTTGCTATTTTTGCTCTATTCTTTTCCTCTTAAGTTGATTAAGGGCTTGATGAATTAGTTGCTTGATATGGACAAAATCTTTGGTGTGGGGGAAAAGGAATCGGCCTTGGATGAAATGAGTTCAATGTTGACATGAAGGCAGTGAACAACTCAAAGAATGGAGTTGTGAAGTTTGAATTCCAACTCTACATGATATGAGAATGTGCAAGAGTCTCTTGGATTTGATTTAGACCTAGAACGAGGAATTTGAAGGCTTTAAAGCTAAATGCAAGGTAGTCTCCAAGAACTATGTAGTTTCTTTATTTACATTCGGAAAAAAAAGAAAAAAAAATAGAAGAAAAAAAATAGAACAAAGCAGAAAAAAAGAAGAAAAAGAAAAAAAAGAAGAGAGAAAAAAAATAGAATAAGTGCAATTCAAGTTCTTGGAGTCAATCTTGGAGCGAAACTAAAGTGCTGAAGCTTGAAGGAAGTCCAAGTCTCCTGAATCTGAACATTACAGCTGTTGAAAGCAAATTCCGAGCCAATTCCGTGCCAAATCAGAGAATTAGCCACCTTTCCTTTAGAAAATCAATGCCCCAACCTTCCTTGAGGCGATTGAATTAGTAATGGATGATGAAATTGGAAATTGAGGCATTCAAAGTTGAGGAAGTGGGAGAGGACAGCTTGCTGGAAAAATCTTTCAGCACTTGTGGGGCTGCTGTAATTGAGAGGAGAATGCTGTATTTTTGGGCTGCAAAGGGCTTAAGCTACTAATTCTTTCACTTAAATTGGTTGACAAAGACTTAACTACTAGCAATCCATCAGTGGTGAAAAGAGGGAAGGAGAAAATAGCAAGGAAAACTGAATTGGAAGAGAAGAATTGCTGAAATTTCTGAATCATGAACCTTGCAAAAAACTCTACATGTTTGGAATCTTCAAAGCTGCAAGAAACATTTGGAAGAGCTAGAAGTGGTTAGTTATCTGAGTTGAAGTGGTGGACAAGTGGCCAATTGAATTTAAAAGTGAGTTAGTAATTGGAAGAAGTAAAAAGTCAGCAGAAGACAGTTGTAGACTCTGCAAATCCATTCTGATCAGACCCTGATCGGTCTCCAGACCGATCAGAGAGGGGTCTGATCGGTCTGGAGACCGATCAACAAATTGGCACAAAACAGACCATTCAGTAATCTCATCAGTCCGATCAGATACACTCAATCCAATCAGAGGCATTGGCTTTAATGAGGTGATAAGATGAGTTCACATGCAAGCTCACTAATTCATCAAGTTCTAGCAACTCATGTCACCTTTTTCTTTGCTCCACTGAATTCTTCACTTAGTAGAATAGTTTTTCTTCTTGTTTACTTTCCTTACAGCTTTATCTCCTATGTTAATAAGCTGTACTTATTGTATGTGTTAGATGCATTCTCTTGGTGAAAATTAGGGGGTGAGCAAGCTTATGATAGTGAAGAGGCATGATGATTCTTGAGTGGAACTCCACTATTGATTGAGTTTTGAGAGTTAGGGCTTGTCCTATGAGAGTTTCATGCTTGATCTATTGACTTGGATGAATTCACCACTACCAATTGGCTAGTGTGAGATTGGAATTGATGTAGACTTGATTCCAAAAGGCTTGATGATATTGAATAATTACCACTATGAGTTTTCCTCCATGCTAGGTAAACTTGCTTGAGTCAATAAACTTGGTTTTCTCTTTTTGCTTGAGACGTGCAAAGAGTAGGTGTAGGGGAGTGATAATTAGCAATTTGATCGATAAAGTTTGTGCCATTAGTGGGGAAATTTGGGGCTCTGGGGTGTATTTGTTTATGAAATGATGCATAATTATTAATAGGATGTATTTTCATTGGTTAATTAATTTTCTTACATTTTCACACTCATATTTCATTCTATTGAATTTTTGGACAGCTTGTGCATCATCGGATGAAAAGGGGCACATCCGAGGCGAAGATGATCATTCTGTTGGAGCCTGATTGGTCACCAGACCAATCAGGGAGACGCTTGATTGGTCACCAGACCAATCAGGGAAGGCCTGATCGGTTCAACGACCGATCAGGGAAGGCCTGATCGGTCCAACGACCGATCAGGGAAGGCCTGATCGGTCCAGCGACCGATCAGGAGATGATGGCACAGCAGAATTCAGAATTTTAGCTACTGATCACATCCTGATCGGTCCCCAGACCGATCAGGGAGCGTCCAGACCAATCAGGGGTCACTCAGTCCGATCTGTAGCTGTCCAGAGCGGTCGGAAGAACTGTTACATCACAACCCTCCACTTAGATATGGCATGGAAATTGATGGAGATATCTTGCAAGCAATCTCGGCCACTCATCAAGGGAAATCAAGGGTGAAATGGAGAGGTAGAAAAGGAAGCTAGGGCAGCCAAACCGGGGATCTCATCTCGATCTGATCGAAGGAAGAACGCAGGGGAGAGGCGATGGAGGAAGGAAGCTACTGTTCGATCGGTTTCTCAGGCGATTAACAGCTTGGACAGGCCCTCTTCTTCGACTTCACAGCCTATTCCCTCCTCTACTCTGGCTAAGAAGCTATTGGCTTCAAAGGAGCAGAGTTTCTTCCACCGAGCCACCAATTTCAACCTTCTTTTTCACTGTTTTGTCTAGTTTACTTGCTGTAGAACACAGTTTGCAATTTCCTTTCCATTTGTTTTCGAATTTCTGTTAATTTCCTACTTAGAACTTTCATTTCCAGCTTAATATCAAAGTTCCCATATTAGTTCCCTAGTTTTATAGCTTGTTTTGGTAGGAATTTCTCATGTTTTCAATTCTTACTACTTGAATGCAAGATGCTTGTTGAAATTTCTCGAATCACACATTTGCTTAATGATGGAGTCGATTGTTTTCTAGCAAGGAGTTTCGAATGAATTGTTGCTGAATTGCCCTGCTTATAAGTGTTCTTTGTGTGACCTTTGCATTTGATTAGCTTAGACTTCAATTCCAAATAGTTAAAGCTATTAGGTAGAAGTTAGTAGCTAATTTCAATTGCTTGTTGACTTCGAAACCCATGAAATCATGTTTCGTTTAGTTAGTTCTGAATTTTCTGCAATCTACTATTTCCCATAGACCGAAGAAGTGCATGCATCATATTGGGTCCTAGAGAGAGATGATTCGGTTCAACTACTACTACATAATTGCTTGAAACGAGAAAATTAATTGAAACCGTAACGCGACAAACACGGTTATCACCTTCCGAGTTAAAACTTTCCATACCTAGCCCTCTAAGCTAGGACCTGACCCTCCAAGCCAGGACTTTTCACTTAACTCTCCAAGTTGGGACTTTTCACCTAACCCTCCAAGTTAGGACTTTTCACCTAGCCCTCCAAGTTAGGACTTTGCACCCAACCCTTCCGAATTAGGACTTTTCAACACCTAGCCCTTTATGCTAGGATTTTCCACACCTAACCCTCCATGTCACGATTTTCCAACACCTAGCCCTCCAAGCTAAGATTTTCCATACCATGCCTGATCCCCGATCAGGATTTAATCATAATCATCATAATCATCAACCTAAACTAAAATTGATGTCAACACCAAAACAATAATCAGGGTCGGACCGCGTCAACAATCTCCCCCTTTTTGTTGTTTGACAATCCGATTTTAAGTTTAGGGATTCGCAATCAATTTCTCAATTTTCAGAATCATAGGGGAATCATGATCCTCCCCCTACAATGTAATCATCCTAAACTTAACCAACCAACACTCTCCCCCTTTGTCGAACACCGAAAAAGGTCTAGAGGGGCTGTTAAGTTTAACCATACTCCCCCTCAAACCTAGGGGTATCCCATAACAATAAAGATTTGATTGATTTTTGAAAAACATATGAACACATATGACAAGAGTAGAGCATGGTAATACAAGCATATGGATCATATGAACATGGTATCATAAGCAAGAATGAGGCATATAAATAGATAGCACTCATGTGAACTCATAGAAGCCAACATCCTAAGCAAAATATCAGTGCATCCAACCAAACAACCAAACAGATGCATGTCAATGCATCGAAGTCAAACAAGAATGGCACAAGGCCAGAGAAGTCAAGTCACTAGGCATCCAGCCTGAGAGTTATACAATCCATGAGATCAGAAAGATAAATCACAAACAACCACAGAATATATCAGTCATCAGTGGGGGGGGGGTCAGCCTGCATCGGATCATCCAGCGTATCATCAGCATCCACGGACCCAGGTGCAGCACTACCGGAGGGCACATCCCCAGGAAATGTATGTCGGCGCCACTCACCATACCAGGTCTGCTGCAACGTGCTAACCTCGGAGACAGTCTACTCTACTGATGTAAGTTTGCGATCGATTGATCGGAACTGCGAGCGGACCTCCTCGCGGTAAATCTCTCACAACTGAAAGTCATGCTGGAAGGTCTGATCCAGCTCTGAAATCTGCCAGCGCAAATCAGGCTCGGCCTTGTAGTCGTAATCAGCAGCAGGAGCCTCCTGAGGAGCAGCAGCATCGGCCGGTGCCTGAAAATGTGGTCCTCCCCCTGGTAGCTCACCGAGACCTCTCCCATCCTTCCAAACTAATGCCCCATCACGATCCCGTATGATGATGCCGAACTTGGCAAATGCCCGTCGACCAAGTCTGCAATCCTGTCGGACCATGGGCACAGTCCTGCCCTTGGTGACATCAACACCTACTGACATAAGCCAGTCGGTGATGATATGACCAAATGGCATATAGACTGTGCGGCGACTCGGCTCTCGATAGGACAAAATGGACTGAAAAATGCTCTCCATTATATCGAAGTCCATGCGGCAATGCATGCCGTAGAGCATCAGGCAATGATAGGGATGGATCTCGGCCAAAGGCTTGGAAGTGATTGGAAGGATACAGTTTGTGATAATCTTGAACAAGACGTAATCAGTGGGAGAGAGACGAAGTGCTGCAAAGGTACGAAAATCAGGACCCAACTCATCGAGACCGGCTGGGCAGGGATGGCCAAAGAAATGCTGATAGATGGAGTCGGAGCTAACATCCGCAAAAGGTGCCAGTAGGGGATCAGGGAGCTCGGGATAGATTGAATAGAGGTTAGGTGATCGTCGACCACCTAAGTACTCCGCTAGAATCTCATAAGAGAAATCAAGGTTCTTCTTGCCGACTCGAGTAGTGAACTCGAAGCCCCCCTGAGGACCCTGCTGGAGATTATTGTAAAATTTGGAGACTAGGTCATAATTGATAGTTCTCTCCAGAGAGAGGAGAAAGCCATGGTTGTAAAAAGTGACTATCTCCATGACCGATGGACAATACTCAGTCAGAAAAGGAACGTCAATGGATCGGCAGGGAAGTAACTTGAAGGTGCGAGATTGAAATGCCTGTTCACATGCAACATTAGGAAAGCGAGAGCTCGAAGAAGGCTGAGGCCTTCTGGAAGGCGCAGATGAAGAAGGGGCTTTCCCCTTTGCGCTGCCCTCTGCGGAATCTTTACCCTTAGAAGATTTTCTAAAGATGTGAAGAAATCATGAAGATAGATTTGATCAAGACATGTAAATCACATCACAAGAAAAAGATTCGATCAAATTGATCAAGTCAAGGTAAGACCCAATCGGTGAACATAATCATGACACAATCAAGATAATAATTTAACCAAAAAGCAACCAAGATTTGATCATAGAGTGATAATCATAGGGTAAGACGTTTGATCAAAGGTAAGACATGGCAAGATAGGTCATGGCCAAAATAGGAGGTCACGACACAACATCAAAACATGATTAGGCTCAAATACATAATCTATGAACTGAGTCAAAAAGAAAACTAACCAAAAAGAACTTACTTAGGTGCCATGGAAGAAGTTCTTGAAAGTTGAGAGTAAGCTCCTTTCTGAACCTTGCGCAAGGGAGGATCGCAAGCTAGCAGTTGCTAACACCACCAACAGCAAGGACAAGAGCACTTGCGTAGAAGGAGAGGACCGCACTCGCATAGAAGATCGCACAGCAAGGAAGGAAGAGATCGCACGCGCAAGTGAGGAGGAAGAGGGTTCGGCGCTGAGGGGTTTTGGTCGGCTAGGGCTTAGGAGTAGAAAAAAATCGTGATTAAAGCGGTTGGTGGATCGGTCCACCAACCGCACTTTAATACAGTTGAATGGATCACCGTTCGATCTGATAGCTTCCAGACTGATCAGGCTCTGGCCTGATTGGATTGGCCTGGTCCTGATCGGTCGGGAGACCGATCAGGAAGACTCCTGATCGATCGGCTGATCGATCAGGAAGCCAACAGTAGGGTCAGATGATTTTCGAGAAGCTCTCCTGATCGGTCTTTGGACCGATCACTACAATGTGCCAGATCGGTCCGGGGACTGATCCAGGCTAGCACAGAATATTTTGCCGAGAGTTCGCAAAGTCTCGACTGATCCCTCTGATCGGTCTGTGGACCGATCAACTCAGGAGGTAGCCAGATCGGTCCGGGGACCGACCAGCGCTATGCCTGATCGGTCCAGTGACCGATCAGGGTTCCTGAAATTTCCTGATACGATCTCAAACTTTCAGTTTCAGACTTTTACACGATTTTTGAAGAAATCTGATGAAAGATATCGAACTTGGAAGTGATTCCTTGACTAAAAATTGATCCTTAAACAAGGATCAAAGGTCCTTATAGTTTGAACAAACACTTTGCTCCACCCAAGTGGAGTCAAACTCAATCAACAATCATTCAATCAAAGTTTTATCCAAGATCGTACCAAATTCAAGTTTCCAATCAAGTTTCCTTGATTGGAATGTCCAATTATGATCATGGAGCCAAATACACATATGTTATGCATTGGTTTTCCCCATACTTGGTCACCGAAGTGATTTTTATCTCGTCAACTTAATTTCTCAAGGGATGCATTAACATTTTGAGAAATTTAGTTGATCCTAGCATCTCACCCCATATCTAGCAAACAAAAACATTTTGGTAGACCTTATAGTTTGTGTGAGATGTTCCCAAAGTTACCCAATTATTTTCCAACAATTTAAAATTATCATGAAGGGTTTTGAATGCATCATGGAAACTATGAAGTGCGACACATTCCCAACTCCCTTTTTAAGAAACTAAACTTGTTTTTAGGAAGTGGTTTAGTGAAAATGTCAGTGAGGTTTGACTTGGACTCTACATGTGAGAGTACAATATCTCCCCTAGCAACATGATCCCTAATGAAGTGGTGA
>JAGFNQ010000403.1:38718-49427 GCA_024364735.1 Boesenbergia rotunda
CCACTCTCATCATTGTCTAATCTTGTGTTTGTGGCCATGGGAGTGGTTACCTCTTTTGAATCACTCATGTTGAATTTACGAAGCATTTCTTGTGTATATTTGATTGGTGCACATGGATACCATCGCGAGTTTGCTTGATTTCAAGTCCAAGGAAGAAAGTCAACTCTCCCACTAGACTCATTTCAAATTCACTCTCCATGTGTCCAATGAACATTTAAATAGCCCTTGTTATTTGAGCCACAAATTATGTCATCGACATATACTTGGGCTACAAAAATATTGTCACCATCTCTCGTAGAAATAGTGTAGGGTCTATTTGGCCTCTAACGAAGCCTTTTCAATTAGAATGTCGACAACCGCTCGTACCAAGCTCGGGGTGCTTGTTTAAGGCCATAAAGTGCCTTTTTGAGCTTGAACACGTGGTTTGGAAATTCGGTACTCTCAAACCCCGGAGGTTGTTCGACATAGACCTCTTCTCTAATTAACCATTTAGAAAGGCCGATTTGACATCCATTTGATATAACTTGAAACCACGATGTGCTGCAAATGCAAGCATCAATCGATGGATCTAATCGTGCCACGGGAGCATAGTCTCATCATAATCAAGGCCTTCAACTTGACTATAGCCCTTGGCTACTAAGCGTGCCTTGTTTCTAATGATTTCTCCCTTATGGTTCAATTTGTTTTTGAAGACCCATTTGGTTCCAATGATGGTGGTCTTCTTAGGTCTAGGGACTAAGTCCCAAACTTGACTCTTTTCGAATTGACCTAGTTCATCTTGCATTGCAATGATCCAATCGGGATCATTTAATGCTTCATCAATTTTTCTAGGTTCAATTTCAGAAATTAGAGCAACTTCATTAGCCTCATTTCTAAAGAATGATCTAGTCCTAACCCCATGATGGATGTCTCCAACAATTTGGTCTTGGGGATGACTAGAGGCTAATCTAGTTTGCCTAGGTGTTGGTGGTGCTTCTTGAATGAGTTCACTAGACACAAGCTCAACCTCAAGATCCGGCTAATCAATGGGTTGTCTAGGCTCACCGTCATCGGATTCATCACCATCAACACCATTTGGACTCTCATTCAAACTTAGTCTCCTAAGCTCGAATTGGACTTCATCTTCTGGTTGACCATTGACTTTTGAAATTTCTTCAAAGGCAACATCAGAAGATTCTTCAACTAATCTAGACTTCTTGTTGTAGACTCGATAGGCTTTGCTAATTAGGGAATACCCGACTAATATCCCTTCATCAGCTTTTGCCGTGAACTTTCCAAGGTGGTCCTTGGTGTTTAGGATGAACACTTTACAACCAAACACCCTAAGATGTTTAACCGTAGGTGGTTTCCCAAACCAAAGTTCATGGGGAGTCTTTCCTAAAAACCTATGGATGAGAACTCGGTTTTGCACATAGCAAGCTATATTTACAGCTTTGGCCCATAAGTAACTCGGTAGTGAGTACTCATTAAGCATGCTTCGTGCAGCCTCTTGTAGAACACGGTTCTTCCTCTCTACAACACCATTTTATTGTGGTGTTCTAGGAGTAGAGAACTTATGTCTATAACCTTTATCTTGACAAAATTCTAAAAACGTTGGTTTTGAAATTCACCTCCATGATCACTTCTAATTGTCTTAATTGTTGATGATTTTTCATTTTCAACTCTTCTACAAAAAGAAATGAAAACATCTAAGGTTTGGTCCTTATATTTTAGAAAATAAGTCCATGTATATCTCGTAAAATCATCAATAATAACAAAACAATACATACTTCCATTCAATGATATGATAGTACTACAATCAAATAGATTCATGTGAAGTAAATCTAAAGCGGTAGATGTACTTACAGCGTTTTTACCTTTATGTGCAGATTTTGTTTGCTTACCCATTTGGCATGCATCACAAAGTTTGTCTTTTTCATACTTGATGGGTAAGCCACGAACTAATCCCTTGTTGGCCAACTTCCAGATGTTCTTCATGTTAACATGTGCTAGCCTCCAGTGCCAAAGGGTGGACTCTTCTTCTTTTGACATGAAACACTTAGCAAAAGCATTAGTAGCACTTTTAAATGAAACTTGATAAATATTGTCTACTCTTGTTCCTACTAGTACCGTGTCCAAGGTGTCATGTTGTCTAACTAGACATTGACTTGGTTGAAAATCAATTGTGTAACCCGTGTCACACAATTGACTGACACTTAGGAGATTAAATGTCATCCCCTTGACTAGAAGGACATTTGAAATTTTAAGACATTCGGATATTTGAATGTCTCCTATTCCTATGACCTTAAGACTACCATTGTTACCAAATGAAATATTACCTCTACTTTTCTTGTGAAGGGTAGTAAACAATGATCTATCCCCGATCATGTGTTTGGAGCATCCACTATCAACGAACCAAGTTGATAGATGCTCCCCCTCAATCATAACCTACACAATTCGAAAAATAAAAGTTTTAGGTACCCAAACCTTGGGACCTAAAGCATCAACTAAACAAGACTTAGGCATCCATGCCTTGACAACTTTCTTTTGAACCTTGGGTGTCCTAGATTGTCTCATATCAGTCCTAGACATCAAAGACACGAATGAGGGTTCTTTGGGTCAGTAACCAATACCGGCTCTATTGTAGACTGCCCTTTGGGCGTTCAAGATCATGTCTAGGGTCTTAGAGCTAGTTGAGAACTTCTCAAGAATATTCTTGAGTCTTTCAACTTCACTCTTTAATGATTTGTTTTCTTCTACTAGCAAATCATCATGCAAATCATCTACATCCTCAACCTTAGAGGATTTCAAATGCTCAACCTCAAGTTTTAATGAATTAATCTCATCTTCTAGCAAGTCAACATGTAAGTCATCAATGTTATCATCCCTAGACAACTTCAATTGCTCAATTTCTAATTGCAATGATTTAACCCTATTTTTTGACTTCTTTAACATATTGGTTAAACATGCAATTGCTCTATAACATTTCTCAAGTTCGGGAGAAGTTACCTCTTCATCATCCGAAGATGATGAAGCCACGTTTGAGGAGTTGGAAGATTCATCACTGCTCTCTTCTCCAAGAGCCATGAGTGCCACATGCCTTGTGCTCTTCTCCTCCTTCTCTTCATCCGATGAGCTTGAGGATGACTCATCCCAAGTCGCCTTCAAGGCCTTCTTCTTCTTCTTGAATTTTTTTCTTTCCTCTTGGATTTCTCCTCCTTTTTCTTTAGCTTTGGGCATTCATTCTTGAAATGCCTTTTCCTACCACACTCATAACAAGAAGCATTAGTCTTATCAACTTTAACTTCACTAGGGTTACCTTTACCCTTGAAGCGTCGACCCCTTCTCATCATCCTTCTCACAAAGTTCGCCATCTCGGAGGATGAGGAGCTGCTGCCATCTTCCTCGGAATCGGACTCGGAATCGGAAGAGGATGAAGATGAAGTGACTTCCTTCTCCTTCTTCTTCTCCTTCTTCTTCTTGTTTGATCGGTCCCCTGTAACTAAGGCAATCCCCTTCTCCTTGGGGCCTTTGTTAGCCATTTCATGTAATTTCATCTCACAAAAAAAATAATCTAACTTAACAATTGATAAGTCCTTGGATACTTTGTAGGCATCCACCATGGATGACCACAAAGCATTCCTTGGAAATGCTTTTAGTACATACCCACAAGGTCGCGATTCTCGACCTTTTCATCAATCTAATGAAGCCCATTGAGGACTTCCTTGAACCGGCTATGTAGGTCACTTACCGATTCATTTTCCTTCATGGAAAGGTTTTGTAATTGGTTGAGAAACCAATCCCTCTTGGCGATTCTTGAATCTCGGGTGCCCTCGTGGAATTCGATGAGCTTGTTCCACAAGTCCTTTGCACTTGTGAAAGGACCAACCTTGACGAGTTGGTCTTTATTCATGCCGCATTGTAGAGTGACGACCGCCTTCGCGTCAGCTTCACTCTTTCGGGTTTGTTCGGCCGTCCACCGCCATGATTCAAGTTCCTTGCCTTCATCATCCTTAGGAGGAGTAAAACTCTCCTTCACCGCGAACCAAGTGTTGATGTCCATTTTCAAATAATACTCCATCTTTGATCTCCAATATTGGAAATCAGCGCCATCAAAGAAAGGAGGTCGGGTGGTGGAAAATCCTTCTCTCAACGACATGGATGATAGCTCTAGGTTGTTAATCCGCAAAAACAGAGCCCCAAGCTCTGATACCACTTGTTGGAACCCGGATGGCTAAAGAGGGGGGGGGGGTGAATATAACCAAACACTTGGACTTTAAGCTTTTTAAAGTTCTGCACTTAGATTAGTTAGTAGCACAACGGAAGTAGCAAACACAGAGTATGCACAAAAATAGAAAACGAAAGTAAACTAACACAACTAGCAAGATCGCTAACAAGGAGGGTTTACAAGGTTCGGGGATAACTTGCCCCTACTCCTTGGCGTGCCCGTAAGGTGGGCGATCCCTTGATCGTCGGCAGATCAAGCCCCGGTGAACACCGGATAGAAAGCAACCTCCTTCTCGGTGGAGTGACCTCTCCACAACATTTCAATCACAGATATAGGTTTAAGCACAATGAAACACAAGAAAGATCTTACTTAGCAATAGCAAAGACAAGAACACAGCAAGCTTCCTCCTGAGCTCCACCCAGCGACGATCTCATGCAAGAACTCTTTCCCTGTGTCTTCTCGCTGTTGGACTCGGAGCCTCTTGTTCTTTCCTCCAAGTGCTCAAGCAAGGGATGGTTGCTTCAATATTGCAGTAGCTTGCTCAAGGTGATGGAACTTCAGAACACGCAAGCAAGTTGTGGAGAGTACAAAGGTGCAGCAAGAACTCAAGCAGCAGAACTCTACACAGCCAACTCTTCTTCGCTCCTTTTGTTCCTCCACTGAGAATCAGGTGACACCATCTCCCTGTAGCCTCCAACTGCTCACCTGCAACCACCAGCTACCTCTGAGCTCCTCTGGACTCCCTGAGCCTCCCTCAGACCAGCCCCAGACAGCATCTCCAGTCAGTGTCAGTGCCCGTTGCAACCTGAGATGGAAAAACAGACAAATCTGCTCCAAGGAAAGGTCTCCATTGACTCTCCTTGAGTGTTTGAATCCTTCCCTGTCACCTGCAGCTTAATCAGAGTATTAGGACAGTATATCAAGCAGCAAATCAAGCATCAGAGATGAAACGCAGAGAATCGGATACGTTCAGACGCGATCAGAACGTCTGACAGTTCATTTTGAATTAAAGTGATCGGTCACCGGACCGATCAGAGAGTCTCCTGATCGGTCACCAGACCGATCAGGCTGGGTCCAGACCGATCAGGCTTCGTCCTGATCGGTCCCCAACGCTCAATCAGAAATCGTGATTTCTTTGGGATTCTCCTGGATCAATCACCAGACCGATCCCAGGTCGTGGATCGATCACCAGACCGATCCACCTCATTATCGGGCGATTTCTAAGCTTCACAGTCCAAACCTCCTGATCGGTCACCGGACCGATCAGGGAGCCTCCTGATCGTTCACCAGATCGATCAGGTCATGACCAAACATATCAGGCTCCGTCCTAATCGATCATAGAGAGGAACCTGCGACGCTGGATCGTTCTCTAGAACGATCTGCACAGTGATCCTGATCGGTCACCAGACCGATCAGGAGCAGATCAGCAAGGGAACTCAACCTCACTGTTTGCTCCCTGATCGGTCACTAGACCGATCAGGAGCCAAGTAATAGGTGAAACACATACTCCCTGATCGGTCACCGGACCGAACAGTCATCGCTGGATCGGTCACCAGACCGATCCACGAAGGAGCACCGTGCCAACTCCCTGATCGGTCACCAGACCGATCCAGGGGCTCCAACCTAGCCCTCCAAGCTAGGACCTGACCCTCCAAGCCAGGGTTTTTCCACTAACTCTCCAGTTGGGACTTTTCACCTAACCCTCCAAGTTAGGACTTTTCACCTAGCCCTCCAAGCTAGGACTTTTCACCCAACCTTCCGAGTTAGAACTTTCCATACCTAGCCCTCCAAGCTAGGACCTGACCCTCCAAGCCAGGACTTTTTCACCTAACTCTCCAAGTTGGGACTTTTCACCTAACCCTCCAAGTTAGGACTTTTCACCTAGCCCTCCAAGCTAGGACTTTGCACCCAACCCTTCCGAATCAGGACTTTTCAACACCTAGCCCTCCAAGCTAGGATTTTCCACACCTAACCCTCCAGGTTAGGATTTTCCAACACCTAGCCCTCCAAGCTAGGATTTTCCATACCATACCTGATCCCCGATCAGGACTTAATCATAATCATCATAATCATCAACCTAAACTAAAATCGAAGTCAACACCAAAACAACAATCAGGGTCAGATTGCATCAACATCATCCACCGAAGGATCGGGATCATCCACCTTACGAACAGCCGTGGAGTAGGAGTTTCATCTCTGAACCACGTAAATCGGTGTGTTTTCGTAGTTGTTAGTTTTAGTTTTTATTATTCCGTTTGCGCACTAACAACTTGTAGGAAGAAACATCGAAAAGTTGCTATTCACCCCCTCTAGCAAACGACAAGGTCCCAACAAATGGTATCAGAGTGAGGTACGCTCATCTACGGACTAACTGCCGAGAGAGCAACAAGCTAGTGAAAATGATGATTGAAGAACGATTTGGGGATGACATCAACATTCCACCTTCCTACGATCACGAGAAGTTCGAGTATTGGAAGATGTAGATAAAGACATGGTTCAGTATGGTTGGAACTACATGATCGTGCTAGAAGAGCCATTTGAAGTTCCAAGAGACAAACATGGGAAAAAAAGCTCCAACCAAGATATTGGACCAAGGAGCAACAAGCCCAATCAAAGGCAAACGAAAAGGTAATTTCAATATTAAGTGATATTTTACCTAATGATATAATTAGTGGTGTAGGTGAATACAAAAATGCACACGAATTATGGAACAAGATGGTAGCAATTCATAAAAATTCTACACAAGTTCAAGTAGTGGAAGAGCCCAAGGAAATGAGCTCAATTGCCCAAGAAGAGGAGAAGGACCAATTGGATGAGGAAAGAAGCTCAACATCCGATGAGGAGAAAGGAGAAAAAGATTCATCCATCTCATCAAGTGAAGTGGTAAAGTTTAAAGATCACATTATTTGCTTTGGATGCAACAAGAAGGGACACTACAAGGATAAGTGCCCATTAGGTGAAAAGGAGGTAAACCCTAGACCCAAGTCGATTCATTTAAAATCTAACATAAGTTGTAAGAAAAAGAAGAAGAAAAAGCACATTAGGTGCTATATGTGTGGTGAGCTAGGACACTACCACACCAAATGCTCAAGGAAAGGAGAATTCAAGAAATTGAAGCATTTGAGAAAGTGAGAAAAGGAGAAGAAAAAGAACTCATATCAAGGGGGAGCTACAAGGGTAAAGGAGATAATCCCTAACTCTAAGCTTTTTCCAAATTCCGCTATGTGTGGTAGAAATAATGAAAATTGTTTACCTTTGCATATTAGAAATAATAATGAGAATTATTTATCTATGCATAATTTTGGTTTTAAATATTGTAATAAGAATAGGGCTAATGTTATATCTCAAACCCCTAAGGAATTTATGTATCATGATAAACCTAGAATTTTTAGACCTAAGGACCAAGACATTAATCCAAAGAAAGGCAGACATATGCCTAGACAAATGGGTAGATTTAGAAATGTCCAAGAAGGACATGGTGATGCTAAGGTTAAGAACTTAGAGAGGGGAAATCATGCTTTGAGGGCAAAGCTTGACAAATTAGAGAAGACCCTAGAAAGATTCATTAGTGGATCTAAGGGTTTAGGCATGGTGTCGGATAGTTAAAACCCTGACAATGATAGACCGGGTCTAGGATATCAATCTATTAGATCAAATGCTATTGAAAAATCATATGCAAGGATGTCATATGACTATGGCAAGGGGAAGACCAAAAATGGCAAGGGAAAGTCATTCAAATGAGAGAAGAAGAATTTAACCAAGGACAAGGTGTATAAAGTTAAGAAAGTTAGGATTATAAGTCAAAAAGTATCGGAGGTATACATGTGTGACCTTGCCATTATAGATGAGTCACCTAAGGAGGTGACTAAGGCTAAGAGCTCAAGGGGGAGCTCTAGGGGCCAAGTTGGAATCCATGGTCAATGGATCTCAAGAGAGTTTCTCCAAAAAGACTAGATGGATTGTGAAATGTGCCAAGGGATTTGAAGATAAGGTTGAATCTTAATCCTAGGGATTTGGCACATCAAAAGTGAGTATCATGCAAAAATATGACAATGAAGCTATATTGCATGAAAATTGGTTCTTAATGTGGAAATATCATATAAGTAAATGCTAAGGTTGCATTGAGGTTGAGGATGCGAAGATACACCAAGGAGAGATCAAAACTAGGATTTTAGGTCAATATTCAATTGAACCATTTAGATAATTTTGAGTTTTGTGTCAATCTTAGAATTGGTGATAGATACATGGGTAAATGTATTTTTCCCAAGTAGGCATGGGTACCACAAATATCTCCATAAAATTTAGAAATTTTTTGAGATTTACGAAATTTCTGGTGCATTTCTGAAGTTGGGTCAGAAATACTGAAATATAGGGTACCAGTCGACTGATGCAGAGGCAGTCGACTGGTCCAATTTAAATCAGAAACTAGGTTATTCAATACATCAGTCGACTGATTCCTCATCAGTCGACTGATCTTTCTGTTTAGTTCATTAGTCGACTGGTCCTGGGGCAGTCGACTGATGCAGGGAATCTTTTAAAAGAATAGCCGCGCGAGGGGCGGCCAAACCTAGGGTTTCAACGCTGCCCCTTGCAATTTCTCTTCTCCCTCAACCTCCCCAACTGTTCCAAGCCTTCCCAAGGTCCTCAGATCGTGTTCCTAGCCTTCCTTTCATTTTAGATTCAAGTCTAGGGCAAGAAAAACTCCTCCTTAAGTCAATCTTGATCATTTGCCATCATGCAACGACCGGAGAAATTGTAATAGATCATTTGCCTTATTTTTATCATTTGATTCGTGATTCATGACTAACTCTTCAATTTGTGCATGTTTACCTTGTCTTTTCCTCTTGATTGGGTCATTTTTGGTACATGCATATGATGGTTGCGTTTAGGGCTAGGTCAAAGAAAAGGGTTGGTGAGGGATCATCCCAACAGCAATCCTTACATCTTGCGACACCTTGGTTCCGTTCCGAGGCTTGCCAGCGGGTATTTAACAATGCTGACTTTATTTTGATGAATTGTAGATATCTTAACCAATCGTATTTTTAGGAGATCACTCCTCATATTATTGAGATAATCACGCATTTTGGGTTAGAAAACTAGTATACTGTCAGCATTATGTCAATTTTAACCTATGCAAAGAGTTTTATGTCAATCTTACATGTGTTAATACCTATGACGGTGCATATGAGTCTATGGTACATGGAGTTACCATTCCTTTCACACCTGCATTATTAGGGTCATTTTAGGGTGTAGGGTGTCGGATAACCTGTTTACATGTTTCTCCACTGTCACTGAGCCATTGAACTTGCCCAATGTCACCATTGATCAAATTCATCGTTATTATTTCAATAATCCTCGACCTCCTCTAGAGCGCATCTTTATAGCTAAGTGCATGAGTCCAGTTAGCAACATTTTGTACAAAATCATCCTGGACTACATTTTGCCTATTGTAACCAAGGGGAGGTCAAAGATCCGGCTGTTGGGTCCGGGTGCATGTCGACAAGGATACGGGTTCGTAAAATTTTAATTTTTTACGTGCAGCGGAAGAATTAACATAAAATAATTTCCTAAATTATTTTAACCACGTATCTAGCATGCAACCTTATGATGTGTTGACATAATCATAAATTAAAACTTTGCGGAAAAGTAAACTAATTTACCAAGTACCTCGCGTAACTCGAAGTAAGGGACGAGATCCAACCGTAGCGTCCCTTGGAAGCTTCGCCTCTATTCGCGTCCACGCCGAGTTCTCTTCGGGATGACTTCGCAAAGTCACGAGTTTTGTGCCGACGAGAACTACTAGATTCTTGGAAGGCACAACTAGAAGAACAAGAGAAAAGATAGGAAACTAACCACCGAAGTAACGGAATCAAAATTCCGGGAAGAGAGGGTTGTGATCCGCTTCTTCTTCTACTTGGTTGGCTTCTTCTTCTTCTTGATAGCTCACGGCAACCACATGGGAGGTGAGGATGGTGCGCCGACCCTTGCTTGGAAGGTGGTCGCCGACCCTAATCTTCTTAAGGGGCGCCGGCCCTAATGGGAAGAAGGGAAGGAGAAGAGAATAAAAGAGAGAGAGGGAGAGGTTAGCTCTATTTCAACTAGTTATGATTAAAGTCTTCCCTTTGGTTCCTTATATAGTTGCTTCTCCCTTGCCAAGTCTCCTCTTAACAGAATTAACGGAATTAACGGAATTAGTTATCATAAGAATTTTATCCTATAAAATTTCTTATGACTTATTCCGTTATGCCTAGTTTTATTATAACTAATTTATAATAAAACAAATTCTTCTTCTCTTTAAATTATGGAATAAATTTTATAAGAAATTTATAAACTTTCTTATTATGGAAAAATCAATTCATAATTGATTTTATAAAATTAAAATAAACCAATTCATGGATTATTTTAACTTCCATAAAATAATAAATTTCTATAAATTTATTTATACAAATTTTTTTATCCATAATTTATAAAATAAATCGTGCTAGATCTATTTTATTAATTA
>JAGFNQ010000403.1:53794-89838 GCA_024364735.1 Boesenbergia rotunda
GGGCATCGGATGCCTTCTTCTTCAAGGACTCAAGATAAACCTTGCAGTTTCTTTGCCAATGACCCTCCTTGCCGCAGTGATGGCAAGTGCCTTTTGGTGCCTCTTCAATCTTTTTGGCCTTTTTCTTCCTTCCCTTATTTTGTTCTTTGGGCTTCCTCTTAGAACCTTTCTTCGAGGAACCAACTAACAGTACCGCCTTTTGATCCGGCTTTACAGAAGGCTCCACAGTCTTCAGCAGGTTGAGCAACTCGGGAATGGTGGTCTCTAGTTTGTTCATCCGATAGTTCATCACAAATTGTGAATAACTTTTGGGAAAACAACTCAGAATTAAGTCAATACTTAGTTCATGATCCATCGCAAAACCGAGTGTGTTCAGTCGCTCAATGTACCCCAACATCTTTAGCACAAACTGCGAGGCAGAAGTGTCTTCCTGCATCTTAGTGGTGAAGAGGAGTCTGGAGACTTCGAACCTTTCGGATCTCGCCTGCTCTTCAAACAACTCATGAAGATGGAAGATGATGGTATAAGCATCCATATGCTCATGCTGCTTTTGCAGCTCAGGTATCATAGAGGCTAGCATGATGCAACTCGCAAGTTCAGAATCGGTCACATGTTTCTGATAGGCCACTAGCTGGTCTAGAGTTGCACCTTCTGGAGGTTTGTTAGGAAGTTGATCTTCAAGGACATAAGCAAGCTTCTCTGCCTTGAGGACTATCCTCAGGTTTCGAAGTCAGTCCATGAAGTTTGGCCCAGTTAGTTTATTGGTGTCCAAAATGGAACGCAGATTCAGAGAAGACATGATCGAGTGATTAACCTAGAAATACAAATTTGAAATTATGTGAGAAGAATGATTAAAGAATGTATCAATATACATAAATTGAAATCCTATTTATTTTTCAAATTGAATAACCCTTTTTATCAATTCGGGAGATCGTAGGAACATCTCCAAATAGGTTGATATCCAACCATAGATAAGAACAACCATGACTGTGGCCATCAAGTTATTCTTAGCTATGAAGGTAGGTAATTATACCGATTACACATCACATATATGTAACTATCACATTATGCTATCAACTAATTGAATGTTTGCATAAAACATTGGGTTGTTAACTCATTAACAAGTATGCAACAATATACATCGCACCCAACTGCACCTCTCTTTACATCGACCTTGGCTGTGGCACAAAATCGATGCTCCAAGCTTAAGGCTGACCATTAATCAAGAATAGTTTTAATATGGTTGGAGCTCATTCAACCGCTTAGTCAGGCTTGGATGTGTCCAACAACCAAAACTAATGATTGACCTCTGACTCCTACTATATTATTCATAAACTAATTCCATGGTTTGAATATGTTGAGGTTCAAGTCGGGCATGGATGTGTCCATCAACCCAAACGAGAAACAAAACTCCGATTCTAACCATATTAATGGAAGGTGTTGGCCTTAATATTTTGTTAGGGTTTTGGGTCTCATCCTTTCTTTTCTAAGCACATTCATGACATAGAATTATGTCATGACTAACGATTTCCTTAATTAAGTATGTATGTGACTTAAGTTATCAAGTCTCATTAATTGAATTAGGAACCGGATTTCCTAATTCCAATTTCATACTTAATTAAAGGAATTGTTTTGGGAAACAATTTCCTAAATTGTCATAATTAATTTCGGAAATAATATGTTCAAGACTTTGATTTCTCTAAATCAAATCTTATTAAATTAAGAGACAAATCCCTTAATTCAACTACATATTATTTTCATGAAAATCTCATTTAAGAAACTCTATAGGAAACCATTTTCCTAATTAATTTTGGAGACAACAATATGTAAGAGCATCACCTCTTAAATATATTTTATTCATGGATTTAATTAATTACAACAAATCGTTTTCTAAGGGTGGCTCCCCGAGGCTCAGATACCCAAAGAAAAGTAATTTGTTGTAACTCCAATTGGACGGCTCCCCGAGGCTCAATCCAAAACAAACATGACAATTTCAATTAAAATTGGGAAATTAAATTACAACAACTAACTTTAAATTGGACGGCTCCCCGAGGCTCAATCCAAAATAAAGAATTTTGTTGTCAATTTAAAAATCAATTCAAATTTAATTGTCAATTAACTGTCCATGAATTTGTCTAGACTTTCTTAAAAGAAAGTGCCCAAAATTGCGAGATTTCAAAAATAGGTTTTCAGAATAATTGTAAGTTTCTGGTACAAAAGAAACTTACATATTTCCAAAATTGGAAAATTTCTAAAATAGAAAAATTTCTAAAATTGGAAAGTTTCCAAAGATGGGAAGTTTTCACAATTATTATAAAATTTCAGAAACTAGAAAATTTCAAACGTTTGCGAAATTTCATGAGGATTTCTAAACTTTGAAATTCCTAATTCTAAAATTTATTATAATTTGAAAGTTTCCATAATTGAAAATTTTTTCCGAAATTGAGATCATGACAAAGTTTTCCACAAAACAATTATATGATTAAGTCGAACACTAACCGGCTCTGATACCACTGTTGGGTCCGGGTGCATGTCGACAAAGATACGGGTTCGTAAAATTTTAAATTTTTACGTGCAGCGGAAGAATTAGCATAAAATAATTTCCTAAATTATTTTAACCACGTATCTAGCAAGCAACCTTATGATGTATTGACATAATCATAAATTAAAACTTTGCGAAAAAGTAAACTAATTTACCAAGTACCTCGCGTAACTCGAAGTAAGGGACGAGATCCAACCGTAGCGTCCCTTGGAAGCTTCGCCTCTATTCGCGTCCACGCCGAGTTCTCTTCGGGATGACTTCGCAAAGTCACGAGTTTTGTGCCGATGAGAACTACTAGATTCTCGGAAGGCACAACTAGAAGAACAAGAGAAAAGATAGGAAACTAACCACCGAAGTAACGGAATCAAAATTCCGGGAAGAGAGGGTTGTGATCCGCTTCTTCTTCTACTTGGTTGGCTTCTTCTTCTTCTTGATAGCTCACGGCAACCACTTGGGAGGTGAGGATGGTGCGCCGACCCTTGCTTGGAAGGTGGGCGCCGGCCCTAATGGGAAGAAGGGAAGGAGAAGAGAATAAAAGAGAGAGAGGGAGAGGTTAGCTCTATTTCAACTAGTTATGATTAAAGACTTCCCTTTGGTTCCTTATATAGTTGCTTCTCCCTTGCCAAGTCTCCTCTTAACAGAATTAACGGAATTAACGGAATTAGTTATCATAAGAATTTTATCCTATAAAATTTCTTATGACTTATTCCGTTATGCCTAGTTTTATTATAACTAATTTATAATAAAACAAATTCTTCTTCTCTTTAAATTATGGAATAAATTTTATAAGAAATTTATAAACTTTCTTATTATGAAAAAATTAATTCATAATTGATTTTATAAAATTAAAATAAACCAATTCATGGATTATTTTAACTTCCATAAAAGAATAAATTTCTATAAATTTATTTATAAAAATTTCTTTATACAAATTTATTTATCCATAATTTATAAAATAAATCGTGCTAGATCTATTTTATTAATTAAACCAAATAAAATGGTTTTCTCCCTTTAATGTGGCCGACCAAACCAAAGAGGGTGGGCACCCTCTTTGGTCGGCCACTTTAAGCCTCACCAATCGCGAATTAAACTCATTTAATTCGCCCAATAAGCCTTCAAAAGACTTAGCCATTTTTAGCTTCCATTGCGCCTCTGATTAACTCAGATTCGACTTATTTCTCTTGATTGAAAAATCTAATTTTTAACTCGTTTTAAATCCCTCGGATTACTCGTAGTGCGTGTGACTAAATAGACTTTCGATTTATGTTGGCCGTCTATAATCAACTAATTATAGAACGATCATGAGTGACACCTAGTAGTACATCATGATCCCCAATTAATCGAAAGATCAACGGTTTGACCTCAGAAGAAATTATTCTGAAACCCTTTAGCAGCTCTAATGATTCGTGCCCCATTCCCTTCACCATCTTATACCCACTTGGTTCAGGACATGGTCTGTTTGTGTCAGTCCCCACTAGACTGACTACGTCACACCTAGCCCAAGTAGTGTCTTTCTCGTCCTTTGGATTTCTAATTACTCTCATGTATTTAAGAGACTTGCACTCTTAACATGATATACTCTGGCCAGAGGTTTTGAGTAACAATCCGACGATAGGCCTGGGTATACATCTCCTCGCAAGGAGTGGTGAATCCTTTGTAGGCTGTTCAAACATCTTCGGGCACTTCGGCTTATACCCAATCATCCTGGGTCCACACCTCCTTGGAGATGCTTGCTTAAGATGTTAAAGTATAAGTCTCCATGACTAAGATGACTTGAACACCGCAAGTCAAAGGAACATCGCACTTAAGCCGCAGTAAGAACTTCATTGACATTTCTATAGATAGATTCCATATGAAGTCTTACAGCTAGTCACTCCAATGAACTAGTTCCCTTAACTAGCATCCATGTTTATCTCCGGACATCCCAATATCACCAGTCAGTGAGAATCAGCTGATTAGAGAATAACCCATGCTAGTCTCAACAGAATTGATAGTGTCCGTTTTTATCAATTCATCGACTAGGGATATTTTCAATACTTCACATTTGCACATTTAGAGATAATCACTAGTTGTGATCCCATCATAAATTCTCTTATGCTGTGAGTTGTATTGCGGACATTCAGTAGATGAGTTTAAGATCCCAATCAAATACACAAGCATGTATACTCAAATAGTGAATTATCATTTATTAAAATAAATATTTTACAATCATAAGGCAATTGCCTTAGGACACTTCTCTTATATCACTAACACCGGCTACCTCACTTGGTGATGATGTATGCTTTAGAGAGGAGACTAGACATTGACATCAGCTGCCATATATTTGCATCCATTGTCCATTTTTCGCATGATATAAATAGGAAAGCTCTACATGCCATTCGATCATATTTTGACCGAATTCTTTCAGTCTAGAGGTATTAGAGTCGTCAGAGGTCAGATTTATCAGCTGTCAAAGGACGACGAGCATATAAGTTCTCGACAGCTCTCCTTGGCTGGGATCGAGAGGCGCTAGGGAGTGATGGTCTAGCGACGTCGTCCTGATTCTTCCAACTCTAATGATGAGGAGGAGGCTGCACCTGCTGCTGCTCTTGCTGGGATGACAGAGGAGCGGCTCTCCCGACTAGAGACAGAGATGCATGGACTTAGGGAGGACCTCCAGAGTGTTTAGAAGCGGCAGGTTGATATTCAGGGGGAGGTTCACGGTCTCATGGAGCACTTTCAGAGGTTCCAGCAGCGACAGGATGACATGTATGACATGATGCAGTGCTGGAACCTTATGTATCAGGCCCCTCCTCTTCCTCCTTCAGGCGATGATATGTAGTCCTAGCATGGTTTGGTGATGATGGTGTTGAGATTGTATCTAGCTTAGACATTTTTATTATCTCTTAAACACTAGTTTTGATATTGTACAAAGGGGAAAAGGGTTTATGGTATAAAGGGGGAGTTTTTATCACTTGTTTTGTCTTCCGGATCTATAGGAGAAAAGGGGGGGGGGGAGGTTTGAAAACATTTCTATGTTTTAAATGATATAGGATAGACTTGGAAAATACATGGTTTCAAATCTAGAATGAAAAGTTGATACAAACAAGAGTTTTTTTCAAAGAATTGGAATTTTTGTCACAAAGTCAACCATATTTGGTATTTTCACGAAACTATATTTTTCTAGGATAGAATACATCATAAGAAATATGCTTGCAAAATTTTAAAATTTTTCGAATTTTGTGGAATATTTCAGGGGTTTCTGAATTTCAATTGGAAATTCAGAATGCAGTGCATCAGTTGACTGATCTTTCTGTAGGTTTGCTGTTTGCAGGCCCCAATCGACTGGGAACTGGGCAGTCGACTGGTTCTGTTGTTTGCTGATTTCTGGGGATTTTCAGAAATAGAAAGGTGTTCTCATTAATACTAGGGTTAAGGTTGCTTAGGGCAATATTTTTGATAGTGTCAAATGGGGAGAACTTGTGGTTTTAAGTTAGGTTTTAACTTAACTTGTCAAGTTAGTGTGTAACTTAACTTGTGGTTATGGAAAATTGAAAATTATGTGGAGGGCATAGGTTAAGAGGGAGGATGCATGTTTATGCTGCTTACTATGTCTTTAATTTTCAATTGTTATTGTTGCTTTTGCATCTAACTTAAACATATTGTCACACATCAAAAAGGGGAGATTATCGGTGCAATCGACCCAAGTTTGATCAGGTAGATCATGAGTTTTTATGTGTGTGTGCCAATATGATTAAGTTAGGGTTTCATGTTGATCTAATATGTGTATGTGAGTGTGTAGGTTTACAGGATACACATAGACTTAGTTGTACGTCTTCAGGATCGGTGAAGGGTGGCATGGGAGACAAGTCGTGGACTTGCATGCATCCGAGGGACCGTGGACAAAATAGGGACGATGAGCCGAGAGAAGCGGACTTCGAGGCATACGTACGTGAAGGATGACATGGGAGATAAGCCTTGGGCTTGCATGCATCTGAGGGACGAGAGCCAAAGTCGAAGAGGACTTGAAGGCAACAGATCGAGGCTGCTGGAGCAGGGACGATGAGCTGAGGGAAGCAGACTTCGAGGCATACGTGAAGGGTGGCATGGGAGACAAGCCGCGGGCTTGCATGCATCCGAGGGACGAGAGCCAAAGTCAAAAAGGGCTTGAAGGCGACAAATCGACGCTGCTGAAGGAAGAACCAACTGAGTCGTGAGGATTCGAGTGCTGAGAGAACTGTACTTGGGAAGGGAAATCCTAGGGTTCGAGTGCTGAGAGAATTGTACTCGGGAAGGGAAACCTTAGATAGTAGTCGACTGGTGCTAGGGCAGTCGACTGATATGGAGCACAGAAAGATCAGTTGACTGATGATTGATCAGTCGACTGGTGTCGATTGGGCAGTCAACTGGTGTCGACCAAAATGTGAATCGTTAAATCGGTGACATTTGAATTCACGAAGACCAGTTGATTGCCCCAGTCGACTGGTAATGATCAAAACAGGATTGAGCTCTATTTAAGAGAGCTCGTGTTTGGCTACTTCTTTTTGGCGAAACAAGCTTGGTTAGAGTCTGTTAGTAACCTACAAGTGCTCAGGTCGTGTCAAATGGTTGTGACGAGATTTCTCCACCCACAAGGAGCGACAAGAGCTAGCCGAAGGCGTTCCGGGGAATCATCCACCGAAGGATCAGGATCGTCCACCTTACGGACAGCTGTGGAGTAGGAGTTTCATCTCCGAACCACATAAATCGGTGTGTTTTCGTAGTTATTAGTTTTAGTTTTATTATTTCGCTTGCGCAATAATAACTTGTAGGAAGAAACACCGAAAAGTTACTATTCACCCCCTCCCCCTGTCTAGCAAACGACAAGGTCCCAACATTAATTAGAGCGAATTGATGTTTTTTCTTATATAAAGATAAATAAAGGTCCAAATTGTTTTATGAATATATGATAATAGACACTTTCTCATTAAATAAACACTTCAATTAAATATTTAAGTACGTTTGCATGACAAAATATCAATTTTTATTAAATAAAATGAATCGTACATAGTTAACATGTTTTATAAACTATGTGATTTGCAATGATCGATTCTTAATGAAATGGAGTAAAATATTTTTATGTGTGATGACTTATTTAATTTTTTGACTTATCTCTTTATAAATAACTACGAACCGATGAAATATCTGAAATCAACGTATATATGATCTTTTACCAGAATAAATTATGTGATGCAGTGTTTTGTAGAACCCATACGGTAAGTCTATAAAGAATTTAAAATAATCTAACCCAACACTCTATAAGTAAATAAATAAATAAAAGTTATTGAATTTTTATTATATGTAAATAACAAAAGATAGTTTGGAGTTTAGTATTCCTATGTGTAAAAGTTTTCAGAAAAAAATATTATAAGATTTTAAACTTTCACAAATAAATACTCTGGATGATAAAATTCAATATTTTTTATATTTAGAACATTTTCAATACAAGGTTGTTGAGAGATTTGTGAAGAAAACTAAAAAAAATCAAATTATTATGGACATGAGATTTGAGATTTTTAATTAAAGAGTAGTAATAAAATTTCAAAGTTATTTTTTTTCTTATAATTAATTATGTGAGTGGAACTAGTAATTAATTAAGAGGTTTATAGGGATATTTTTTTTTTATAATGGGGCATATTTAAAATGATAAAAAAAATATTTATTTAGAACGGTAACCATGGCCTTAGACAAGAAGCAATTCATATTGTAATTTTTAACGTTAGTGTAATTTATTCCGTTACCCAAACGAAACGCACGCCCTTGTTTCCAATGCAATCGGTGGATTTAGATGTGGAGCGACACTCCTGTCGCCGGCTTCGACGGCTCCACCATCTCATTGCCGTACCAGCCGTGCTTGGCCGAATCGTACTTCTCGCCGTCGCCCCACAGCGCGTAGGCCTCCTCCCCGTGCACCGCGTCGTCACCGATCTCCAGCTGCTCCTCCGGCATCCGCAGCGGCAGCACCATCCCGATGACCATGCAGATGATGGAGGTCACGATCACGTTCCACACCATGATGAACAGCGCGCCGACGATCTGCTTGAACACCTGCTTCCCTCCGTCGCCGCCGTAGAACGCACCGCGCGAGTTGGTCACCGGGAGGAAGAGGTTGCAGAGGGTGGGCTCCGCGAATAGTCCCGTGGAGACGCCGCCGATGAATCCCGCCACCGCGTGGGTGTGAAAGACTCCGAGGGTGTCGTCCACCTTCTGCAGGAGCCGCGACCGCTTGTGCACCACCATCATGGTGAACCAGGGGATGCTGCCGGATAGCACGCCCATCAAGATGGCCGCCCAACCTTGGACCAAACCAGCGGCGGGAGTGATGCAGACGAGGCCGGTGATCATCCCCTGCACCGCTCCGATCACGGACGGCTTCTCGAAGAAGATGACGTCGAGGCAGGTCCAGACGAGGAGGCTAGTGGCGGCGCAGATGTTCGTGTTCAGCACCGCCATCGACGAGTCGATGTTGGCCGAGTACGGGTCGCCGCCGTTGAACCCGGCCCACCCCATCCACAGAAGCCCCGCTCCGGCGAGCATCAACAAGACGTTGTTAGGCGGAAACCTCTCCCTGTCTTTGGTCGACCTAGGCCCGACCTGCGTTCATTCAATTGCTTCAGCACAGTAGTTGTTTGACGAAATGCCCAAGTCAATAACTTCATACCCAATAGGCAGCCGTGAAGCCGGCGATGCCGGAGGAGAGATGGATGACGTAGCCTCCGGAGTAGTCCATGACGCCCCATTGGAAGAGGAACCCGCCGCCCCAGAGAGAGAAGGCGCCGACGGTGTAGGAGAAGGTGAGCCAAAGGGGGACGAACATCATCCAGGCGCGGATGTTCATGCGGCCGAGGAGCGAGCCGGCGAGGAGGATGAGCGTGATGGCGGCGAAGACGCATTGGAAATAGACCATGGTGGCCATGGGGTAGAAAGGAGTGGCCATGGCCGTCTCCACGGTGCCATCGTGGAAATTGTGGGTGGTCGAGTACAGCTGCGCCTGCTGGATGAGGAATTTCTGGCCCAGCGCCGGCATGGCCTTCCCCCAGAAGGGCAGCAGCTGGTGGCCGAAGGACATGCTGTAGCCCCAAGTGACCCAGCAGATCACCACGGCCGCGAAGGCGTACAGAGCCATGAACGCCGAGTTCACCGCCCACTTCTTCTTCACGATGCTGCCGTAGAGGATCACCAGCCCAGGCACGGACTGCAGCCCCACCAGCGTCGCCGAGATCATCTGCCACGCATTGTCTCCCTTGTTCAGCCATTCCGTCACCGCCAACGACGTGCCCGCCTGGTACGCGATCGGCACAGTCGTCGCCATGGTTGCTCGATCGATATACTCCACACGAACTCTGAAGAGTTTGAGGAGATTTATATAGCGATGGCACTAAAACAGAGTCCGACTCTCTCTGCTGATGATTTGGCGCCAGCCGAGTGTGGGGTTGCGATTCCAAAGTTTGGATTGGAATCATCATCCAGCTTCTGTGATTTGGATCTATCTGATTCCTTGTTGATTGTCCAGGTGATTCCACTAGGCACTAGGCAGCGCACGCGACAAAGATTACTGTTTCTTCTTTATCCTTTATCGTCTTCGGATGTTTTCCTCGCGCGGAGCAGGACGCTATTTGCTATTCTTTCTGCTGTGTTGTAAACAAAAATCAATGTGTTTGTCAAACATCAAACACCTCCGAAGGCTAACCATAATCAATTATTTTCCTCTAATTATAAACTTAAAAAAACACAAAACGAGTGTTATGCTTGCCCTGGCTCATCGTCAATCTTAACTACGGTATATCACGACACATTTACATCATGTGGTGATGATGCTATGAAAAGTATGAGACGTTAGAAGTCACTCGCTTACAAATTTACCTAGTGGTGGGTGTATGAGGTTGGGTAGTCTATCTATATGAGCAATTAGTTCGAAGGGCGAGATACTGAATTAAGGGTTATGATTCCTTTTTACATGATTGCCTATTAGGTTATAATCATCTTTTAAGTTATAATGACATTTATTCTAAAAGAGGAACTAGATCCGATAAATTTTCAAGACGTCGTACTTATTCATTGATCCGGCCGAGTGATTTTTGAAGAGGATTGGAGGCCCGGTCGGGTTTGATCGCGCATGATCCGGGTCAAAGATGGTTAAGTCGGGTTGTCCCTGATCGTATGGGTCGGGCCTAAGGCATAGCTGGAAGAGTGGAGGTCGAGACAGATAAGACCCCGGTTCAGCTTCAGACGGTTGGCCACTCAAGGTCAGGTACCCGAGGTAAGCCACTCGAGGTCACGCACCCGAGGTCGGTTACTCGGGGTCAGACACCCGAGGTCGGCCACTCGGGGTCAGGCACCCGAGGTAGGTCGCTCAGGGTCAGACACTCGAGGGCAGTCACCCGGGTCGGGTCGAGGTCGGTCACCCGAGGTCGGCCACTCAGGGTCAGGCACCCGAGGTAGGTCGCTCGGGGTCAGACACCCGGGGACAGTCACCCGGGTCGGGTCGAGGTCGGTCACTCGAGGTCGGCCACTCGGGGTCAGGCACCCGAGGTCGGTCACTCGGGTCGGGTGTCCTTAGCCGAGCGCCCTGAGTTCACCCCGCGTGCGGAGACCTCGAATCCAGACTTATCCGACCGACTCAAACTACAAGTTAAGGCAGGCCGACCGAACAGCTGAAAAATCGCCTCTGTAGTAATAGTGTAGTA
This sequence comes from Boesenbergia rotunda, assembly GCA_024364735.1. Taxonomy (NCBI): domain Eukaryota; kingdom Viridiplantae; phylum Streptophyta; class Magnoliopsida; order Zingiberales; family Zingiberaceae; genus Boesenbergia; species Boesenbergia rotunda. The sequence goes on from JAGFNQ010000403.1 coordinate 65,042, forward strand.
AATCTCTAACATAATCATCACCTGACAGAGCCACCTGACAGCGCCTAACAGCGCCTACGGATGTTAATGAGCTTTAGAAGTGACAGTTTAAACAGAGGGTCAGGCGGCTGTGGCAGTCTCACAGGGTTCATAAAGCTGCCACGAGCTCAGTCTATCATCTGACCATTCCTTAAATGAGACATGACAGCTCTGATACAGCAGAGAGCTCACCCTCCCCTATATAAATCCCCCTTGAGGCTCTAAAGAGGATATCGCTGCCATTTTGCAACCACACCACCACTTTGTGAGCCCCGTTTTGGTCCGAGCCGAGTGACTTGAGCCTTGTCCTCATTCGAGCCCGAGTCCGACCCCCCGAGTTACAGCAGACTGGGTCGTCTTGGTCAGATCGAGTCATCCGAGTGAGAACCGGTCTTCACTTGTCGACAGGATCAAATTTGGTGCCGTCTGTGGGAATCTGCCTGATCGAAAGACGAAGATGAGTAACTCCAACAGGGTGACCGTGATACTCTCACAAGAAGACCTTGATCTGCTGGTGGAAGCCAAAGCTAGGAAGTTGGCAGCAACACAACAGGCAGCCGCTCGACCCACTCAGGCAGGCCCGACCGAGCCGATTGCCTGCGTGGGCACTGAAGGAGGAGTTCGCCAAGAAGACAACCCTCATTTTCACCGAGCGCTATTTGTCCCAGCAGAGGGGGCAGGACAATCCGATCCCCAGGAATCTTCTTCCAGTCAAACCAGAGCCCGGTGGAGCGCACCGGGTTCCCTTTTTCCAGCCAAGTCTTACAGGAGCCAGTACCCAAACATTTCCGACTCCTGTCCATCCCCGAGTATGGAGGGGCTACCGACCCAGAAGAGCATCTAATGAAGTTTGAGAATGCCTCGTTGCTACACCAATATTCAGATGGTATCAAGTGTCGAGCCTTCTTGACCACTCTGGTAGGGTCGGCTCAACGATGGTTTGACAGACTCCCAGAGGGATCTGTAAGGGACTTTGTCGACTTCAAAAGATTGTTCCTTCAACATTTCGCAAGCAGTAAGAGACACCACAAGACCAATCTAAACCTCTTCACCTTGAAGCAGGGCCACAAGGAACCTTTGAAGGCCTACATCAAAAGATTCAATCAGGTCGCACTGGACGTACCTACCGCCACGTCCGAGGTGCTGATCAGTGCCTTTGCTCAAGGTCTGCAAGAAGGAAAATTCTTCAGGTCACTGATCCGAAAACCTCCAAAGGACTTTGAAAGCCTCCTGGGCAAAGCCACCAAGTATGTGGATGTGGAAGAAACGCAGGCTGCTAGACGGCCGGAAGCCAGACCTATACCCGAGACTCCTCAGCATCATCAGAGAATCATGCCTCCTGGAGAACCTCTCAGAAGTCCTCGAGCTATGGGACACAGGCAAGGAGCCGAGCGAGGTATTGTCCAGCAGGTGGCTCAGGGATGCATCACAACCAGATGGCAGCCCTATTGTTCTTTCCACAACAGCCACACCCACGACCTCCAGGACTGCTGGCAGGCCGGCCGAGGTCGAGGCCGCACCGGCCGAGGGAGCCCGAGAGGAGCCCATCAGGGGGCGGCCGCGGCCGAGGAAGAGCACCGCTGAACCAGTCAGAACCCAATGTCCGACCGACCGCCCCTGCAGCTAGACAGTTATTCTCGACCCCCGGCTCTCTCGGACAGGGGAACGCAAGTGAGGAACAAGCTAATTAACAGAATGCCGTGCATGGGTCCATCAATGTGATTTCTGGTGGCCCCACCTATGGAGACTCTAACCGAGCTCGGAAGTCTCAGGTCAGGCGTTTGGATATCTATTAGGTGGGCAGCAGTTCAACCCAAGCGCAAGGACCCCAAATCAATTTTGGCCCCTCGGACCTGCAGGGAGTAGAAGTACCTCATGACGATGCCCTGGTCATCACGGCGGTTATAGCAAATTATCAGGTCCACAAGACCATTGTAGATACAGGGAGTTCAGTAAATATTTGGACTTGAAAGCGTTTGAGCAACTGCAGATTGAGATCACTGAGTTGCAGCCTGTGGCCACTCCTTTCTTCGGATTCACAGGGAATGAAGTCCAGCCCCTTGGCCAAATAAAATTGGCCATCTCACTTGGAGAAGAGCCCCTGAGGAGGACTAGATGGTCGACCTTCCTAGTAGTGGATGCACCTTCAGCGTATAATGCTATCCTGGGCAAACCAGCCCGTAATGAATTCCGAGCTGTGGCATCAACCTTTTATCTGAAGGTCAAGTTTCCAGTAGGAGACCAGGTCGGCGAAGCTAGAGGGGATCAGAAGGTAGCACGTCGGTGCTATGTTGACGACGTCCGAGTGGAGGTGAGGAAGACCTTCCGAGCTCCTCCTGCCAGTTGTAATATGGTGCAACCCTCTCCTTGGGCTGAGTTGATAGAGGAGAAGGAAGAGGTCCAGCTCTTACTCAACCGGGAAGAAACTAAGGTGAGAATACCTCCGGGATTGCAGCTCGACCTCAGGCATCAATTGATAGAGTGTCTGATCCAGAACCAAGATGTATTTGCTGTTGGATCGAGAAATGCGAGAGAGGGGGGGGGGGTGAATGTCGCAAATCGTTCGGATTAAAAAAAGAGTAAGTGCGCGGCGGAAATAGAGACAAAGCAACACAACGCTAACAAGGTCGTTTTACTTGGTTCGGAGCCTGGGTCGACTCCTACTCCAAGGCCCACGGTCGTTGACCGTTTACTTTGGGCAATTCTATAATGCGTAGAATGAATACAGAAGAGAAATACAGTTTGCAATAAGAAAGATTACACTTCTGTATTTACCAACTCCCGGGTTAGGCTCGAGTTTCGGTGCAGCGGGAGGTCGACGGCGCTTCGGACTTGAGTCGGGAAGTTCCTGGAGCAGAGCGCGGTCGTCGGAGCGTTTGGATGCGTTGAATGAAAGCAGTAGAGCGTGGAAGCGTCGCAGTAATTGATGTTCTGAAGAAGGAGGTCGAGGGCCCTTTATATAGGGCCTGGGGGCGCCCTGGTCGACGGGGGCGCCCCCCCCACGTGGCAGCAGATCCGGTTGTAGCTCGGTCGCCGTCTGATCCCCTTATCCTCGGGATCCGGTTTGACCGGGGCGCCCGGAGGGCTCGGGGCGCCCAGATTGACCGGTCAAAGCCTCATCTCCTCGGCTTCGCAGGGATGCGCTTCGGCAGCTGGCAGTGGGGGCGCCCGCGACACGCGGGGCGCCCGCGACAAGCGGGGCGAAGCGCGTTGAGGTTCTTACAGACTTGGGTTGACCTTGGGGGCGCCCGGATCGTCCGGGGCGCCCTGCTCAGCTTCTGCCTCACTCCTTTGAGGCTCTCTGAGCTGCAGATACTCAGTCCTTCGATCCTGCATCCAGGGTTAGTCCAAATAACAATCATATTATTATTTTATACAGCCTTAGCTGTCTTGGTTCTGACTTTGGTCTCCAAAATGGAGCCCTAGGTCGAACCGACGCCTAATGTTCCCTCAAGGGGAACGCGTCCTCACCTACTCCTCTCGGGAGAGTTTACCTGGTGCCAACCGGATCCTCCAGTTGGACTTTTGCCCGGCAGTCCTTCGCCAGGTCTTGAGTACCACGCAGCCCTTCGCTTGGTGCCTAGCAGCCCTTCGCTAGGTCTTTTCTTCTGGCAGCCCTTTGCCAGTGCCTAGCATTCCTTCGCTAGGGTTTGTCCATTCTGGCAGTCCTTCGCCAGAGCCTAGCAGTCCTTCGCTAGGGCTTTTCTTCTGGCTGGCATTCCTTTGCCAGTGCCTAGCATTCCTTCGCTAGGGCTTTTCCTGTACACTCAAGAAACCTGTTAGACAACAACTAACCCTTAACTTTTGAACCCTTTTGCCAATATCAAAACACAGGTTTGACTTGGGTGCATTCTGCACCAACAATCTCCCCCTTTTTGATATATGGCAACCTAGTTCAAAAAGTTAAGGAAAAAAATGCTGAAATTGAAATCCTAAGTTAGATTCCCTCCCCCTGGAAGAAATCTCCCCCTAGGTTTTTCAAAAATAGGTGGTGTGAGTTAAGTACTTAGAAGATTTCATGTTTTGATAATAAGTTGGGAAATCTTCTAAAGTTTTTTGCTAAGTTTTTCGAAAAGATGTTCTAAGTTTGGAAAACTTTGAAAACTTTAGACAAATTTTCAGTTTTAGGAACATTTCACACTTTGGAAAATTTTCAGTTTTGGAAAAATTTCAGACTTAGAAAATTTTCAGTTTTGGAAAATTTCAGACACTACGTTAAGCTTAAACATAATTTCAAAACACATAGTCCAGAGTTGGAGATTTTTAAAGAGAATTTTAAAACCTTTAAGCTTAACAATAATTTTAAGCAAAAACATTAAGTTTCAAAATAATTCAGAGTTTAGAAATAAAACTAACTTTGATTCACCAATTTTTATTTTTTCAGTTCAACTTTTTGAAGAAGACGATGGGAAAAAATTTAAAAAAATTTTTGTTCCCTGTTTCCTTTCCAACTCTCCCCCTTTGACATATATCAAAAATGCAGAAAAATTTTGCAATAATTAAAGCATTTGCTGTACTGAATCAAACTGGAACCTAAGTCTGGTTAAATCTTTAGGGACGTGTCTAACCCAATTAGCTACTTACCAACTGTTATAAACAGTAGTTTTCGCTAGGGTTAGTCAAGTTAAGTGCATTGTTCAAGTTAGATTGTCTAAACTTGATACTTAACTTGATTGCTGTTCAATTTGTATTTAGTGCCCCAACTACTGCAGATGCACTGACTTAAAGCATCTTGAGTTAAGGCAAAGACCTAAGCATCTCAACCCTTTCTAGGTTATCACTCAAAGTACCCTAAGGTGCTTGTGAGATGCTGGCTTCTAGATCTATAGGTGCATGCAATTCTAGGGTTAGAGCCTAGGCTAAGTCCATTTCGAAAAAAACCTAGTTTTGAGGGGGGTAGTTTTTGAAATAAAACTAAGTCAAGGAAAAAATTTTAAAACCAAAGTAAAACATTTTTAACAAAGAAAACATTTTAACATCAATTAAACATTTTCAATTTAAGCAGAAGCCAACAAATGATTCTACTCTACTAAGCATAATCCTAACTTAATCAAGTCAGAAATAAACAAGCCAAGCTAAGATAAGCATAAGTCAAACAGAAGTCTAGTACAAGTCAACAGAAGTCAACCCTACTCAGTAGGGATAGTCAAATAGGTACACGTCCAAGTCATCTAGGAAGAGGGACCAGGCTGATCAGGAGAGCCTGGATGCCAGGATCTAAACATGGTCATCATCTCCTGATACTGGGCGTTTCTTTCCTCCCTCTCTGCTGCAAACGCGCTCATATACTCGGTATAGTACTCCTGATGAGTTTCCAGCTGCTCAAGGTGGTAAGCCTCCGATTCTTCCCGGAGGGACTGAACCTGTGTCTCGAGGAGGGATACTCGCTCGTAGAGTGTCGGAGGATCGGGCTGAGCTAACTCTGCTGCTAAGTCGGCAACGTCGACCTCAACCTCCTCGTCGGCAATGTCCTGTGCGGCTGGTCGGCGTCTCCAAGTCAGAACCCCGGTGCCCGAGACATCTATACCGGCTAAGGAAAAGTTCCTATATCCTATCTCGTCGAAGTCGGTCATCGTGGTAATCTCGCCGTCAGCGATGTTTCGGCCATGATGGTGGAGGATCGAGGTGATGACGTGGCAGAAGGGGGTGCGGACCCGTCCCTGAGTGGACACACTAGAGGCATGTAGGATACAGTGGAAGAGGTGAAGGCCTATATCTATGTCCAGATGGTGGATGAGGGCATAGAGGAGAAAGGTGTGAAAGGGTCTCATGGTGGCTATGTCCCTAGTGGACAGAGGAAGGATGCAACGGACAATCACTCTATAGAGAGCGTAGTCCTGAATCGGGAGTCGGGTGGAGTTGAACTGCCCTCCTGCAGGGTCCATGCCCTCCCTAAAGAAATAGTTGTATAAGGTGTTCAGGTCAATATGAGAGTAGGGGGCATCGAAAGGTAGGTTCCTTGGAGGGTAGCAACAGAAGATGGACTGAGATTGTCGGAGTCCAAGAAATCGGTTCAGTAGGGTAGGAGTGATGGTCAAGGGCATTCCTTGAACGGTAGTGACGAAGTTCAATTGGTCTTGCCTAACTATGTTGTTATAGAATTCTGCACATAAGGTGTTGTTGATCGGATGTGTGCAGAATACGAGGTTATCCAGTTGATAGAAGTTAATTGCGGACATTGCAATTGGACAGGATTGGGTAAAGAATTGACGGTTAAGGTAACTCGTCTTAATCGGAACGTAGGTGGTTCGGGCGAATTTATTACAAAGTTCTAGGTTTGGAAACCTAGGGTCGGGACTGGGCTCGTTACCGGGGTTCGACTGAACTGCTCGGCGTTTTCTAAGTGTAGAAAAATAAGTAATTAAGGATAAACCTTGGATTATAAGAAGAAACTTAAAGAATATGAAAAAAAGACGTATGTAATTTAAGAAAAATTAATTGCACAACTAAATTTCATACCTTGGAGGCATGGTTGAGGCAAGGGTGGGCTTAGGTTCACTTGATCCACAAGAATGAGGCAAGGGGAAGAAGAAGTGTGAGATGTGGTGTGGGAGGAGAAGGAGACTCGGGTCCCTTTTATAGGGGTTTTATGGGGGGCGCCCGGGAGGTCACGGGCGCCCTGATCAAGGCTGGTCAACTGCAGCTTTTGCTGCTTTGACTGGCGTGGACGACAGTTTGTCGATGGGGGCGCCCGACAGGTCACGGGCGCCCTGGTCAAAGGTAGTTGATTGCAGCCTTTTGGCTGCTTTAATCAGCGTGGGGGACAGAAGCGTATAGGAGCGCCCGACGGGTCACGGGCGCCCTTGTCAAGTCGGTCAAATGCAGCTTTTGCTGCTTTGACTGGAGCTGGTACGTTGTCAGTGTTGTCGGGGGCGCCCGACAGGTTACGGGCGCCCTCATGGACTGCTTTCAGCAGCCTTTGACCTTGTGCAGTTGGGCGCCCGGGACGGTCAGGGCGCCCTAGGTAGCAGCCTTTTGACTGTTTTGACCAGGTTTGACTGTTTGACTTCGTTTGACTGTGTTTGACCATGTTTGACTATGTTAATCATAGTTTGACTATGTTAACCACAGTTTGACCATGATTATGAAAGCACAAGCAAGGTGGTTTAATTTGAGTTTAATTTTCCTGTCTCACTGAATCTAGGGTTTTCAAACACGTTAACCTTAAGGTTTTTGTGAGACAGGTTTGAGGGTAAAAATTTTTTAAAAAAAGGAGTTTTAATTTACTTTGAAAAGTTATTTACTTTTGAAAACAATTTTTTTTTTAAACAAATAAGTTTAGAAATTTTGAAAAATAGATTAAATGATTTTTGAAAAGGAATAAGTTTAAGAAATAGAAATTTTGAAAACAGATTAGAATCTATAATTATTTGAAATTTGAGTTAGATTCGAATTTGACAAAAGATAATTTGAATTTGAATTTCAGAAATTGGCTTCCAGGTCTTGGCGAGGCACTAGGCCTTCTTTGGCCGTAGCCTTATGGGATCATCCACCCTTTCCTTGACAAAGCCTTTTAATGAAATTTCATTTTCAAATTAAATTAGGTCATTTTCTGGTCTAACTAGCTTGGGTCTTGGATCGGTAGCTTCGGCTGGTTTCACCAGTCTAAAGAGACCAAGTAGACTTGATCTTATTAGAGTTGGTTTCCCCAACGTACTATCATCTCACCTCCTCCCAATACTATGTTTTCAAATTTCAAGTAATTTAGTCCTTAAGTCTAACCATTCCTAATTCTAAGCATGGCAACTTGCAGAAATTTAAATAAACAAGCAATCAAGCAAAAAAAAATTATCTAATAATGAAAATTGTTTTGATTTTGGCTCCCCCTGGACTAAAGCCTCTGTATGGGTTAGGCAAGATGTGAATCTTGTCCTTGGGGATCCAAAATTGATTTGAACCAGTTGGTTTAGTCAGGCACAGTTTTGGCACCCATGCCTGAACCTTAGGTCTTGACTGGTTCAGTACAGCAAAGTAAGATCTTTGCCGAGATTTGGTTCTATAACCAAGTCCGGATCGGTTTAGAACAGACTTCTGTTTTCCAAGAATCATATCAAGATTCTTGGAACCAGAAGTGAATCGTTCTAAAGCTGTTCGTAAGTCCTTAACTTGAGTTTTCAGGGAGGAGTTCTCTGATTCAAGTTTTTCAACTTGATCAGGGGTTCCTTCCTGAATTTTCTCAGTTAAGGATTTAGACTCAGCTCCCTCTTTCAGGAGTTTTACTTCCTGTCGGAGGGACTCGATTCGGAGTTTGGCTTTCGCCAAATCTCGGGATAGATAGGAAATAAGGACTTCAATTGCAATTTTGAAAAACCCGTTACCCTTATTTCGCCGTTGTCGGAGAAGGTCAGCTTGCCGTCGTCCTGGTCCGAGTCTGAGTCAGTCTCGATTTGATCCGAAGCGGTCAGGGCTAGAAGATTGGACTGCGGTGCTTCTTCTTCTTCTTCTGAGGAAGACTCGTCCCAGGTTGCTTGGAGTGCCTTTTTCTTTCTTGTCTTTTTGGACTCCTTTAGACTTGGACATTCAGTCTTGTAGTGACCCTTCTTTTTGCATTCGTAGCAGGTTACGTTGGGCTTGTGTTTGTCAGTTGCTGGTTCAGCTGGTTCATCCTTTCTTCGGCTTGTTCTCCGTGTGTTGGCTTGGTTCTTCAACTTTTTGTAGTAGCTCCGAGCTAGCCGGACCAGTTCAGATTGATCTCCTTCTTGATCTTCTGTTTCTGAATCTGAGGTAGACTCGGGTTCAACTTGAGTTTTCTTCTTAGTCGTCCTTCCTGTTTTCCCTGCAAAGAAAGCTATACTTTTCTCGGCCAAATTGCAGTTAGTCTGTTCATGAAGTTCAAGTTCAGAAAATAACTCATCTAACTTAATTTTTGAAAGATCCCTAGAGACCTTGTATGCATCTACCATAGATGCCCACAAGGTGGTCCTAGGGAACGCGTTTAGGGCATACCTTATAAGATCACGATTTTGAACCTGGTGACCTATTGCGTGAAGACCGTTCATTAATTCCTGGATTCTGGCGTGGAGCTGGGCTGCTGTCTCGTTGTCTGCCATCTTGATGGTGAAGAGCTTGTTCAGTAGCAGATCCCGTTTGCTGATCCTCGTATCTGAAGTTCCTTCGTGGAGCTCAATCAGTTTAGCCCATAGCTCCTTGGCACTGTTGAAAGGGCCTACGCGGTTCAGCTCCTCTTTCGTTAGTCCGCATTGGAGGGTCTGAGTTGCTTTGGCGTCAGCTTCGATTTTGCGTTTAAGGGCAGTGTCCCACTCTGAGTAGTTTTGCGGTACGCCTTCAGCATTTGTGGGAATCATCAGTCCAGACTGGATGATTATCCACATATCCACCTGAGTTTTCAGGTGGACCTCCATTCGACTTTTCCAGTAAGGAAAGTCTTCTCCACTGAAAAGTGGAGGTCTGGCGGTGCTAAAGCCTTCTTGGATGGCCATTTGTTCTGAAATAGCAAACAACAAAAAAAAAACCAACAAAAAATATTCCAAGACTTGGTCTTGGATTAGTAGTGCGGGAAGAATAAATAAAAACAAATTTCAAGGGGTGTTGCACCAACCTTGAAAGAAAAATTCGAATGAAAAATATTTAACGAAAAAGAATTGAGAGGGAAAAAAAAATCCGAAATTTTCAAACTGGTGGTTGCACCAAGTTTGAATTCCCCGCTCTGATACCACTTGTTGGATCGAGAGATGCGATAGAGGGGGGGTGAATGTCGCAAATCGTTCGGATTAAAAAAAAGAGTAAGTGCGCGGCGGAAATAGAGACAAAGCAACACAACGCTAACAAGGTCGTTTTACTTGGTTCGGAGCCTGGGTCGACTCCTACTCCAAGGCCCACGGTCGTTGACCGTTTACTTTGGGCAATTCTATAATGCGTAGAATGAATACAGAAGAGAAATACAGTTTGCAATAAGAAAGATTACACTTCTGTATTTACCAACTCCCGGGTTAGGCTCGAGTTTCGGTGCAGCGGGAGGTCGACGACGCTTCGGACTTGAGTCGGGAAGTTCCTGGAGCAGAGCGCGGTCGTCGGAGCGTTTGGATGCGTTGAATGAAAGCAGTAGAGCGTGGAAGCGTCGCAGTAATTTATGCTCTGAAGAAGGAGGTCGAGGGCCCTTTATATAGGGCCTGGGGGCGCCCTGGTCGACGGGGGCGCCCCCCCCACATGGCAGCAGATCCGGTTGTAGCTCGGTCGCCGTCTGATCCCCTTATCCTCGGGATCCGGTTTGACCGGGGCGCCCGGAGGGTTCGGGGCGCCCAGATTGACCGGTCAAAGCCTCATCTCCTCGGCTTCGCAGGGATGCGCTTCGACAGCTGGCAGTGGGGGCGCCCGCGACACGCGGGCGCGACACGCGGGGCGCGACACGGGCGCCGCACCTGGCCCGCGACAAGCGGGGCGAAGCGCGTTGAGGTTCTTACAGACTTGGGTTGACCTTGGGGGCGCCCGGATCGTCCGGGGCGCCCTGCTCAGCTTCTGCCTCACTCCTTTGAGGCTCTCTGAGCTGCAGATACTCAGTCCTTCGATCCTGCATCCAGGGTTAGTCCAAATAACAATCATATTATTATTTTATACAGCCTTAGCTGTCTTGGTTCTGACTTTGGTCTCCAAAATGGAGCCCTAGGTCGAACCGACGCCTAATGTTCCCTCAGGGGAACGCGTCCTCACCTACTCCTCTCGGGAGAATTTACCTGGTGCCAACCGGCTCCTCCAGTTGGACTTTTGCCCGGCAGCCCTCCGCCAGGTCTTGAGTACCACGCAGCCCTTCGCTTGGTGCCTAGCAGCCCTTCGCTAGGTCTTTTCTTCTGGCAGCCCTTTGCCAGTGCCTAGCATTCCTTCGCTAGGGTTTGTCCATTCTGGCAGTCCTTCGCCAGAGCCTAGCAGTCCTTCGCTAGGGCTTTTCTTCTGGCTGGCATTCCTTTGCCAGTGCCTAGCATTCCTTCGCTAGGGCTTTTCCTGTACACTCAAGAAACCTGTTAGACAACAACTAACCCTTAACTTTTGAACCCTTTTGCCAATATCAAAACACAGGTTTGACTTGGGTGCATTCTGCACCAACAATCTCCCCCTTTTTGATATATGGCAACCTAGTTCAAAAAGTTAAGGAAAAAAATGCTGAAATTGAAATCCTAAGTTAGATTCTCTCCCCCTGGAAGAAATCTCCCCCTAGGTTTTTCAAAAATAGGTGGTGTGAGTTAAGTACTTAGAAGATTTCATGTTTTGATAATAAGTTGGGAAATCTTCTAAAGTTTTTTGCTAAGTTTTTCGAAAAGATGTTCTAAGTTTGGAAAATTTTGAAAACTTTAGACAAATTTTCAGTTTTAGGAACATTTCACACTTTGGAAAATTTTCAGTTTTGGAAAAATTTCAGACTTTAGAAAATTTTCAGTTTTGGAAAATTTCAGACACTACGTTAAGCTTAAACATAATTTCAAAACACATAGTCCAGAGTTGGAGATTTTTAAAGAGAATTTTAAAACCTTTAAGCTTAACAATAATTTTAAGCAAAAACATTAAGTTTCAAAATAATTCAGAGTTTAGAAATAAAACTAACTTTGATTCACCAATTTTTATTTCTTCAGTTCAACTTTTTGAAAAAGACGATGGGAAAAAATTTAAAAAAATTTTTGTTCCCTGTTTCCTTTCCAACTCTCCCCCTTTGACATATATCAAAAATGCAGAAAAAAATTTTGCAATAATTAAAGCATTTGCTGTACTGAATCAAACTGGAACCCAAGTCTGGTTAAATCTTTAGGGACGTGTCTAACCCAATTAGCTACTTACCAACTGTTATAAACAGTAGTTTTTGCTAGGGTTAGTCAAGTTAAGTGCATTGTTCAAGTTAGATTGTCTAAACTTGATACTTAACTTGATTGCTGTTCAGTTTGTATTTAGTGCCCCAACTACTGCAGATGCACTGACTTAAAGCATCTTGAGTTAAGGCAAAGTCCTAAGCATCTCAACCCTTTCTAGGTTATCATTCAAAGTGTCCTAAGGTGCTTGTGAGATGCTGGCTTCTAGATCTATAGGTGCATGCAATTCTAGGGTTAGAGCCTAGGCTAAGTCCATTTCGAAGAAAAACCCTAGTTTTGAAGGGGGTAGTTTTTGAAATAAAACTAAGTCAAGAAAAAAATTTTAAAACCAAAGTAAAACATTTTTAACAAAGAAAACACTTTAACATCAATTAAAACATTTTCAATTTAAGCAGAAGCCATCAAATGATTCTACTTTACTAAGCATAATCCTAACTTAATCAAGTCAGAAATAAACAAGCCAAGCTAAGATAAGCATGAGTCAAACAGAAGTCGACCCTACTCAGTAGGGATAGTCAAATAGGTACACGTCCAAGTCATCTAGGAAGAGGGACCAGGCTGATCAGGAGAGCCTGGATGCCAGGATCTAAACATGGTCATCATCTCCTGATACTGGGCGTTTCTTTCCTCCCTCTCTGCTGCAAACGCGCTCATATACTCGGTATAGTACTCCTGATGAGTTTCCAGCTGCTCAAGGTGGTAAGCCTCCGATTCTTCCCGGAGGGACTGAACCTGTGTCTCGAGGAGGGATACTCGCTCGTAGAGTGTCGGAGGATCGGGCTGAGCTAACTCTGCTGCTAAGTCGGCAACGTCGACCTCAACCTCCTCGTCGGCAATGTCCTGTGCGGCTGGTCGGCGTCTCCAAGTCAGAACCCCGGTGCCCGAGACATCTATACCGGCCAAGTCAGAACCCCGGTGCCCAAGTCAGAACCCCGGTGCACCAACAGAATTTTCTTTTGAGGAATCTAAGAACGCTCCAGAGCGATCGACCTTTTATTTCTTTGTTGGTTTAAAAGAGTCATTTCAGGCACAGCATTCTAACAAAATAAAAAGATGGTTCAGGATGAACATATATGATTTATTTTAGTCAGATTACTTGTTTTTTTAGTACAAGAAATAAATTACTTGAAAAAGCTTGCATCACAGTCCATTTTGGTTTAGCTTTACAAGTTGATGCATAAATTCTCTCTCTCTCTCTCTCTCTCTCTCTCTCTCTCTCTAACACACACACACACACACACACACACTTGATAACTGGCAAGAACAAACACAAAGCAGTCCCGACGCGATGGATTGATGGTTAGTGCGTGGGTGTTGCCATCATAAGATCTGAGGGCCAAAACCTTGCAAAGCCAGTGTGTCTGCCCTCCCCACGTGCTGGCCACTGTATCCGGGCTAGTAGCCCCTGTGATTTACCTCCTCCGTGTTGGCCCTAAGACGGGTTGGCGGAGGCTCGGGGGCGAGTGAATCGCCTTTTGCCACCAAGAACAAACACAAAGCAATATGTTATATATGGTTCGGGTTAGTACTGAGTTTTTCCACTCATGCAAGCCAAGTCATGAAAAAGAAGGCAATTGCTTGTGCCTTAAAAATTCTAGTAAATTATTTTACTTGGATGATAAAAAGCTTTCATTTGTGTGATTTTATGATCTCAAGCTTGTCTACTAGTAAATTCTTTCCACGTAATAAAAATAACATGCAAGTTGATGATTTTTTTCCTCAGGCCATTCAAAAAGAAAGAGAGGAGAAACTTGTAGACATACTGAAAAACCGACTCCACCAGTATGTTCAAGGAAACATAGATGAATTCATTAGTCATGCTGAAACTGAGGTCACAAGGCTTTCAAATGCAGGTATTCATCATTTATTTTTCTTGTAGTTTCTTCTAACTTGTTAAGTATCAAGCATCTGAAGGTCATGTTTTCTGAAACTTAAGCTTTAAATCAATTGCTGTAGCCCTGGTAATTCAAACATGAGATTAGTGCCACAAAGAAAACTTTTTTATTTACTTAAAAGATCAGCATCTTGCTCTAAGAGCTAGTGTTGTAAGGCGAGTCACGACTCGGAAAATAATTTGATGCAAAATTAGTTAGAACAATTACAACTTGAGCATTGCTCAGATCTACTAATAATATTTAAGGAGTTAAATTGTTATCAATTCTGCACTTGAAGGCTGAAGATGTTCAGTACATAGAAGAATGCAACATGGTTACTTCTTACTTCATAAGAAAAATAAACTGAAATATATGAAGATTTTGTGATGGGAATTTGGATTTAAAAAAAAATCAAGCAAAGAAATGTGGTTTCTAATGTTCAGAATGATCTAAACACCATATATTCCAATCCAATAGTTTACATATCAGCTATATCAAGCCAATTAATGTTATGAAAGATAAATACTTTTACTCTACATGTTTCTGGATAGTTAAATTTAAGCAATAATTTTGAGAATTATCTAAACATCCGAAGATCATATCCAATGATTTGTTGCATATCAGGTCTGTTCATGAATATCTTTGGCTTAATTTTATGAATATCAATACCATATCTCTGGTTGATGTTTTCGGTTTCCAATGTCTTTAAGTTTTCTTACATTGTTTCATATTATGTACATGCTCACTATTTTCCCATGAGTCCATATCAAGTGAATATCCGATTATTATGCATCTCATGTTACACTATTTATGCACTATATGTGATTTTTCTATTTTCCCAGAAGACCCATGTCAAGTGACTACCTGATTATTATGTATCTCATGTTACACTATTTATGCACTATATTCAACTTTCCTATTTTCCCTGAAGACCATCTTAAGTGACTACTTAATCTAACTCATTATTTTTTTGCTACAGCTTACGGAGAAGATATGCTGAATACTATAGGATACATCTATGTGAGACAGGCAGCAAAAGAGCTTGGGAAAAAGGCCATGTACTTGGGTGTGCCATTTGTTGCCGAATGGTTTAGAAACAAAGGTCACCTCATAAAGTCACGAGTAACTGCTGCAACAGGTGTGCAAACACTTGGATCATGAGCGCTTGAGTTGCACAATAAATGAACATTATATGCCTACCTGTATGATTTTAAACTAAGCATCCAAATAGAACCCTTCATATCTTCCCACATGAAAAAAAAAATCATGGTATGAGTTCCATAGTTGTTTCTGAGTTCCTAACATTTTTTTCCCCTATATATCTAGGTGCTATTGCACTAATGCAGCTACAGGAAGAGCTTAAAAAGCATCTTAGTGCAGAAGGCAATTATACAGAGGAAGAACTTGAAGAATATATGCAGAATCATAAAAAAGTGATGCTTGATTCCTTGTGGAAGCTTAATGTTGCTGATATCGAAGCCACCTTGTCCCGTGTTTGTCAGATGGTCTTTCCTTTTTGACCTCTATTCTTATGAGATGATATTATTTACTATTTGTCATCCTAATTATCTTATTCGTTAGTTACTAATTCGAATTTAGGTGCTTCAAGAAAACAATGTCAAGAAAGAGGAACTTCATGCTCGAGCCAAAGGTCTGAAAGTTCTTGGAAAAATATTTCAGGTATATCACTGAAGCCATCTTTAGAATCCACTAATTCTCCTCGTTATTCCAATGTACTTGAGATTTTTCTTTACAACCATGGCGCACAAGAGGCTACTTATGGCATCCAGGACAATTCAGAAAAAAAAAAACGCAATTCATTTCATATACATTCACTCTACATTGTTTTGCACCCCCAGCCATGGCTGATATCAACTGTTCAATCATTTGGTCTGGCTGCTGTATGTGTCTTTAAAACAACTGTTTGTCTCTCACACTATTCGTAGATATAGTATAACAATTTATATGCCAAAATTTCAGTCATAAGTTGTAGTGAGACTAAGTTATTGCTTTTATTTAGAGGGTTAAACTTAACAATGGAAGTGAAGAATCATCATGCACTACGGGGCCCCATAACAAATTAGGTGGAACTGATGGATCCAACGACGCAAATTCTCCGGATACATTACCTAAATCCACTACTGAGCAATCATCATATGCAAGCCTTGCTGCCACCCAGGTAGTGTTGCTTTCCTATAAGATATCAATCTGAGTTAGTTTGAGTCGGAATCAACTAGGCACTCATTTTTCTCTTCTATTTTTGCTGAATATATACATAATGGAGTTTATTCAAAAGTCGAAATCTGTTTTTCCTTCTTGGTGGCAGATTCCATACGTGGTGGTGGAGGCTCCTCAACTCACAGGTGCTGACTACAACTTCCCCATGCCTACAGCACCACCTGGTGCGCAGAGACATGCTTGATCCCCTCAGAGTTGGAGTAAACAAGCTGCTTTTGCCTCGCGCTAGTTATGGGCGTACCAGCGACGACGTCGTTTCTTGCTTGCATTATTTGTAGTTTTGTAAACCAGGGCTTTCAGTTTTCCCTAGCATGTTTCTTAATCAATTTAAATTGTACAAATCTTTTTAAATAAATGCGGTAGCATTTTATATTGATACCAAATGTGGGTCCTACCCACAGCCACCGGCCAGTCAAATCGACAATTAGTGAGCCGGTGACGGTTGAATCGGTGGGTTGCCGCCCCACTTGAATTCTGTCGGCACTTGGCAGTCGTTGGAATAATAGGATCGACTATTCCCGTCGGACCAGGGTTCACCATCGGGGGCCTATCGTTCTTAAGTAGGTGGGATGGCCTCGACTCGTCGTTCCTCTCCGCGAAGCCAACGGCAGCTCCAACGGCACGCGAAGTCACAGCCCCTGACGCAAGCAACGGGCATAGGAAGAAGAGAAGGAGCTCGAGTCGTAACCCCAAGCCGTTGCCTGGCTTCGGTTCCGTCATGACCGAGCGGAAAAAGTCCAAACGCTGCCCCAAAACCCCGACTACCGCCGGGGTGAGCGGCAGTCGCCTCCGCGGCCGTCGCTCCACTCTCCCCTCGCGCCGTCGCTTCCCGCTACCGAGGCCGATCCGGGTCCTACCCCGTCCCTCCTCGGAGCCCCTTCTTCGGACCGTCCGATCCTTCCTCGTTTCCAGCTTCGATTGCGGAATCAAGCACCGATCGGCCTTAAACCTCCACGACTTCCGTGATTCCTTCTCCTCGCCGCCTCCAGATTCGGTTTCGTTTGATGTAGACAACTTTGGTTGTCAGTTCAATCGAAAATGACTATACGTGTGCTGGTTCTTATGGTGGTGGATTTTCAGGAAGGGGCAAAGATGGTGGTGAGCGTGACGGTGGAGGGGAGTCCGGGGCCGATCAGGGCGATTGTGAAGATGGGAGCCAGCGTGGAGGAGGCGATCGCGTTGGTGGTGGATAGGTACAGCAGGGAGAGAAGGACTCCCTCGCTTGATCGGCGATCTGCTGGTTCCTTCCAGCTCCACTACTCCCACTTCAATCTCCAGAGTATGCATCTATGACTTGCCCTCTACCCCTCTGCAGAAATTTAACGAATTCGAATTCTTTTCATGGTAATTAAGCTCTTTGAGTCATGTTAAACTCAATTTCTCTTACCATCGATGATGCAATGTGGTAAATGTACTACGGGCGTAATGGCGTGCATAACCCAGGTAATTCGACAGATCCTGTCCAGAGCAGAATAACAAATCGATATTCTTCTTTAACTGACAAATTTTAATAATGACTTAAAAAAATCACTTGGAGAAACATCGTTCCAAGTATTCCAAATAACTAGAATGCTCAGTTTCGATGTCATTATGTTGTTTGCTATATGTTAGCATATGTATATGTAATCTTAATCAAACTTAGCATCATAGGAAGTCCTATGTACCGATCCAACAAGTGTTGGCAATATATACATATATACTCAATTCAATCTTTTCGTTCTGCTTGACCAAATCTTATCTAGTTCGTCCACCACCAAGCGAGAGCATGTTTATAGAAAGTATAGATTGAGCTCTTCATCAGCTTAAAAGATGAAACTTAATTCCATGAGAAAAAAACCTTATTTAAGAATTCCAAATTTAGTGACCTGGTTGGGATCAAACTAAGGTTTCAAAATGCACTGTAATAAAAAATGGAGGTGATCAAATTGACATGGTAATTCATAAAGATTGTTGATATTTCTCATGGAACTTGCTTTTCCTCTATTTTGGTATACATTTTTCATCATATTGTTTCTGGTCTTGCTTCACTTCCATATCTGGATACTAGGTGTTAGTTGAATGAACTAGGCAATCCCCTTCATCTGATTTTTCTTTCTGTGCCATTTTACTTGTTGGCCTTTTCCTTACATTTCTAGTAATGCAAAATATGCTTTCACACAATTTTTTTTATTGTGTAGTAATGAAGATAAAGATATACTGGCCATATTCTTCTAGGTTTCTTGCCATTGCCTTCTATTAATATAAATTCTGAACTTATTCTAAGTCTACAGAGTTATTGATTGAGTTTTCCTCTTTTTTTCTTGTCAATTTGTTGTACTAAAGTTACTCTCGACAAAGTTTTAGCCTTGTGGAGAATACGCCCTTAAAACTCAATTCATCTCAGTGTAAGATTTGCAAGTGGTGATATAATCTTCCATAGAATAACTTGAACTTAGAATTCTCTGTAATTTCAATTTTGTTGGTTTGCTTATTGTTTTCATCTCGCAAAGAAAGACAACTATCAGTAATAACATCAAATAAGGTCTCTGACAAATATTTCCATGTTGAGGTCATGATCTTTCCCAGTAAGGACCTTTATGTAAGTAGATATCTCAAATAAATAATTTTATTTACTTAAATTACATAGGCGATATGACAAATTAATAATGTTTCCTTTTAAGATGGGATAAATGGAGTGCATATTTTTTATATGGCTTTCTTCCTATCCCTTTCTGGGATACAATTGTTTCAAATTTCAATACGTCAATAGGAGTGTTTCAAACCAATATCATATGATTGTCATTCAGCCAACAATGTCTAATAATGGCATATTTAATTAATTATCAGTCTCTACATGCCCTCCACAATAGAATTAGGGATCATATGAAATGTACATCCAACTTGTTCATATATTAAATGCAAGTTCATATCTCGTGCATATTCATAGCATGACTTTTGAGCCCCATAAGAAAAACAAAAACGGAGTTCCATGTGTTGATTCATGAATCAACGTCTCTAACAAATTGCACTACTTGTTGAGGCACCTTCTTGACCAAAAGGAAAAAAAAAGGAAAATTCTTTGATAAACAGCTGCATTGGTTGGTTTTTATTGGTTCAAAAAGCTATATGATTTGGAAAACTTTTGGATTATCGTCTTCATGTTTAGTAAAAGTTTTGGGTTTGTTAGTCTTAGGCTGTGTGATTTGAAAATTCTCGAGAATGAAATTCGTCTGATCGAAATAAAGCAACCATTCAACTGCAGGCATAAGCAAAAGTGACAAAATTGGAGAAGTTGGTGGCAGGAGTTTTTATCTTCACACAAACAGAAGCGACGACACCTTACACTTTGAAAGCGCAAGCAGTGATCTGACACCACAAAGTACTCCATCTGACTTTTTCCTTGCATTTGTTACTAAAGGGTTACAGAAGATTGGCAGGCGAACGAGAAAAATATGGAAGATGGTGACTTGTATTGCATGTTTATTCGATTGACAAATATCTGCTCAAGGTATCATATATCTAGATACATGAATAGATAAAAATATATTTAGTTTACTACAACCATTTGCATATTTGATAATGGTTGTTCCGTAGGATCACGCAACGTGTAAGATTTTCTTCGTCAAACATTTGTGCTCTGACATCTTCAATTGATATATAGTTAAGGTGGCCTTATACAGTGCTGTTTGTATCCATTAAATCCGGATCTACCAGAGAAAAAGAAGAACCAATTAGTGGTCATAATTAGAGGGTGAAACCCCATCTATATAAACTAATCACCAGACTTCCAAAACTCTCATCGATCTGTATCGATGCAGAAGAATTAACTAGTGAGATCAGATTATGGACGACCAAAGTCGATCATCTGCTCCAGTGGAATCCCTCGTCAGCCGGCTCGACCAATTTGATCTTCGGGTACGATTACAGACTTTTTTTTTTTAGATCATGATTTATAAATGATACATGGAATGCTACTTGTTCATGCACGCATAACGTGAGAATTGATGCAGTTGAGGCAGATAGAGGAGAAGCAGAGACTCCTACCTGCGCCGGAATGCTACTTCACCGCCGACGTGAAGCTCTTGGCGAAGAAGCGCGGCGCGGGAGGCGGCCAACACCGCCGGTACACTTCCCTGTCCGCCATGCACGACTTGGAAATCAAGGACGCTCTTTTGGACCGTCTCCACATGCTCGAGACGCGAATCCGTCAGGTAATTAATGATTAGACGCCGGCCGGCGTTCGTCTTCGTTTGATCGTGGTATATTATCTTTTGGCTTATGTTTCTTGCCTTCCGTAGCTGAGTTCGGAGCTCGACAAGGACATCGGCGGCGGCGGCGGCACCGGCACCGGCACCTCCCCTGCGGAGGCTGTAGTGCGCGC
The DNA here is from genome assembly GCA_024364735.1 of Boesenbergia rotunda. Classification (NCBI taxonomy): domain Eukaryota; kingdom Viridiplantae; phylum Streptophyta; class Magnoliopsida; order Zingiberales; family Zingiberaceae; genus Boesenbergia; species Boesenbergia rotunda. The sequence goes on from JAGFNQ010000403.1 coordinate 85,345, forward strand.
AGAGAAGAACAAGCTGGAGAGCGGCGGCGGCCGGTCGTGGAGGTCGGTGGTTTCGTTCAAGAGCGGCGCCCGTGAGCTCCCGAGTCAGAAGCCCATCATCATAAAGGTGAGCGGCGGCCTCCTAATTAATTTGATGCACGAGGTGATCGATCGAGGTAAACTCGCATCGCATTGTCGGTTGATGCTGTGCCCCGTGTTGAAGGTGAAGGAGCTGGAAAAAGCCGTGGGCGCGGCGGAGAAGGCGGTGGGCGCCGCTTGCCAGAACGAGAGGAGGCGGGCGGAGCGTGCGCGGCTCTATCGGAGATGGCTGCCGGTTGGATGCTGAAAGGTTCGCCGGTGAGACTTGGCATCGCATGAACAAATTAAATAAATATTCTTAATTTTCAAACTAAATATTCTTTCGAGGCAGAATAAATTGTCCAATTCCCAAGTCAATATTAATTTGTTCGTGCATATCTCACGTAGTTTATAAAATGTTTATGCACTTTTTTATAAAAAAATGGCCATGCATAATTTAATGAACGAACAATTTCCCAAGAGTTAGAAAGAATGTTTTAATCCGAAAGTTGAACAGAAACTTGATCAAAGAAAAATATTGACCGGTCGGGAGAGGGCTTGATGCTTGGGCGCGAGAGAGAGGCACTGAGAGGTCGTCAGGAGAGGGTTTGATGCTTGGGTGCGAGAGAGATCGGCACTGAAAGGTCGGGGGCTTCGCGTCGGGAGAGGGCTTGATGCTTGGGCGCCACTGAGAGGAAGGGGCTTCGCGTCGGGAAGCTTCGCGTCGAGTTAGGGCGGCGATGGAGGATGCTTGGGCGCGAGAGATAGGACGCGAAAGCAGGAAGAGGCTTCGCGTCGGGTTAGGGCGGCGATGGAGGCGATGGCTGCGGTAGCCGGTAGGGCTTCGGGGAAAAATTCGCAGAGAGAAGGAGAGGCTTTCGCGTGAGAGAGGGGCTTGGCTTGGTTTGATCACGTGATCAGCACATGATTGGGCATTTCATATCGCAGATGTGGACCAGGGGAGGACCAGGGATTCGGGACCAGAAGATCCCATCCGGTATTATTTGGTCCTATTGATTTGATCATGTAAAAAAAAAATTATACACATTGTTGAAACTCAAAACTTACAAATTATAATGTATTTCTTCAAAAGGTTATACTTTGATTATGAATGTCTTACACGGTTGCTCTCACAATTATTTATAGAGAAATAAATCAAGAAATCGAGTAGATCCCAATGTTCGTAGAATCGCGATCCTACACAGGATCGATTTGGGGTCAGGATCGGATCGGTCAGGATCGGATCGTAAAATCGTACGATCCTAACAAAAACCCTTAAAATGAAAGAATATACAATTTTTATTAACACTATAATGATAATATACAATTTTTATTAACACTATAATGATAATAATCACGTTCAACTTCAAGAATATTCTATTAATTATAAGATGATCCAATTTAATTGTCAACCTATTAGATAATATCATTTTAGGAAAAAGATATAACTTAATATTATTAATCAAAAACTAACTAAAAATAATTAAATAGATGTTTAAATAATCTTAAAACCCTTAGGAAAAAGATATAACATAATATTATTAATCAAAAACTAACTAAAAATAATTAAATAGATGTTTAAATAATCTTAAAATCCTAACACTAACTCTGTAAAAGATAAAAAATAATAATAAAAAAGACTAATAATCTTCTAAGCTTCTGAAAAGACTTTAAATAATATTTTTTGGGATTCAATTTTAAAACTAACCTGTAGATCTTTGAACGAGTTTCAATTTGATATATTATAGGTCACGTGGTTCAATCCGAGTCAAAAATTATGACCTCTTGAAGCTTTCACCGATCCTGCTCCGATTCTGCTCCGATTCTGTCCGATCCTATACGATTCTGTTCGATCCTACCGATCCTGCTGCGATCCTGCTACAAAAAACGATTCTGCGCGATTCTGGATCGATTTGTGGCGTAGGATCGTAGGATCGTACGATCCTACGATCCAGGATCGCGATTTTGAAAACTATGGCGGTAGGGCTTCGGGGAAAAATTCGCAGAGAGAAGGAGAGGCTTTCGCGTGAGAGAGGGGCTTGGCTTGGTTTGATCACGTGATCAGCACGTGATTGGGCATTTTATATCGCAGATGTGGACCAGGGGAGGACCAGGGATTCGGGACCAGAAGATCCCATCCGGTATTATTTGGTCCTATTGATTTGATCATGTAAAAAAAAAATTATACACATTGTTGAAACTCAAAACTTACAAATTATAATGTATTTCTTCAAAAGGTTATACTTTGATTATGAATGTCTTACACTGTTGTTCTCACAATTATTTATAGAGAAATAAATCAAGAAATCGAGTAGATCCGCATATGAAAAAGGTATTTCTCCTGTGCACCACCTCAGGTTAAGTCGGGCCCATCATATACGGGTGGACCGGTCCAGTTGGCAGGGTAAGGATCCCAGGACCCAGGTTCACTTAGCCGGGGGCACCTGATTGAGCTGTTAGTAAGGCGTACTCCGACCCGAGTCTCAGAGTTGGACGCCGAGTACCCGAACACGTCTGACACCCGAGACACCTGCTACCATAGTCCTTAGCACAAAGCCTCGACGGTCGAGCCTGGAATTGTCTGGCCACATCTCGCAGAGTCCCAGTCGGTATTCTCTCGACGACTTAATCAGGCGATGCGGGACTAGACGAATGGATCGCATCCGAGTGCTCCCTGACTCGGGGAGTGTCTCGCATCACTCGGAGATATTAATTGAATGACCCGATTTCACTCGGGTGGGTCGGTCGGCGATCCACCTCAGGATCTGTCCTTTTCTCTTATCCGCTCCCTAACACTGTACTGGCGGTCGTGGTACGGGGGTCGGCGCAAGCCTTACTTCGTTAAAGCGCACGTCGTGGATATCCCGCTGATTTCGTATTTCTCTGGCATACCCTGGAACCCCGCGCCACACTACCCCTCGCTATGTCAGACTGAGCGGCGTCGGTCGGCGTCATCCTGTGAGCTGACAGCGCCCATGCCCTGTCTCATTCGAGTACAGAAGGACAGTGGATGCAGACAGGAGATGTCAGCTCCCTCGGCTATATAAGTCTCTTCGCTCTCCACTTCGAGGTATGCGCTATTGTGCTTTCGTCCACTGTTCCATTGCTTTGCTCTACTATTGCGGATACTGACTTGACTGTCGGAGGGTCTTGTCAGAGACTTTTCCCGACGGGTTTGCTAACGGTCATTTTATCACAGGTTGGAGCTAGCATCAGCGGTACCCGGGAGACCACTTCGCTCTTGAGAATTTACCTCACTCGACGACAAAATCAATTATATAAAAAAGGGAAGAATTTCACTAAATATTATCTAAGAAAATCTAATTGAAAACATGTATTCGAATTAAATAAATGCACAAATAGACTGACAGATTAATTCTATACAGAATAATACTTCAGCCGAAATGCTTTAAAATTTGTGTATGACAACTCACATTAATTATTAGAAAGATAATTCCCTTGGTTAGTTCAATTAAAAATGATGAACTAATAACATGAACGGTCTAGAAGTTCTGTATTATAGGATTTATATCTCGTTTGAATGAAAATTTTTTATAAAATATGTTATAGTTGAGGATCAAATTATAAATTTATGAGAAGACGATTAATAACCTTGCCATTGCATCGTAGCCCAAATTGAAAGGACTAAATTTTGTGTGCCTTGATTGAAATAATTGAACTTTTGAGCAATGAGGATAGGTATCCTAGATCGAGAGGATTGAATTTGAGAGCAAGTAACATCGATCGAAAGGATTAGACTTAAGAGAACTTGAGGACAGGTAACCCGATATTGAGATGAACTGCCTTTTAAGGGTAAGTAACATGGATCGAGAGGATGACTAATTTGCATACTATTGGAATCTAATGTTCAATTTTCATACGATTATATGGTTCAGTAACTCATCGAAGGTTCAACCGATCAAGGGTTTCCAAAGTAATTAACCCTTTGAGTCAAACATTTAAGTGATAAGAATACAAATTTTGAAGAGCTTTTGGGTACTAAAAATTAACTATTACTCTACTATTTTGTTATACTCATGTTGATTAAGTTCTTAAAGCAACCTAAGAGTTTAGACAAAAGATTTAAAGACTTTAATTATTTTTATTTTCTCATGTTTTCACTTTATCAATTAGGGTGAGGTAAGCATCATTCTTGTCAAGAGATATTTCTAGTTAGAGTCAAGCTTCTTGAAATCTCATTAATTAGTTAAGGTCAAGTTTACTTTGAAGATTTCTTCCATGATCATACAAAAATTATATTGTAAATCAAAGAGAAAGAGAGATTTTTAAACCATGTTAAATTCTTTATTAACGTATAGTTTATCTACTATTTATTTTAATTGCATGTTTTGAGTTTGAGATGCTCAAAGAATCAATTCAAATTTTGTGCTCAACATAATATAATATCTACAATATATTAATTATATTGTTGATTAT
>JAGFNQ010000404.1:0-37535 GCA_024364735.1 Boesenbergia rotunda
CGAATCTGACTCGAATAAACCAAATTCAAAATGACTTTTTTTTGTTATTTTTCTTATAATTTTTTACTTTAATTATCTCAATACTCCATCATTATCATATTAAAATTTGATTTAACCTTAAAAAATCTACTAAATCCTAAACCAAAGAGGAGGGGTGCATTCTTTCCTGCCCCTACATGCAATGCCCCCCCCCCCCCCCCCCCCCCCATCCCCTCCCTCCCCAAAAAAAAATCACCCTAAAAATCAATGAGAGAGAGTGTGTGTTTTTTTTTAAGAGAAAGGAGGGAGCAATGTCTATATGGGTAGGATCAAATAAATCAGAGATGAGGATTGTATTATTTATTCAGGATAGAATAAATTGTTCTAAATCAATAAGATTGTCGATTTGGATAAGTTGAGTCTGGTTCGGGTCGAATTAGATTTTTTTTAAAAAAAAATCAAACCTGAATCCGATCCGAACCGGAATATAATCCAAAACTCCTAAATCCTAACCCGACTAACTCGAATTTAACTCGAATAACCTGATTCAAAATAATTTTTTTATTATTATTTTACCTATAATGTTTTACTTTTATCTCAACACTCCATCATTATTATAAAATTTAATTTAACCCCCAAAAATTACTTAATCATAAATTCGGGTTAATCCAAACCACATAATCCTCAATTCGAGCCTAATTTTTCGGATCGACTCAGGGTCGGGTCGTCGAGTCCGATTAATTTTTGACACCCTTACAAACTTCATGCGGGCTCATTTAATTGAATTTTGGGCAAAACTATTAAGCATATCCCCTTTTATTAGAATAACCAAAGGGGACGTCATTAGGGCAGTAAACAAATAATTCTAAGTCAAACTTTATAATATTCAAATTTATTTGATAAAATAATCGAGTTAAGTCGAACCGAGTCTAAAATGAACCAAATTGTTAAAATGATTATTTAAGCTTGACTTGGTTTCTCTTTTATGAGGTTGGCTTAAACATGATTTGTTTAGCTGTTATCAATTTCTTAATTTGAGCTTATTTGATTGTTTGAATTTTTTATATTTTAAATTTTTAATTAATTATTAATCTTGATAATATAAATTTATTTGTTCATTTTTAAATTTTCTTTCTTTCTTTACCAAGTTAATAAAAATTTTATTAATGAACATGGTTCACATTGTTTACCAGCATTGTTCACGAATGTTATTCTCGGGAATATTGTTTACGAACATTAACGAGCTGAACACATATATGTTCAAGCTTGTTTATTTTAATCGATCTTATTTATATTGAATAAACATAAATAAGCTCTTTCCAAGCCAAATACCAAACTTGTTCATTAACGTTATGTTCATTTACATCCCTAGGCTACATGCCCGCACGGGTTGATGCAATTGATACATGCATGAGTATTTGTTCTGATAGATCTTAGGGTTAATTTCTAATGTATGCAAAATGTTTGGTTGTGTGTCTGACTTCCCCTATACAAAGGGTTGTTACGTTAGGGCAAAATATCCTCATGATTTAATTTATCTGATTTTATCTTGTCATGGGGGTCGATGATACTGGGCTGCTTGGGGTGAGTGATATCACATTTTTTGCTCTAACCAAAGGGGGAGTCCTATGTTGGTCACTGTGGATGGACAATCACAAATTACTTTCTGATTCACTTTGATGGCTAGTGGAAAACTTTTGTAAGGCTAGATCGATCATTTTTAGGACTTAATCGATTTGAAGAACTGAATACTTGATTATAAAAAAAACAAAGGGAATGTTCCTTTTAATATTTTTATCAAAAAAATACTTCACCCCATCAACCACGGATAAAATTAAAATCAAGTATATTGTTTGATTTTATTATCTCCTACCACACTCATTAAATGCTGAACTGATTGAGATAGTTGTATAAATAAAATAACTCTATATTATACTAGCTATGAAACCATAGGTGCTATAAATATTATAATAGTTATGATTTTATAGCTATTATAATGATTACCTAACACATTAATAAAATATTCACGCTTTAGTAGTTACGATTTTGTAACTTTTACAATATATATTTGACCTATTCACCTAACATTCACATTGTAATAGTTATAGTTTCATAATTGGTACAATGCAAATTTGACATCTTCACTTTATAACTATAATGAAACGGTAGCTAATACAATAATATTTGTATTGTAAGAGCTATGACACTTTAACTCACTACTAGAAAAAAAGTATTTAGCGACGTTTTGGGATTTCCAGTAGTTTGTAACTGCCCATAAATGATTTACCTGTGATTCACCAAACCACCACGAATAACGACGTCCTTAAACCATTTAGCGATGGTTTGGATGAACCGCTAGAACAACCGCCGCCAAAATAGGTTTCCCGACAATTCTCCTGACGGTTATTTTGGAAGCGATTCCATAGCGGCGGTTTAAAACCGCTGACAAAACCTTCAAACAATTTAGGCTGATGATTTTTTTACGACGGTTTTCGCAATATTAAAACAGTCGCAAACTCAATGGTTGCCTCCAAATCACTATATTTAGTGGTGGTTTGGAACCGCCACAAATGCCAATCACCGATGATTTTGAAATCGCCATAAAAACCCCTAGACATATTTTCTTTCATTTTTACTGGCAGTTTTGAACTGCCATAAATGCCAATTACTGGCAATTTCCAACTGCCACAATAAGCATAGTGTTAACCGCTACTTTTTTCTTTTATTTTTCAATATTTTATTCCGCATTCTGAAAATCGGACCGGACCGACCGGTCGGACCGGTTGAACCGAGAACCGACCAGATTTTCCGTCCGAGTTGACTCTGAAAATCGGTTGCTTATGAACCGAGTGCGAACCTTTCTGAATCGATCGGGAATCGGTGAACTGGGCAAACCGGCTTGGTTTACTTTTTTCATTTTTTGATTTTTCCCCCTTTTTGCAGTTTTGCTTTCTTACTGAAAAATAAAAATTAAAAAAATAAAATGTCAAAATCCTAATTTGCTTTCACCTAAAATCTCAAATGAATAAATTTGTTATTTGCTTGAACCCAATAGTTTTAAACTTGAATTTTTCTTTGAAACTAACCCCTTTTTCAAGAATACTGTGCTGAGTTCCTGACAAAAACATATCACATGTTCGACCTAGTTGATCCAATCTTGAAGAAAATAATTGGGCATGTTGTTAGTTTCATATATTTATATAAATATATATTTTATTATATATCGGTTATATCCCAGTTGGACCCTCGGTTAAACCGATTGAACCTCTGAACTCTTGTTTCGACCAGTTTGATATCTGGTCCAATTATCAGAACATTGATTTTATTTGAAGCACATACAAGTCAAAAACCTATATAAAAGTATTAATCAATAATAGTCATGAACATAAAGGAAAGTTGTCATAGATATGTTATAAGATAATATTGACTAGTAATTAAATAGATCCAAATGTCTAAAACTGCAAAAACACAAATAGCAAAACAACAACAACAATAAAAAAATGTCTGAAATGAAAGCTAAACAAGTTAAAGCAGTAGCCTAAGCTATGATGCATTCATTTTGAACTTCGGTTAGAATGATCATCATAGTGTTGAGCATCATGACTAGCTGAGGAAGACGGTCTTGTACCTGGTGAGATTGGTGCACTCACTTCATCTGGGGCCTGAAATTATGAATAGAAGATAAATTGTAATATTTTTTTCACTACCATAGTGTACATAGTTTTATTCAACACAAAATACTAAAAGCGGTCTAATTAATTTTAAAAATTCTAACATGCGTATCATCACATTAATCAAAGTAGCCAATTCAGGTGGCAAATTGTTTCTTTGCATTTACAGCATATATTTAACAGCTTCCTCAATTGCTTGTCTTGTTAATCTTTCTGCTTCAATCATTGATTCCAAATTCTACACCTTTACTTGAGAAGCTTCTAATTCAGACTTCATCTCATTCATATCAATTTGGAATCCATGATCAACAGGTGCATTTGAATATGCAGTTTGACCAAAGACTTGAGTAGAACATCACCCAGAACCCACACCTCAAACTCTGCCAGAATGCTCCTTCCCTATAGCTTGAGAAAGTGAATCATTTTTTAAAAATCCCTTAGAGGAATCATCTTTACGCTCAATATTCATAATTTTATGATGCATACATAAGATTTTATCAATTAAACATTAAAAATGAACTACATTTTTCTAAAAAAAATTAAGGTATGACAATTTTAATTAATACAAAACTTACACCAATGACTTGAGCATTGCTGTGAATATAAGAACAATCCTTTTGCTTGTGCAACATAACCTGCAACATAACCCATAACTCCCCTCTCAGTCACCTCTGATGAGCGTAGAGTTGATACCTTTTATCCTTATTTTCACGCTCATTCACTTCATTTGCTTGATTCATATTTACGTTGTTATGCCCTTTTTCTTAGCTTTTATCATCATATTCCCTATTTCTTATTTGGAGGTCTGCTCTTTCTCTATTTTCACTTTCAGAGAGCGTTTTGGAACTAACGGACAAGAAAAGGAGCAAATCGGAGTCGGAGACCATCGAGATGAGGAGTTGGCCAAGAGACACGCCCCCCCCCCCCGGCGCACCCTACACGGCGGGGTTGTGCCCCATGGCACGACTCGTGCAGTCTTCCAGTTGAGGTCGTGCCGACCGTGTGTGCCATAAAGACATGGTTGTGCCCCACGGCATGGGTTGTGCCTCAGAATCCAGCTGTAGCCGTGTCTGCCAAGCACGACTATGCCCAGGCCGGACTCATTTCCCAGTTCAAGTCGTGCCAGCCAACACGACCTTGCTTTAGTCGTGCCAATTCTACCTAATGTGGCACAGTTAGGCCATGCCAGCCACCATGACCTTGCTTCAGTCATGCTGACCCAGCCGTCTGTGGCACGACCAGGCAATCTCATGCCACATGATCTGTGTTGTGTGGGTCATGTGAGGTCGGTGGGCCTCGCTTATAAAAGGAGGGTTTCTCTCCTTTTCTATCATCTTTGAATTTGGGGCTCCGCCCCTTGGCTTGGAGAAGAATTTTTCCCTCTAGGAGAAACCCTAGAGCCTTCATTATCACCGATCCATCCACCTTTGGAGCAAGAAGACGCTTCAAGAAGACTGACGACACCACGATAAGCATCCTCCTCCCCTTTTTCCTTAGGTTTTGGGTTGTAGGTGTTATTCTTTATCGTCTTCTTGTTGTATCTCCTTTGCAATGGAGTAGTTCTCCAAATCCAAGATGTAGGGAGTAGCTAAGATGTGATGATGTTGTATGAACTATGTATTGATGCATTTTTTTATTCAATGAAATGTTCATGCTTTGTTCTATGTGTATGCTATCTTGTATGTGTTTGTTGGAATGCTTGAATGATGAATACATGTAGTTGTGAGAGTTTGATCACCATGTAGAGGGAGTGTTTGAGATCGTATGCCCGAGGAGCCTTAGTGACAGGGGTGTCCTTTCAACCGGACGTCTCGAACATTGTCTCAAAATGGAGGTCGATCCTTTACAAGATGTTAGCTAACACTACCTAATGGGTTCTCCCTATCCCATGTTAGGATGTGTCTAGTGTAACCTAGAGACGTATGACCGAAACAACCTGTGACAGAGGTTAACTTTTAACTGGACTCCCTTGGTTATCTCTTCTACTTAATGGCATTGGATGCCAAAGGGGGAAGCACTCCGATGCGCTTCTGCAGGGCTAACACCAATATAATTAGGATCTCGGCAAGGGCATAGACATGGAGATACGGGTATAACAATACATAGGGCATCAACTAGCATTGTAGTGAAACCGAAATCCTAGATTCTACCCATCCAACTCTTCTCCCAAAGATCTAGATTCTACCCATCCAACTCTCTCTCACTTCTCTTCTCTTCTTCTCTCTCTCTCTCCTCCTCTCTAGCAAGCTAAATTTTTGTCTAAATTGTCCCCACGGCGATCCGGAGTGGTTAGTGCATGGGGGTGTTGTCTAAGAGGTCCTGGGTTCGAGTCGCGCGAGGCGCACTGGATTAAAACTCTGGGTGTTTGGTGTATCAATTCTCGGCCCAATTGTGCACTAATTACTCCGAGGACCGTGATTTACCTCCCTCGTGATGGCCTTGGGACGGGTGCGGCTGGGGCGCTGGGAGCATGCGATTTCGCCTTTTTTTGTCTAAATTTTGTCACAACTTATCCAGCGAAGTCTAGATAGCTTGCCTTGTGAAATCAACTAGTGCTTAATCAACAGTTCTTGTGAATTCGATATTTTGTTATTTGACAATATTACTGTGCACTTGCGAAGGCACGTCAAAATCATCTTCACGCACAATATTTATAATTTTTTCCTGCATACATAAGATTTTATCAATTAAACATTAAAAATGAACTACCATTTTTCTGAAAAAAATTAAGGTATGACAATTTTAATTAATACAAAACTTACACCAATGACTTGAGCTTTGCCGTGAATATAAGAATCATTCTTTTGCTTGTGCAACATAACCTATAACTCTCCTCTCCTTCACCTCTCTTACCATATAATAGTCAAACTGTATAAGCCGATAGAAAGGGTCTTAAAAACAAGTGATCGTACACCTCTTCTCTAGTTTGGAAATGTTTAAATACACAACGAGAACAAGGACATTTTATCCTATTATTGGATGATGCATTAGCAAATGCAAAGTCCCAAAATTTCAATAATCTATCCATATATTCAAGACTACCACGTGACTTCAAAATCTAACATTTGTCCATATCTAATTCAATAGTAGATAATTAAATTAAAGGCACCTTAGAGTGGGGGCTTAATAGTAGATTATTCACACTTTTTCTTTATGTTCCCTCTTTCATGTCTATTCATATATTGTCACGCCCCGAGACCATTGAAGCCGCTGATCAAATATAAAATCGGACAGCATCTCCCCTATCTGGTGGACAATTTACACATACACACAAACTCACGCAGTTATAAAATGGCCTCAGGCCTCAAAACAGGTATATATAACACCTAAAAAGATGAAACAACGCAACACTGAAACATAGAACTCACCTGAGCTGCCTCTAGGGCAGGCGCGCAGCAAAACCACATCACAAAAGTCCAACAAAGGACTCAAAATACAATACCGCACGAATAAATTCAATACAAGCCCACGGTAACAAAATGAAATACAAAACATATACAATGCTATAAAAGAAAACAAAACCAGCGGAAGCTCCCATCCAAATGGAGTCGTGGGGACCCGGGACTGGCAACTGAACTCCTCCGGCGAGCTATCAACCTGAAAATAAAAATATTACGACGGGTGGTGAGTCCAAGTGGACTCGCGGGTATATAGATAGATATGCATGGATGAACAAAATAGCTGAATTAGCTATAAAGAAACAACAGGATACAGTCTCAACAGGAATAGCAGAATATGCATAACTGAAAGTAACAACTGACTGTACATACCAGAAAACAGTCTATCCATACCATAAAAGACTCTTACCACACGAGCTAGTGCAGGGTCATCATACCACACATAAGCATATCCTGTACGTGCATGTCAAACAAGTGCAGCAAATAAATGCAGCAATCACAATAAAATTCACAATGCATCATATGCACATGATGCAATGTCATGGTCACCCCCTAACACCAGTCAAGCCACCGACACAGGCGATACTGTGTCGGCCGAGTGGGTAGAGCTGTGACACTGTACACACCCTGCTATCACTGCTCCTGAGTGACCGAGTGGACAGGATGCTGGCGGGGGACCGCCCCCCTACCCCATGTATATATGGGGGAGCGTCGCTCTCATCTCCTCTGGTCTATGAGAAGAGAAGGGATCCCTGGCTGCTACCACGCACCGGAACCACCCTCCAAATAGTGACCGTGCGGAGCAATACAGGGCAAATGCACACACCCAACGGTATCCACTAACCCATGAGTGGTCGTGTGTGCATATCATGTACCGAAAGATGATAGGCTCAACCACAAGGGAGTCGCTGATCGCCGGCATGCAACAGTGCAGGTATGGTGCATGACTCTCACACATGCAACCCCTACCAGGTCATCATACATAACACAACATAACATGCACAGGTCGATCACAGGTATAATAACCTAACCATCATGCATCTAAGTGCACATGCAAGTAATAACAGAATCAACCAATGCAGATATCAGGTGACATGCAATAATAACCCAATCAGTCCATATCTAGATACATGTGCAAGTATGACCAGGATCAACCAATGCAAATATCCGATGACATGCCACAATAACCCAATCAGTCCATATCTAGACACACGTGCAAGTATGACCAAAATCAACCAATGCAAATATCCGGTGACATGCAACAATAACCCAATCAGTCCATATCTAAACACACGTGCAAGTATGACCAGAATCAACCAATGCAACCATACAATGGTATGCTAATCCCTATCCACAAACTCATGCTCATACCAATGCTATACAGAATCAGATAATAAATAAACGAGACTGTATAGAAAGAAATTTAGATCATATCCAAGGTCAAGCATAAGTATCAAGCAGAATAACAAAACGGTAGCAGATAAAGGTCAATATCAGCCTACTGTATCAATAACAAATAGTCATGCATAAAGATAACGTGGATCTAAAGAAGACAAGCAAGAAGTACCCGCCTCCAAGAGTAGAAGTAGTCCGTATCAAATATGAACCTCCCGTCCAAAAGTCCAAAAGTAATCAGTGTCCTGTATCATCGAACACAATTTTAGCTATTATAACAATAATTAAGTAGCTGAACAAATCCCTAAACCGTATCAGGGTTAACCTACTCAACCATTTTCATTTAATTATATCTAATTAAATGATTGACCCTTAATTATCCCAAGCTATCACGATTAGGTTTAGGTTAGGTTTAGCCCAATCCTAATCCAAGAGATCATTATCCCATCTTACAATCTTAGTTCATCCCAAACAAAATTACACAGCAAGCTCTAACCCATACATGTCACTTAAACTCCAAAGAATATCCTCCACACCACCTCACATCATGCCTCATATTGTTCTCCAAAAGAAATCTAGAAAATAGGGCTAACAAGCTATGAACCTGAGCAGATCAAAAATCAAGAGCCACCCATACGAAATTGCTATAGGTCACACTAATCCATCCCTCAAGAAAATCAGATCCGAAATCAGAATGAAATCATATCATACTCCAAGATTAAACCAATACCAGAACAGGATTCATCCAAACATTATCCCGAATCAAGACTTCAGTTAAATTCCAGACCACATGATAGAACACTTACCTAAGAACAATCCCTAGCAAAACAATCCAGAATAACAACCAAGAACAGAATTCCCAAAACCGAATCACCATCACCATGTTCTCCCATAGAATAGAAGCAGCTCCAAACTAGAAATCTGAAACAAAAATTCCATCAAGGATTATAATCTGATGAGAACCCATCAACAATCTCATCAACTTCGAACAGCTCTTACCTCAGATTCTCGGCGATCCAAAGCCAATAACAGCTAAATCCAAGAAGAAGGAGTTGCTACAACAAACCAAATCACACTCCAAATTCCTGATCCCTCACTGAAGAAATGTTTCTAACAGAGACAACATAGGGAGCTAAATCAATCAACTCATCCCTTACCTCAAATCTCAATTGTAGACCCTGACAGCAAGCAGAAGATGAGGGATTGGAGCCCAATTTCCAATTTCAAATTTCCGGAATCCAATCTGCCAGCACACACAAGGATTCGATTCATACTCAACCTCAGATCCAAGTACTGCATACATAATCGTATCAGCTAGAGGAACCCTTACCCAAGTTGCTACCGGCGTTGCTCCATTGAATCGATACCAACCACGGATCAGCGATGTACCCAATCCTGATGCATCGGCTCACGAGTTCCTAGGCTGAGTGAACCCTAGCTCACCTCCGATGAGGCTCCGGCCGCGTGAGGGTGTCGTCGGCCGACTTGACCACAGCAACGCCCCAAAACGCCTGTGCCGAATCCCTAGCTCGCGCTCGCTAGGTGGTTTGGGGATTTTAGAATCAACGCTTGCACGATCTCAAGGCAAGGTTTGCCGGAGAGGTTGAAGACGACGAGGAACGGTGGCGGCTTCAGCTGTGATCGGGAGAAGGAGAAGAGAAAAGAAAGTGAGGCGATCGGGCGTTAAATGGAATGCGGCGGCCACACCGAGCCCTAACTGGCTTTTAAGTGGGCCTTTTGCATTTTGGTCCAATGATTTTCGGCTTTTGCAATTTCATCCTTAGGTTTAAAATTTCTTTGTACATTAGCCCTTGTAACTATTTGTTTTTAATTACAATTTAGTCCCTAATTTATGTCCAAGGCTTCGGAAACCCTGGAACTTTCCCGGTAACCCTCCGAAACTTTTCGGGACCTGATTAAAATATCGGATTTAACATCCTCCCCCACTAATAAAAATTTGGTCCCCAAATTTCATTACTCCTTATACGGCAAACATTAGCGACTAAACTTGTCCATACACATCATGAATAACCAATCCGTTTGATACCCTAAGGTTACACCGCTACGGAGCAACTGGAGATATCAATTCAGAGGTTATCATCAGATAACAAGGTATACCCAAACAACCAATCAATCATCACACCTCTTCAGGGTGCTCAACCATAAGATCACTAGTGCTAAGTCTATACTCCGGTCCTCAAACGTAAAACGTCAAATCCATGAGTATTACTCAAGTATCTCCAGATCAATAACTTCCTCCAAACATCACAAGTTATATATATATATATCCTCCAATAGATCGTAAGAAGATAATATATAGATAAATATTCTTCCAATATGTCATATCATATGCTACTATTAATAACAAACTGTTGGATCGTAAAAACCGATAGAGGGGGGGTGAATATCGGAAATCGTTCTTTTTCGGAAAACTAAGAGTAAGTGCACAGCGGAAATAAAGATAAGAGACACAGCACAAAGACACAGTGGTTTTTACTTGGTTCGGAGCCTGTGTCGACTCCTACTCCAAGGCCCACGGTCGTTGACCGTTTACTTTGGGCAATTCGATATCAGGCGCAAATAGTTTACAGAAAGTTATTACAGAATTTAGTACAGTAAACTTAAATAGCTCTTTTTACCGACGTCCGAGGAAGATCGACTTTTTCGGAGCAGCAGGATGTCGTCGGCTCGAGTTGGGAGGATTCCAGGGTGAAGCGCGAGAGCAGAAGAGCGTGGAAGCTTTGTATGGAAGTTGTTGTTGAAGCTTGGGGTCGAGGGGTGCTATTTATACCACCTAGGGCGCCCTGGACGTCGGGGGCGCCCTGCCACTTGTCAGCCGATCCGCACTTCGCTCGGTCAAGCTTTATCCCACCTAAATAGGGATGAGTTTTGACGTCTCGGGCGCCCTGGTCACTGAGGGCGCCTTCATTGACGCGGTCTTCTCGGCTGGATAGAGTTGATCGGCCTTGTTGGCAAAGGCGCGAAGCGCCTTGGCACCTGAGGGCGCCCTGGGCGCTCAGGGCGCCCTGGCTGCTGAGGGCGCCCTGGATGCAGAGGGCGCCCCGGCCAATGGTTAGCCGAACTCCTTTTTGCCTTACTTATTTCTTGTTCACCGTGGAGGCGCCCTAGACACTCAGGGCGCCCTACTCAGCTGCTGCCTCACTCCTTTGAGGCTCTCTGAGCTGCAGTCACACGTTCCTTTGGTCCTGCATCCAGGGTTAGTCCGAAAACAAAATAAAGCATTAATTTATACAGCCTTAGCTGTCTTGGTTCTGACTTTGGTCTCCAAAATGGAGCCCTAGGTCGAACCGATGCCTACTGTTCCCTCGACGGGGAACGCGTCCTCACCTACTCCTCTCGGGAGATTTTACCTGATGCCAACCGCTCCTTTGGTTGGACTTTTGCCTGACGGTCCTTTGTCAGGTCTTGGATACCGAGCTGTCCTTCGCCCGGTGCCTAGCATTCCTTCGCTAGGGCTTGGATACTGGCAGTCCTTCGCCAGTTGCCTAGCAGTCCTTCGCTAGGGCTTGGATACTGGCAGTCCTTCGCCAGTTGCCTAGTAGTCCTTCGCTAGGGCTTGGATACTGGCAGTCCTTCGCCAGGTGCCTAGCAGTCCTTCGCTAGGGCTTGGATACTAGCAGTCCTTCGCCAGGTGCCTAGCAGTCCTTCGCTAGGGCTTGGATACTGGCAGTCCTTCGCCAGGTGCCTAGCAGTCCCTTCGCCAGGTGCCTAGCAGTCCTTCGCTAGGGCTTGGATACTGGCAGTCCTTCGCCAGTTGCCTAGCAGTCCTTCGCTAGGGCTTGGATACTGGCAGTCCTTCGCTAGGTGCCTAGCAGTCCTTCGCTAGGGCTTGAATACTGGCAGTTCTTCGCCAGGTGCCTAGCAGTCCTTCGGTAGGGCTTTTTCTGCACACTCAGTGAACAACGTTAGATCATAAATAAACTTAACTTTGAATCCTTTGCCAATATTAAAACCAAGTTCGATATAGTGCTTCCTGCACCAACACAAACTTCCAAACAGTCAACCACAGAAAGATCATATATCCACCAGCAGGTCCATATCCACTAATAGAATCCTCAAAATACAACATATCATAGAGATTCATCAAATCTCAATCCACCTCTCAATACCATAACGGATTGTACATCCCGATGTACCATCGAGATTATCCAACTACGTAAACTCAATCTATGAGTCAAAATCTCTCATAGAATCGTGTAGCAATGAGCGAGTTTACCAACCATTGCCTCGTAACCCAGTATTCTCCGATTCCTCCATTCAAGGTTCAGAAACCCCTGAGATCCAACTCCATAACATTGAGACACGCTACCTCTAATGAGTACCTCAGCATAATCATGAAGTGATTCTTTGTTCCCTGAAAGTCATCCTCGAACTCTTCCACCCAAAGGTGGTATAGACTCGTAAGTGATTCGCGTCAACGCAAATTATTAGTACGGAGGTACTCCCTTGGTTATCCAAACCAAGTACACACGGTAACATATAAGTGTCTAGCAACTTAGCTCCACACTTTTCTGTGTCGACTCAAGCCACCTATCAAACTGTACCGTCTAGGTCATCAACTAGGTACAGATGATCCATGGTCAAAGTCCTCATGGAATAGGATGTATCTCTCCTCTAGTATCCATGATAGTATATAGCTCCTACTATCCTTCTGCACCAATGTAGGTTATGTACCCTAACATGCCTTTCAGGTCACCTAACCAGGCACGAACGACCCAAAGGTCTAAAACTCCTTAAACCAGGGTATGTCAATCCCATACTGATCGAGTCAACCACTGTAGGCAACCCTAGTTCTCGCTTAGCTAATAATAGCTAAAACACGTACTATGAAATAGTAAGGTCCAGGAAAACCAAAATCCTCAACCTCCAATAGGTTGTCGACATATTCGACCATAGCTTTTCGACTCAACAATCGGTGCTACCAGAGGATTAACATTCTCTACTCCAAGATCTCATCTGCAACATGTCACAAATCGCTCACATGAACGATCACAAATAAGATAGATTGACCACATGTCAATCCAACTAAAACCATGTCTACATATATCTATCCATCCAATAAGAATATATGATTCCACCATGCTGGGATAATCTAATCAATCCAAACTCTAATAGTGAATACTAAAAGTAGGATAGGTCCAGAAGATATTCCTCTTGTCGCCTGGAGATGTCCCGTTGCCGCCAGGTCCCAGAGTACAAAACACGTCGGGAAAACGACTTCGAAAATCCGAAATGTACTCGGGTAGACCTCGTCAAACCCGAGCTCCGACACCTATCGGGTAGGTATCAGATTTACCTCCGATAAATCCGTAAATCAAATACGCAACGCAAACCTAAATCCACAAGTCCCCAAGGTATTCGGCAACCTGGGCTCTGATACCAAAAATAAATTAGTATCAGATAAACACTGAAAAAATCCGTAAATACCCGAGGTATCTCGCAACCTGAGCTCTGATACCAAAATAAATTGTCACGCCCCGAGACCATTGAAGTCGCTGATCCAATATAAAATCGGACAGCATCTCCCCTATCTGACGGACAATTTACACATACACACAAACCCACGCAGTTATAAAATGGCCTCAGGCCTCAAAACAGGTATATATAACACCTAAAAAGATGAAACAACGCAACACTGAAACATAGAACTCACCTGAGCTGCCTCTAGGGCAGGCGTGCAGCAAGACCACATCACAAAAGTCCAACAAAGGACTCAAAATATAATACTGCACGAATAAATCCAATACAAGCCCACGGTAACAAAACGAAATACAAAACATATACAATGCTATCCAAAGAAAACAAAACCAGCGGAAGCTCCCATCCAAATGGAGTCGTGGGGACCCGGGACTGGCAACTGAACTCCTCCGGCGAGCTATCAACCTGAAAACAAAAATATTATGACGGGTGGTGAGTCCAAGTGGACTCGCGGGTATATAGATAGATATGCATGGCTGAACAAAATAGCTGAATTAGCTATAAAGAAACAACAGGATGCAGTTGTTGATGCAGTCTGGCCCTGATTGTTATTTTGGTGTTGACACCGATTTTAGTTTAGGTGGATGATTATTGATTATGATTAAGTCCTGATCGGGGATCAGGAATGGTATGGAAAATCCTAGCTTGGAGGGCTAGGTGCTGGAAAATCCTAACCTGGAGGGTTAGGTGTTGAAAATCCTAGCTTGGAGGGCTAGGTGTGTGAAAAGTCCTAATTCGGAAGAGGTGGGTGAAAAGTCCTAGCTTGGAGGGCTAGGTGAAAAGTCCTAACTTGGAGGGTTAGGTGCAAATTCCCATCTTGGAGAATTAGGTGAAAAAGTCCTGGCTTGGAGGGTCAGGTCCTAGCTTGGAGGGCTAGGTTTGGAAAGTCCTAATCCGGAAGAGTTGGGTGAAAAGTCCTAGCTTGGAGGGCTAGGTGAAAAGTCCTAACTTGGAGGGTTAGGTGCAAATTCCCAACTTGGAGGGTTAGGTAAAAAATCCTTAGCTTGGAGGGCTAAGGTGGATAAAACCCTAGCTTGGAGGGCTAGGTTGGAGCCTCTGGATCGGTCTGGTGACCGATCAGGGAGTTGGCACGGTGCTCCTTCATGGATTGGTCTGGTGACCGGTCCAGCGATGACTGATCGGTCTGGTGATCGATCAGGGAGTATGCGTTTCACCCACTGCTTTGCTCCTGTTCGGTCTGGTGACTGATCAGGGAGCAAACAGTGAGGTTGAGTTCCCTTGCTGATCTGCTCCTGATCGGTCTGGTGACCGATCAGGATCACTGTGCATATCGTTCTGGAGAACGATCCAGCGTCGCAGGTTCCTCTCTATGATCGATCAGGACGGAGCCTGATCGGTCTAGTGACCGATCAGGAGGTTTCCTGATCGGTCCAGTGATCGATCAGGAGGGTTGGACTGTGAAGCTCAGAAATCGCCTGATAAAGGGGTGGAACGGTCGGGTGATCGATCCACAACCTGGGATCGGTCTGGTGATCGATCCAGGAGAGTCCAAAGAAATCGCGATTTCTAATCGAGCGTTGGGGACCGATCAGGACGAAGCCTGATCGGTCTGGACCTAACCTGATCGGTCTGGTGACCGATCAGGAGGCTCTCTGATCAGTTCGGTGACCGATCACTTTAATTCAAATTGCACTGTCAGACGCTCTGATCGCGCTTGACCATATCTGATTCTCTGCTGCTTACATCTGATACTTGATTTGCTGCTTGATATGCTGCTCTAACACTCTGATTAAGCTGCAGGTGACAGGGGAGGATTCAAACACTCAAGGAGAAGTCAATGGAGGCTTTCCTTGGAGCAGGTTTGTCCGTTTTCCATCTCAGGTTGCAACGGCTGGAGCTGCAGACTGGAGCTGCTGACTGGATCTTGGCTGAGGGGATCTCAGGAAGTCCAGGGAGGGCTCAGTGGTAGCTGGCGTTGGCAGGGAAGCAGCTGGAGGCTGCAGGAGATGGTGTCACCTGATGCTGAGTGGAGAAACAAAAGGGCTGAAGAAGGGTTCGTTGAAGCAGAGGTTGTGTTCAAGTCTTTACGAACTGAGTTCTTGCTGCGCCTTGTGTTCTCCACATCTAGCTTGCGTGCTCTGAAGTTTCATCACCTTGAGCAAGCTACTGCAATCTTGAAGCAATCATCCTTACTTGAGCGCTTGAAGGAGAGAACAAGAGGCTTGGAGTCCGACAGCGGGAAGACACGAGGAAGAGTTTCTTGCGTGAGATCGCCGCTAGGTGGAGCTCAGGAAAACTTGCTATGTTCTTGTCTTTACTAAGTGTTTGAGTAAGATCTTTCTCGTTGTTTCTTTGTGCTTAAACTTAAATCTGTGATTGGAACGCTGTGGAGAGGTTTCTCTACCGAGAAGGAGGTTGCTTTCTATCCGGTGATAACCGGGGCTTGATCTGCCGACGATCAAGGGATCGCCCACCTTAAGGGCACACCAAGGAGTAGGGGCAAGTTATCCCCGAACCTTGTAAACCCTCCTTGTTAGCGATCTTGCTAGTGGTGTTGTTTTGCTTTTATTTTCTGAATTTCTGCATACTCTGTTCTTGCTACTTCCGCTGTGCTACTAACAACTCTGAGTGCAGAAATTCGATTAGTGTCTAAGTCCAAGTGATTGGCTATATTCACCCCCCCCTCTCTAGCCATCCGGGTTCCAACAACAGTCTCAACAGGAATAGCAGAATATGCATAACTGAAAGTAACAACTGACTGTACATACCAGAAATCAGTCTATCCATACCATAAAAGACTCGTACCACACGAGCTAGTGCAGGGTCATCATACCACACATAAGCATATCCTGTACGTGCATGTCAAACAAGTGCAACAAATAAATACAGCAATCACAATCAAAATGCACAATGCATCATATGCACATGATGCAATGTCATGGTCACCCCCTAACTCCAGTCAAGCCACCGAGATAGGCGATACTGTATCGGCCGAGTGGGTAGAGCTGTGACACTGTACGCACCCTGCTATCACTGCTCCTGAGTGACCGAGTGGACAGGATGCTGGCGGAGGACCGCCCCCTACCCCATGTATATATGGGGGAGCGTCACTCTCATCTCCTCTGGTCTATGGGAAGAGAAGGGATCCCTGGCTGCTACCACGCATCGGAACCACCCTCCAAATAGTGACCGTGCAGAGCAATACAGGGCAAATGCACACACCCAACGGTATCCACTAACCCATGAGTGGTCGTGTGTGCATATCATGTACCGAAAGACGATAGGCTCAACCACAAGGGAGTCGCTGATCGCCGGCATGCAACAGTGCAGGTATGGTGCATGACTCTCACACATGCAACCCCTACCAGGTCATCATACATAACACAACATAACATGCACAGGTCGATCACAGGTATAATAACCAACCATCATGCATCTAAGTGCACATGCAAGTAATAACAGAATCAACCAATGCAGATATCAGGTGACATGCAATAATAACCCAATCAGTCCATATCTAGATACACGTGCAAGTATGACCAGGATCAACCAATGCAAATATCCGATGACATGCCACAATAACCCAATCAGTCCATATCTAGACACACGTGCAAGTATGACCAAAATCAACCAATGCAAATATCCGGTGACATGCAACAATAACCCAATCAGTCCATATCTAGACACACGTGCAAGTATGACCAGAATCAACCAATGCAATCATACAATGGTATGCTAATCCCTATCCACAAACTCATGCTCATACCAATGCTATACAGAATCAGATAATAAATAAACGAGACTGTATAGAAAGAAATTTAGATCATATCCAAGGTCAAGCATAAGTATCAAGCAGGATAACAAAACGGTAGCAAATAAAGGTCAATATCAGCCTACTGTATCAATAACAAATAGTCATGCATAAAGATAACGTGGATCTAAAGAAGACAAGCAAGAAGTACCCGCCTCCAAGAGTAGAAGTAGTCCGTATCAAATATGAACCTCCCGTCCAAAAGTCCAAAAGTAATCAGTGTCCTGTATCATCGAACACAATTTTAGCTATTATAACAATAATTAAGTAGCTGAACAAATCCCTAAACCGTATCAGGGTTAACCTACTCAACCATTTTCATTTAATTATATCTAATTAAATGATTGACCCTTAATTATCCCAAGCTATCACGATTAGGTTTAGGTTAGGTTTAGCCCAATCCTAACCCAAGAGATCATTATCCCATCTTACAATCTTAGTTCATCCCAAACAAAATTACACAGTAAGCTCTAACCCATACACGTCACTTAAACTCCAAACAATATCCTCCACGCCACCTCACATCATGCATCATATTGTTGTCCAAAAGAAATCTAGAAAATAGGGCTGACAAGCTATGAACCTGAGCAGATCAAAAATCAAGAGCCACCCATACGAAATTGCTATAGGTCACACTAATCCATCCCTCAAGAAAATCAGATCCAAAATCAGAATGAAATCATATCATACTCCAAGATTAAACCAATACCAGAACAGGATTCATCCAAACATTATCCCGAATCAAGACTTTAGTTAAATTCCAGACCACATGATAGAACACTTACCTAAGAACAATCCCTAGCAAAACAATCCAGAATAGCAACCAAGAACAGAATTCCCAAAACCGAATCACCATCACCATGTGCTCCCATAGAATAGAAGCAGCTCCAAACTAGAAATCTGAAACAAAAATTCCATCAAGGATTATAATCTGATGAGAACCCATCAACAATCTCATCAACTTCGAACATCTCTTACCTCAGATTCTCGGCGATCCAAAGCCAATAACAGCTAAATCCAAGAAGAAGGAGTTGCTACAACAAACCAAATCACACTCCAAATTCCTGATCCCTCACTGAAGAAATGTTTCTAACAGAGACAACATAGGGAGCTAAATCAATCAACTCATCCCTTACCTCAAATCTCAGTTGTAGACCCTGACAGCAAGCAGAAGATGAGGGATTGGAGCCCAATTTCCAATTTCAAATTTCCGGAATCCAATCTGCCAGCACACACAAGGATTCGATTCATACTCAACCTCAGATCCAAGTACTGCATACATAATCGTATCAGCTAGAGGAACCCTTACCCAAGTTGCTACCGGCGTTGCTCCATTGAATCGATACCAACCACGGATCAGCGATGTACCCAATCCTGATGCATCGGCTCACGAGTTCCTGGGCTGAGTGAACCCTAGCTCACCTCCGATGAGGCTCCGGCCGCGTGAGGGTGTCGTCGGCCGACTTGACCACAGCAGCGCCCCAAAACGCCTGTGCCGAATCCCTAGCTCGTGCTTGCTAGGTGGTTTGGGGATTTTAGAATCAACGCTTGCACGATCTCAAGGCAAGGTTTGCCGGAGAGGTTGAAGACGACGAGGAACGGTGGCGGCTTCGGCTGTGATCGGGAGAAGGAGAAGAGAAAAGAAAGTGAGGCGATCGGGCGTTAAATGGAATGCGGCGGCCACACCGAGCCCTAACCGGCTTTTAAGTGGGCCTTTTGCATTTTGGTCCAATGAGTTTCGGCTTTTGCAATTTCATCCTTAGGTTTAAAATTTCTTTGTACATTAGCCCTTGTAACTATTTGTTTTTAATTACAATTTAGTCCCTAATTTATGTCCAAGGCTTCGGAAACCCTGGAACCTTCCCGGTAACCCTCCGAAACTTTTCGGGACCTGATTAAAATATCGGATTTAACATATAGTTCCTCTCTCAAGACATCCTTTACTTATTTTCCTTATGGAACCTATATTCATTTAATTTAGTCTATCCTTCTAAAGTGCCAAAGTTAACCAAATATATAATTACCTATAGGGAAATTATATGGTTTACCATTTTGATAGCAATCCCCTAAATGCGTATATGGTTTACCATTTCTATGTTCAGTTAACAACCTTTCTCATACAAGTATACAACTATCCAAAATAATTTCACATTTACAATAACTAAAATAATGTCTACTAAAATAATTATTCTTCTAGGTATAATGAAACCAAAAGAAAAGGATGAGTCCAAAAATTGTAGGAATAATGAAGCCCAAACCAAGAAACCTAAGTTCTACATCATCACATAATGAAGACCTTCATTTGCACTACTTATTTACCTGGCATGATTAATGAAACATTGAATGGACCCTAATATGATTTTTATTGCAATTAACAAAGGAGCTTATGTGTTGTATTATTTCAGTGACGATGCATGATAGCTATCAAGACATTATTATAAAGCGGAACTATGATACAACTATGTCAACAGTGCAATATGCATGAATATTTATAGCTGCTGCTTCGTCAACAAATAAAATATATGATTTGCTAAACTAAAAAGAACAATGAAGAAAGTAAATAAGACAGAGGCATAGTAGATTTGAAAATTGGGTTGCATCATGTACAAGACTTAGGGGATAAATATATTACAGGCCTGTAATAATCAGGCAATAACCTACTGATAGAACTATGCAAAATCCACTATAGTAGATGCATTGGTTGGTACATCAACAAATATGGCTAAACAATCAGGAACATATGAATTCAAATCAAAAGAATCTATCAATTATAGAATTTTTCATCAACAAACTCAAAGTTGCCCAACTTCTAAGATTAAAATAGCAATCTCACAGAAATATTAAGTATGAGTGCTCTAATTAAATCTCATTAACATACTTGCACAACAAGTTATATGACTTCTTTTAAGTAGAAGTGTGCCCCTGGGGCTATGGTGTAGCGGTAGGGTAATTAGTTGTTAACCCAGACATTCGCGGTTCGATCCTCAACTACGGCGTATTTTGCAAGATTTTTTCTTCCAAATGGGGCGCGAACCCTGGGACGTTAGGCTTCTAGACTGCCCACTGCGAGCGCTTCTCAATTTACCCTGATGACCGGTGGAAAACTTTCGTGGGGCCGGGCCGGTCACCCCAGGTTCAATTTGTCTACTGCCTGGTTCATCAATTTTTTTTCCTTTTAAGTAGAAGTGTCAACAAATTAAGTTATTCGAAATCTAATGGGGCCATGCTAAAAGTAACTTACCTTGCCAATGTATCTACTATTTCCCCAAGTAAATTTTCTAGACCAAATGAGGGAAGCTAAGCCAAGAGGGAAAAAGACAGTGGTCAATCAGACCATCATGCGTAGTCATACTAGTTGCAGTGAAAGGTCAACTGTTTATTGTATCTAACGAGCAAAAGCTAGACTGGGCAGATATATTCTACATTAACACACTTCCATTATACACAAGGAAACCCCACTTATTTCCTAGTATTTCCTAGTCATTCAGATTTGTTACCCACTCTATGTATTTCCAAGCCTAACTATTCATTTTTCCTTGACTGATTATGTAGATAACTAAAAAAAACTTTGTTTCATGGCAGGGATAATCTAGATTGCTATTGTTCAGAACTGAAAAACTTTGTATCATAATTACTGAGCCTATGATCAAAGCCCTAAAGATTAAACCCAACGAATTGCTAGAGTTATTTGAAGATGGAGGTTAAGCAGTGAGGATTAATTACTACCCTCCATGTCCTCAACCAGAACGTGTCATTAACCTCCATCCTTATTCGAATGTTGAAGCCCTTACCATCCTTCTTCAAGTCAATGAAGTGGAAGGCCTCCAAATTAGAAAAGATGGAATGTGGATTCCTATTAAACCCTTTCCTAATGATTTTGTCATCAATGTCATAGACATTCTGGAGGTAGGTGATGGGAAATCATTCACAACTTCTTTTGTCATTTTACATCTAACTATTCTATGATATTGCAAGAATCAGAATACAAGTTAGAATGAAGTTTGTTTTACCAGCAAAAAATATAATAGTATAATCAGTTTATGAGTTTTGGTACATCTCTGAAATGATTTTCTAGATATTGACCAATACTACTGTTGGTGCCCCGGTAAGTTTTGATGTGATCAACCAGGTTAAGTTAGGTCCTGGTATGTTTAATCCCTCTGCTAAGTGTGCAGGAGCTTAGGTACGGAGGAAGTCGAGCGTAAGACGTAGCGGACGAGAAGGATTGTGCGGGGAAGTGAGCCGACGGGCTCGGTACATTCCGAGGGACGCGGAAGCTGCGGAAGAGTACGTCGGTGGAGCGAGAAGGACATGCACGGTGTCCGAGGGACGAGAAGCCGGGAGGAAGAACGCTCGAGGGGCGAAAGGCCGGAGTCAGGTTCGGGTGAGCCTAACTCCGGTTGGCCGGAAATCACTCAGAAGATGAACCAAGAGACTGGTTAGTTTGACCAAGTCAAACCAGGCACCTGAAACAAAAAGAATTTTATTTGTTGCTATGAAGATTCGAACTAGCAACCTCACCTACGTATATCACCAGCCTTACTGACTGGGATAAGGAGGAAATATGATTAAAGTTGTTGCGAGCAGATGATAAAGTTATTTATCTGTTGCGAGCAGAAGAACCAAAAGGCTAGTCGCCCGAAAAAGAAAGATTAAATTGTTGCAAAGAGGAATTGAACCCAAGACCTCGAGAACAAAGATTGCCAAGCTTACCAGTTGGGATAAAGGTCGAAGACAATTTGTTTTTGCCGATATTCTTACTTGGAGATTACAATAGCAATCTCGAGCAGAAGATAAAAATTCCTTTATCTCATAAAGGATAAAGCCTTATCCTTTAATCAGATCCAATGGATGCAGGTTAATCTCATCCAATATCAATCATCCAGATTACATCTATGGATCAACGGCCAAGAGAAAATTCCTCGACAATCAACAATCCAGATTTATTCTCTTAGGCTATAAATAGGCTTAGAATTTAGAATTAAAGGCATCAATTGAATTGTAACCTCTCTAAGTCTTCAGTGCTACAACTGTAAAGGTTTCTCCGCCTGAAGGAGTTCTGTTTGAGCGTTAACCGCCTTGGAAGCAACGTTCTAGTTGCAACCAAGTTGTTTTTAGACGATTGCTATCTCCATTATTTTTTATAACCGTCTATTCACCCCCCTAGCCGGTCCATCCCATCCAACAAGTGGTATTAGAGCCTAGTTCGCCGCAGAAGGACTAACCGCCAACTGCAGCACCATCAACCAAAATGGTCGGACCCGTCATCTACTCGCCGAAATTCGAGGGGGAGT
Organism: Boesenbergia rotunda; assembly: GCA_024364735.1. Lineage (NCBI taxonomy): Eukaryota > Viridiplantae > Streptophyta > Magnoliopsida > Zingiberales > Zingiberaceae > Boesenbergia > Boesenbergia rotunda. The sequence continues at coordinate 23,009 of JAGFNQ010000404.1, forward strand.
TCGTCGAATGGAAGCGCAAGATGGAGGTATTCTTCACTACAGAATTCGAATTGTTTATAATAATGCAATCTGGTTTTGCAGCTCCCGAAGAGAAGGATTTAACCAAATGGAGCAAGAAGGAACAAGCTGATTTTGTGGCGAATGGAAAAGCAGTTTACCACCTGCTTTCTGTACTCCCAGCATAAGAAGTCAACCGAATCGGCACATACGTATCCACGAAAGAACTTTGAGAAAAATTCCTAGAGTTACACGAAGGGACTTTCGAAGCCATGCTCGCCAAAAGGGACATTCTCCGGAACCAGCTGACCAACCTCCGCATGGAAGAAGGTCAAACAGTAGCGCATTTGCACTCAAAAATAAAAGGTTTGTTAACGGAACTGACGAATCTCGGGGAAGAGGTAAGTAACCGAGATTCGCTGAGGTACGCGCTTAATTCGTTTCCGAGAAATTCCGATTGGACATCTTTTGATGATTCTTTTTTTATTGCTAAAGATCTCGAGACAACTTCGCTCGAGAATTTATTTTCAACATTTGAACTTCACGAATCGAGAATTACAGGAAATCGAAAGACGAATGGTGTAGCCCTGAATGCGAAAACAACAGTACCAGAATCGGTATCCTCGGATGATGAAGAAGAAGAAGATAAAGGATACTTGGTAAGGAAATTTAAAAAGTTTGTTAAATCTAATCAATTTTCAAAGTTTCAGGGAAAGAAGAAATCTCCGAAGAGACGAACGGTAAAGTGCTACAATTGTGACGAAGAGGGTCACATTAAAGACAACTGTCCCAAATTAAAGAACAAGAAGAAGGAAAATCAGCTGAAGAAAAAGAAAGCACTGAAAGCGACTTGGGATGACACGTCTTCTGACAAGTCAGAAATCGAGGAGTATGCTGGACTTGCCCTGATGGCGAGTCATCAAGAGGAGGACGACGAAGAGAGCTCATCGGAGATGAGTATCAATGAAGGGGGAGAGTCATTTGACGAAAGCAGCAGCGACGAGGAACCACCAGGCAGCAAATACGACGACATGGTAAGTGAGGTATGTAAATTACCTCCCGACAAACTTTTTTCTGTTTTAAAATCTATTTTGAATAGTTTATGCAAAAAGACGAGAAAGATATTGAGGTTGAAAAAGGAGTTATCTACATTGTTGATGCAGTCTGCCCGATTGTTGTTTTGGTGTTGACAACGATTTAAGTTTGGTTGAGTGAATTCGGATTAAGTCCTGGTAGGGGACTGGGCACGAAACCCTAGTGAGTGAAGCTAGGTTGAAATCCCGGTGAGTGAAGCCGGGTCCTGGTGAGTGAAGTCGGGTCCCGGTGAGTGAAGTCGGGTGACCGAAACCCTAGTGAGTGAAGCCAGGTCCTAGCGAGTGAAGCTAGGTTGATTGAAATCCCGGTGAGTGAAGCCGCGTCCCGATGAGTGAAGTCGGGTGAATGAAATCCCGGTGAGTGAAGTCGGGTCCCGGTGAGTGAAGCTGGGTGACTGAAACCCTGGTGAGTGAAGCCAGGTCCTAGCTAGTGAAGCTAGGTTGATTGAAATCCTGGTGAGTGAAGCCGGGTCCCGGTGAGTGAAGCTGGGTGATCGAAACCCTGGTGAGTGAAGCCAGGTCCTAGCGAGTGAAGCTAGGTTGATTGAAATCCCGGTGAGTGAAGCCGGGTCCCGGTGAGTGAAGCCAGGTGACCGAAACCCTAGTGAGTGAAGCCAGGTCCTAGTGAGTGAAGCTAGGTTGAATGAAGTCCCGGTGAGTGAAGCTGGGCACGGAGTCTTGTTCCGGGGGACTGAGCACGAGTCAGAGAAGGCTAGGGAGGCTGTTCTCTGGACTCAGGGTTGAATTTATGGGAGTTGGATCGGTCTGGTGACCGATCAGGGAGTTGGCACGAACTCCCTGTTGTGGATCGGTCTGGTGACCGATCCAGAGAAGGTTGATCGGTCTGGTGACCGATCAGGGAGAGAACTGAAAGGTTTCTATTGAGCTTCTGATCGTTCTGGTGAACGATCAGAGAGAGGTCAGTAGCCTTGGGGAGAAACTCTTGATCGGTCTGCTGGACCGATCAAATATCGCGAGTTCCTCATCCTGACTGATCAGGATGGATCAGGATGGATCCTGATCGGTCAGGGAGTGAACTGAAAGGTTTCTATTGAGCTTCTGATCGTTCTGGTGAACGATCAGAGAGAGGTCAGTAGCCTTGGGGAGAAACTCTTGATCGGTCTGCTGGACCGATCAAATATCGCGAGTTCCTCATCCTGACCGATCAGGATGGATCCTGATCGGTCAGGGAGTGACCTGATCGGTCACCAGACCGATCAGGGCACAACCTGATCGGTCAGGTGACCGATCAGAGGCTTTGGCCTGCGAGAGCTAGAATTCCTCCAGCAAAGTGTTGGATCGGTCCGGTGACCGATCCACAACCTGTGATCGGTCAGTGTGACCGATCACAAGAAGTCACGATTCCCAGTTTCTCACTGTGGATCGATCAGGCTGGAGCCTGATCGGTCAGGGCTTACCCTGATCGGTCTGGTAACCGATCAAGTTCATCTCTGATCGGTCTGGTGACCGATCAGTAGCTGAACTTTAATTTGAAATCACTGTCAGACGCTCTGATCGCGTCTGTTTTCTCTGCGCTTTCTCTGATACACTGCCGATTTCTTTGTAATACGCTTTGCTAAGCTTCTGATGAGTTTGCAGGTAATGGAGGATGACCCAAACAAAGGAGGAGGGTCAACTGGAGACTTTCTTCTCGTCAGGTTTGGATGTTTTCTCTTCCCAGGTCTCAACGGCTTCTAGCGTGCGGCTAGCGACTGACGGAGGCTCAGCTGAGGAGATCTTCAGGGACTGAGTGCTCAGGGAGTCAGGGGGTCAAGCTGTGGCTCAGTAGATGCTGATGGAGCCTGGCGATGAAGCAGGAGCTTAAGAGGAAGATGAGATGCAGAGGAGCAAGTAGAACGAACGGGAAAACAAGCAAGAGTGTAGCTGTGTGTTTCGTTGTTGTGTTGTGCTCTCTATAGCTTATCTCTTAAGCGGTTTTGTTAGACTTGAGTGAGCGTTCCTCTCGTGATCTCCTGTACTTAATCTCATATCATCTTGAGACGCTTGTGGAGAGGTTTCTCCACAGAGAAGGAGACTCTGCTATATCCGGGTTCACCGGGGCTTGATCTACCGACGATCAAGGGATCGCCTACCTCACAGGCACGCAAGGAGTAGGGGCAAGTTATCCCCGAACCTTGTATATCGCTGTGTTACCGCCTGTGTGGTTTGTGTAGTTTCTGCATCTTTCATTTCTGCATTTATGCTTTATTTCCGCTGCTGCTAATCCTTGAGTGCAGAAAACTTAAAAAGAGCAAGAGTTTTGTGTCTGGCTACATTCACCCCCCCTCTATAGCCATCCAAGGACCAACATACATCATGTCCATTAAGTATGTTCGATAACTTAAAAAATAAAAATGAAAATATAGAAAATTTAGTTAAGAAATTGAAATTTGATATTACATGCCTGTGACAGAAAAAGAATCATTATCCTGAGGGGCTGAATTGGTATCTTAAGAATCACAAGGGCCAACTTAGGAAAATACCAAGAAATTATGTGCCCCCTAAATTTTTAACTAACCCGGTTGATAGTAACCTATTTTAGATTCCTAAATCTGTCTTAAATTAATTTTTGTTGCAGATATTGACTAACAATTTTTATTGTGTGTCATTTTTTTTAAATTCAATAGAATTTTTTGTTACTTAAGGAAAGTTGGCTATACACTTGAAACTTTTTGAAAATTTTCGAACACTCTTCGAATTTTTATGATTTTTCTGATGAAACCATATTTTTAAATTTTAAGAATTCGAAGGAAAAAGAGTTTGACTAGATCCGATTTTTTAGAATCTATAAATCAAATGTTGACTTTGTCAAAATTATTTCTGAATTTTTAAGTCCATTTAGAGTTTAAAGAAATTTTTTTTAATGTAATTATATTTTATTTAATTTGAAAAATTCTTGAAAATGCTATTTTTGAAAACTATTTTTTTTTCTTTTAAGCTTTAGTTAAACACTTCACTTTTTTTTAACAATATGCTAACTTTTTTTCCCCAGTTTATTAGTCCCCGGTTTTTGTTGTGATCAAAGGGGGAGAGTAGACTAGTGTACAGGGGGAGATTGTAGATTTGCATTGAAACATCTTTTTCATGCTTAACCTGTTTATTTAATTTTACTATTTTTTACTTATTTGGTTTAACCCTAATTGAACCTGGGTTGATGCACATCAAAAAGGGAGAGATTGTTGGTGCCGGAGTAAGTTTTGATGTGATCAACCAGGTTAAGTTAGGTCCTGGTATGGTTAATCCCTCTACTAAGTGTGCAGGAGCTTAGGTACGGAGGAAGTCGAGCGTAAGACATAGCGGACGAGAAGGATTGTGCGGGGAAGTGAGCCGACGGGCTCAGTACAATCGGAGGGACGCGGAAGCTGCGGAAGAGTACGCCGGTGGAGCGAGAAGGATGTGCGCGGTGTCCGAGGGACGAGAAGCCGGGAGGAAGGACGCTCGAGGGGCGAAAGGCCGGAGTCGGGTTCGGGTGAGCCTAACTTCGGTTGGCCGGAAATCACCCAGAAGATGAACCAAAAGACTGGTTAGTTTGACCAAGTCAAACCAGGCACCTAAAACAAAAAGAATTTTATTTGTTGCTGTGAAGATTCGAACCAACAACCTCGCCTATGTATATCACTAGCTTTACTGACTGGGATAAGGAGGAGATGTGATTAAACTTGTTGCGAGCAGATGATAAAATTATTTATCTGTTGCGAGCAGAAGAACCAAAAGGCTAGTCGCCCAAAAAAGAAAGATTAAATTGTTGTTAAGAGGAATTGAACCCAAGATCTCAAGAACAGAGGCTGCCAAGCTTACCAGTTGGGATAAAGGTCGGAGACAATTTGTTTTTGCCGATATTCTTACTTGGAGATTACAATAGCAATCTCGAGCAGAAGATAAAAATTCCTTTATCTCATAAAGGATAAAGCCTTATCTTTTAATCAGATCCAATGGATGCAGGTTAATCCCATCCAAGATCAACCATCCAGATTACATCCATGGATCAACGACCAAGAGAAAATTCCTCAGCAATCAACAATCCAGATTTATTCTCTTAGACTATAAATAGGCTTAGAATTTAGAATTAAAGGCATCAATTGAATTGTAACCTCTCTAAGTCTTCAGTGCTACAACTGTAAAGGCTTTTCCGCCTGAAGGAGTTCTGTTTGAGCGTTAACCGCCTTAGAAGCAACGTTCCAGTTGCAACCAAGTTTTTTTTTTGGACGAGTGCTATCTCCATTATTTTTCATAACCGTTTATTCACCCCCCCCCTCTAGCCTGTCCACCCCATCCAACAACTACAACATTGAGCACCGAGCAACCGTTAACTCAGAGAAGAAGAGGATTTCACAGGCCTAAAATAAAGAAAGAAATAAACATGCTCCAAGCCAAACCCAAAACCCACACCTTTCACTGTTTCCTTCTTCATTTAAACCAAAAATGCTTCCTCTCAAGGCAAAAACCCAACTTGAAATGAATATAAATAAGAACAATGAACCTAAATGTAGAAAAGTAACATACCTGCCTTGAGTAAAGCACTTTTCATTAGCCTTTCTAACAGGAGGTACCAGAGGTAGTGGTTGTTAGATATTTGGGTCTTAAAAAGACTAAATACGATTTTGCAAAATAAAAAAATCGAGGTATTATCAATCGATGAAAGTCAGAATTGACTTCAAAAATGAAATCTACGTTTCACGTAGATGAATCTAGACTATTAATTTGCTCAAATCGATTACGGGTGAATGATAAATTAATTGTTTAAAATTAGTCTAAAATTAACATAGAAGGAAGTAGATGGAGAATAGTCTCATATCTGAAAATTCCAAAGGGGTTTGCTTCCTTATATGTGTTTCTATGTTAATAGAGTTAAAAAAGAAAAACACAGATGTTCTCTTCTCACAGGCGAGCAGGTGCTCGCACCTGCGAGCCCGCCACCCGCCATGCGTGCGATGAGCACTTTGTTGGCGCACTTTGCACTTTGCACTTTGCACTTACGCATCGTCGCGATGAGCATTGAGAAGTTTAAATTTATGCTCCAGGTGAAGTGACACTCAGGTGACTTGTCATGTGACGTGGCAATGCCTACGTGGCACTCAGGCAGGAGGAGAGAGATGACTGAACTGCTGAATGGGCGAACCATTGGATCGAAGAGGGGTGCTGGATCATAAGTGACGCGATCTGGAACGTTGATCGTGAAGAGTCGCGATCTGACCTTTGGTGATGAGACTTGATCTGAAGCGTCATATCGAATCTGGCGGTTGAGATAAAAGGGGGATTCGAAGAGTTACAATCATCCAAATTTGGCGGCTGAGATTAAAGGGCTACCTGAAGGGTTACAATCCTCCAGATTGAACGACTAAGATCAATCCTAAATCAAAGATCACACTCACTCACCAAAGAGTACCTCACCTTTTCCCTTGTATAAATAGAGTCCCCTAGATGCTAGAATCATTCATTCAATTATCCAAAGTTCATTAGCACACATCTCATCTTGTGCATCCAGAATCCAAAAGCCTATGAGAAGGTTCGCTGGTCTCAAAATTTAAAGTTCTCCTATTTCGAGACATCGCCGTTGTATCTTGGGAAACAAATTACTGCTATCCGTGAGCACATATAGTGGAGCAATATCATTTTACGGAGATAGTGTCGAACACTAGCCTCGATGATATCATATCAGTTTGCATCCTCCCGGTAGCAACCCCCGAGCTGACCTCACAGTGGTTCTGCTTTCAATGGCAACTAGACGGAAGTGACGAAGAGGTCACATTTCAGAATGGCGACGGAGAGGCCGTGTTGTAGAACCAAGATGGCGGTTGTTGATTGGCCGTGCAACCGCGCCGCCGGGAGTCATTGATAATTACCATTTTGTTGATAAATTTAGGCTCTCAAATCCATGTTTTGATCTCTTTTTCTATGCTTAAGTTTGCATTTACATTAGGTTTCATGAATTCTTTCTATTTTGGCTTTAGATAAAATTCTTTCTATATTTGAGATATTTTGGCATTAATTTTGAATCTAATTTTGTAGGCTTCAAATGACCATGGACCTAGATCAGATTGGACCAAACTTGAGCCAGAATTGGATCCGGATCAAGACGATCAAGCCTTGGATTAATATGAGTCGTCCGATCAAGGATCGGCGAGATCTGAGCCATCTGTCAACTTCTGATCAATTCAAGTTCAAGATAAAGTCAATCATGACCACATATCAAGATCTAAAAATTTCATCCAAATCAGAAGCAATATGTCTGTTGGATTAAGCTCAAGAGGATCTAGACCATCCATTCAAAAGAAAGGAAGATCTGAGCCATCCATCACAAATCTGATAGATCCAAGCTACTGAGAGGCAGATCTTGACCCTTGATTGAGATCTGAAAGGTTTGGGCTTGATCAGAGCAGATTCGACCGTCAGATGCAGCAAAGATGATCTCAGCCGTTCGTTTCAAACTAATAAAACCAACTCCTTCCTCCCCAGATCGGTGTCGTCACCAATAGCTTAGTTTTCATCGCTTTTCTTCGTTTTTCTTCATCAGTTTCTTCTCAGATCGCGCGACCAACATTAGATCTGTTTCTTCTCAAGGTTTTGGATCATTGAGGTATGATTCCTGTTTAGTTTGCTAATCGAAATTAGTTTCTGGAAGTTTAGGTGAGGGTCTCGCTGAAGCGGCTATTCCTATCGATCGATCCTTGTTGATTGCTGGTTTCCGTCGTCCGGAGCTGTCGAAGCAACGTAGAGGGGTTCTCGAAGGTGTTCTGATAGTTTTTGAGCTCGATCGCCAGCCAGCCAATCGAGGAGGAAGAGATCGGGAACAGATTTCAGTCACTGATCGAACCATTTGATCGGACAGGGATGACTCTGATCGGTCCCGTGACCGATCAGAAGAAGACATAGTCGGTCTAGTGACCAATCAGGAAGGTCAATCGCAGCAAGCTGATTGTGGGAGTTCTTCTTCGCTTATTTTTGAGTTCAGAGGGTTTCTAGCTCATCCTTTGTGTGACGGCAAAGGGAAGTCTTGATTAAAAACTAATTTGGTGTTTAATTTAGGATAATTTTGTTCCAAGCACTTGTTTTCTTTACATTGCTCTAGTTTGTTCCAACTAAACTTCAAGCCAATGTTATTAAACAATGTTTGATCTGGTTTTCATTATCTTGCAAATTAGTTTTCTGCAATTAATTCCTTGCAACTAGTTCTTTAATTTCAATTCAATAGTTGAAGTCGAATTGCTTAGTTACTTTCAATAGGTTAAGAGTAGTCCTTGCAATTTCCTAATTCGCTCTCTGCTTTAGTTAAACTCATTCATTTTATACTGTTATCTCATTCGTGTTACAAACAAACCCCCATTTTATTAGAAACCCAAATCATTAAACGACAACAACCTTCAAGCTTGAATTAAACTCACTTGACTAGTCCTTGGAAAAACACGACTTGATGCCCATTTACTACATTTTAATTTTGTTAGCCAAGGGTTTTCAGCTTATAAATATCTAAATTTGAGGCTCATCGTGACACTTGTATTGGGCCACATTAAATTTTTGGCGCCGTTGCCGGGGAACACTAGTTGAGTTTGTTTAATTTGAACTTGCGTTTATATTTATATTCTTTGGTTCTATTTTTAATTGCTTATTCTTTCTATATACATTTGCTGTCATTTCTGTTTGGTTTACCTGACCAGGACTGCGGGTGGTAATCTTGAGGAGTTTGATCCTAGAATTGAGAGGGCATTCAAATGTTTTCAAATGAACAAATAGAGATCAAGAGTTCATTGTTGGAGCTAACCTTTTTGGTGAAGCAAATGGAATTCCAACAAAGAACCAACATTTATTCATCTACTCAAGGGCAGCCGCCATTTCAGAGTTTTCAGCAGTCCCATTCAAATTTCCAACAACCAAATTATCAATTTTAACCTCAACTTCAACAATTTCAGCTAAGTTTTCAACCAAGTCAGCCTTTCCAACAATTTCAGTAGCCTATTCAGAGTTTCAGCAGCATTCTCAAGCATTTCAGCAGCCCTATTCGAATTTTCAGCAAAACCAACCCTTGAATCAGCCACCATAGCAATTTCAGCCACAATTCTAAAATTTTCAGCAAGGCTACAATCCTAATCAGCAAGGTTTTCAACCATACAATCAGAGTTTTCAACCTCCACAATTTCAGCCCTCACCACAACAATTTCAACCTCAAAACCAGAATTTTCAGAGCTACAATTTTTAGCAGTTTCAACCAAGTTTCCAGCCCAATTTTCAGCAATTCCAGCAGTCAAATCAACCATTTGATCAGCCCCAACAACTTTATTTTCAAAATTCACAGCTTAATCATGATTTTGAGCAACCTAATGAATCCTTTCAAGACCAACAAAAGTTCCATGCTTATCAAGGAGACTTTGAGGATTCTAGTGAGCTTGAGGCTCAACAACAAAGGCTTGAGGAAATTATGCGACAAATCATACAACAACAAAGTTTACAACAGCAAGAGTATGTTTCTACGCTTCAAAACATTGAGAGACACATGGGACAATTGGTTAGTGAAATGAATCAAATGCAAGCCCAGGGATCAAGCCAATTACCTTCTCAAGCTACTCTTAATTCTAAGGGGAATGATTGTGAAATAACTTTGAGGAATGAGGAAGTTGTTTCAAGTCTAAACATTCCAAGGGTTGATTTTTATGAAAAATTTCCAGTAACCTATTTTCCATCTCAGATCAATCCCGAAAATGATTCTACATCAGTTGGTAGTGACCCTAGTGCAAGCCTAAGTCATTCTTCAATTGATCTTGTAATTTTGGCGGAAGAAGAAGAAATCAGCAAAATCAGGGCACCTACAGCAGCTATCCCTCCTGAAGTTCCTGCTCAAAACTCATTTCTAAAATTTTCAGCTCAAGTGGAGGAACCAAAAGGCTCTTTACCCTTCTCACAGCACCCCGGAGAGGATTTTTCTAGCATTAGCATGGGAATTTTAGATGAAGTTGTTGAGGCAGATTTAATTGCTGATGAAGTTTCACTTGATATAGTGGGAGGAGATTTTAGCTCAGATGAGGTTGAAGATGCACTAGTGATAAAGGCATTGGAGGAGATTGATAGTAAAGCTTGTGACAGACTTGAATTTGATTCTGAAGCTCTACAGGACCCTTCTAATCTTTTATTTTGTGATGATATAGTTGTTGTGGGTCCTAACTCTTCTAATATGGTTATTGCAGATATTGTTGATGAAGCATGCGTTGGAGATGATTCTATAGGTGTAGGGGATTACACTGAGCCTCAGGGACCGCCACCATTGACTGATACATTAGAAGATTCAGAGGACAAGTATGAAAGTGTAGGGACTTGCATGGTGGAAGCAAGAACCCAAGAATCACCTCTCTTAGTTGAATTTCCACTAGAACCTGAGATTGAAGTGGAGTCTTTACTTGACCAGGAGGAGGCCAGAGATACATCTATTCTTGTAGAACCTCCAGGTATTCTTCAGCATGATAAGGTAAGTATTTCTCCTATTTCTTTAGAAAAATTCGTAGAGGTACCTAGAGTTGAGTTTGTTGGTTGTGATGAATCTCTTGACACATCTTATGTAGAGACTGATTGTGAAGAATCCATGGAGGTACCTAGTGTTGATTTTGTTGGTTGTGATAAATTTCTTGATATACCCTATGTGGATACTAATTGTGAAAAATTCATAGAGGTACCTAGGGTTGAATTTGTTGACTGTGAAGCAATTCTTGATACATTCTATGCAGAGATTGATAGTGAAAAACCCATAGAGGTACCCAATGTTGATTTTATTGGTTATGAGGCATTTCTTGATATACCTTATGTGAATACTGATTATGAAAAACTCATTAATGTACCTAAGGTTGATTTCATTGGCTGTGATGCATTTCTAGATACATTTTATGTAGAGGTTGTTTGTATTTCATTTCTTTCTTACCCGACATTCGTGCGGGAGGTATTTTCTTTTCATGGTTTTGGGTTTTGCAGGATCCCGTAGGCTCTGTTGGAACTTAGATGGCTAGAGGAGGGTGAATATAGCCAGACACCGAACTTTAGCACTTATCGATTTTCTACACCTCAAATGTTAGTAGCACAACGGAAGCTAAAGAAAACAAAGTATGTAGAAACGTAAACTCTAAGCTAAGAGCAAACACACGAACGCTAACAAGAGGATTTACAAGGTTCGGGGATAACTTGCCCCTACTCCTTGGCGTGCCCTTAAGGTGGGCGATCCCTTGATCGTTGGCAGATCAAACCCCGAAAAATCCGGATAAAATGCAACCTCCTTCTCGGTAGAGTAACCTCTCCACAGCGTTTCGAAATGGATCAAAGATAAAGTACAGGAAACACAAGAAGGATCTTACTTAGCACTTGAAACCACAAGAACACAAGCAGAACTCCTCCTGAGCTCCACCCAGCGCAGATCTCACGCAAGAACTCCCTTCTTCGTATCTTCTCGCTGATGGACTCGCCAAGCCTCTTGTTTCTTCTTCCAAGTGCTCAGTAACAGATGGTTGCTTCAAAGATCACAGTTGTTTACTCAAGATGGAACAGAGTTGTTGCAAGCACAAGTTGTCGCAAAGTAGTATCGTTGAGATCCTTAGACTCCTTCGCCGCCAAACGCTTAAGTCTCAGCTCACCGATCACCAGGTCACCACCTCACTGCAACCTCCAGCTGCTCACCTGCAACCACCAGCTACTACTGAGCTCTCCTGGACTCCCTGAGCTTCCCTCAGCGTAGTCCCAGTCAGCAGCTCCAGCCAGCGCCAGCGCCCGTTGCAACCTGAGATGGCAAATGGACAAACCTGCTCCAAGGAAAGGCTTCCATTGACTCTCCTTGAGTGTTTGAATCCATCCCTGTCAACTGCACACTTAATCAGAGCATTAGCACAGCATATCAAGTATAGAATCAAGTATCAGAGACTAAGCACAGAGAATCAGATGTGTTCAGACGCGATCAGAGCGTCTGACGGTGCATTTTGAATTAATGTGATCGGTCACCGGACCGATCAGAGAGCCTCCTGATCGGTCACCAGACCGATCAGGGTGGGTTCAGATCGATCAGGCTCCATCCTGATCGGTCCCCAACGATCAATCAGAAATCGCGATTTCTCTGGGACTCTCCTGGACCGATCACCAGACCAATCTCAGGTTGTGGATCGATCACCAGACCGATCCACCCCTTTGTCGGGCGATTTCTGAGCTTTGCAGTCCAACCCTCCTGATCGGTCACCGGACCGATCAGGGCATGCTCAAACCGATCAGGCTCCATCCTGATCGGTCATAGTGAGGAACTCGCGACACTTGATCGTTCTCCAGAACGGTCTGAACAGTGTTCCAGATCGGTCACCAGACCGATCAGGAGCAGATCAGTAAGGTTCACAAAAACCTACTGGATGCTCCCTGATCGGTCACCGGACCGATCAGGAGCAAAGCAGCAGGGGAACTCAACCCACTTGTGGGCTCCCTGATTCGTCACCAGACCGATCAGGAGCCGAACAGTGAGTGAAACGCATACTTCCTAATCGGTCACCAGACCGATCCACGAAGGAGCACCGTGCCAACTTCCCTGATCGGTCACCAGACCGATCCAGGGAATCCAACCTAGCCCTCCAAGCTAGGGTTTCATCCAACCTAGCCCTCCAAGCTAGGACATTACCCTCCAAGCCAGGATTTCATCAACCTAGCCCTCCAGGCTAGGACCTGACTCTCCAAGCCGGGATTTCATCAACCTAGCCCTCCAGGCTAGGACCTGACCCTCCAAGTCAGGACTTTTTTACACCTAACCCTCCAGGTTAGGACTTTTCACACCTAGCCCTCCAAGCTAGGAATTTCTCACACCTAACCTTCCAGGTTAGGACTTTTCACACCTAGCCCTCCAAGCTAGGAATTTCTCACACCTAAGCCTCCAGGTTAGGACTTTTCACACCTAGCCCTCCAAGCTAGGATTTTCCACACCTAACCCTCCAGGCTAGGTTTTTTCCACACCTAACCCTCCAGGTTAGGACTTTTCCACACCTAGCCCTCCAAGCTAGGATTTTCCACACCTAATCCTCCAAGTTAGGACTTTTCAACACCGTGTCTAATCCCCGATCAGGACTTAATCATAATCATAATCAACAACCTAAACTAAAATCGGTGTCAACACCAAAACAACAATCAGGGTCAGACTGCATCAACAATCTCCCCCTTTTTGTTGTTTAACAACCCGATTTTAAGTTTGGAGATTTTGAAATAAATTTTTTCAAATTCAAATTTCAGAATCATAGGGGAATCATGATCCTCCCCCTACAACATGATCATCCTAAACTTAACCAACCTCACTCTCCCCCTTTGTCAAACACCGAAAAGGGTGTAGACGGGTTGTTAAGTTTAATCATACTCCCCCTCAACCCTAGGGGTCTCCCAAAACAACAAAAGATTTAATTTTGAAACCATACGAAAACATATGATAAATATAGGGCATAGCAAAACAATCATATGTATCACGACATCATAGGCATAATCAGTGCAACGCATAATGAGGCATACATAATGATAGCAATTTATGAACAAGCATATAAACTAACAATAAGCATATGAATCAGAGGCATACAGCCATAGAGTCATACAATCCACACAGTCAAATAGCATCAACCCTCAGCGGGGTCATCGTCCGATGAATCATCAATACATATAACATCCCCTGGTGGAGTACTGCTAGAGGTCACAGCTCCAGGAAACGTATGATGGTACCACTCCTCATACCACGTCTCCTGCAGTGAGCAGATCCCAGAAACGTCGGATGCTAGAGCGTCTAGTCGGCGATCAAAGGACCGAAACTCTGAGCTGACCTCCTGTCGCCAGAGCTCGGAAATATGTAGCTCGCGCTGCATCGTCCGCTCTAGCTCCGCAATCTGCCAGCGTAGATCAGGAGCCCACTCATCGTAATCCTCAGCAACAGCGGGCGGCTCCTGATCAGGGGCTGCTCCCGGTAACTCCCCCACACGTCGCCGATCCTTCCACCTCAGCCCCTGTGGTCCGACAATAATGTCAGACTGGGCCAACATGCGACAATCAAGTCGACAGTCATGTCGAATCATGGGTACAATGCAGCCCTGTGAAACGTCAATACCAACCGACTCCAGCCAGGCAGTGATGATATGGCCGAACAACATGTAAACTGTCTGACCGTACATCTGACCGTGGATAATGATGGAGAAATAGACGGAACTCACTGGGTCAAAGTCTAACTGCTGATGCATCTCGTAGAGCATCAAGCAGTGGAATGAGTGAATTTCATCTAAGTGTTTTGATGTAGTCGGGAGGAGACAATTAGTGATGATCTTAAACAAAACATACTCAACGGGGGAAAGGCAAAGAGCAGGAAATGTGGGAAAATCACGGGTGCGCTCACTGGAACCCCTTGGCCTGGGATGACCTAGAAAATACTCATAGATGGAGTCAGGAGTGACTCCATCGAAGGGAACTGG
>JAGFNQ010000404.1:43222-263509 GCA_024364735.1 Boesenbergia rotunda
ATGGTTCAATTGAACCTTGACCTAAAGTCCTAGTTTTGATCTCCTCTTGATGTCTCTGCCCATACCAAGCCACAATGCATCCCTAGCATTGGTTTATATGACATCTACACATCAAAAACCAACTTCCATGCAATATGACCCCAATGTCATATTTTATGCATGATACTCAAATCTAATGTGTCAAATCCCTAGGATTAAGACTTAAATTCGTCTGCACATCCTTTGGCACACTCCATAGTCTATCTAGACTTCCTGAAGAAATCCTCCCAAGATCCATTCACCATGGGTTCCAATTGGCTCCTAGAGCTCCCCCTTGAGCTCTTAGCCTTAGCCACCTCCCTAGGTGACCCTTCTACAAACACAAGACCACACCGGTGTACCTCCGGTGATCCTTGGCCTACAACTTAACCTTAGACACCTTATCTTTGGTTAAGTTCTTCTTTTTTCCTTTAAATGGCTTTCCCTTGCTATTTTTAGTCTTTCCCTTGTCATAGTCATATGACACCCTTGCATATGACTTCTCCATAACATTGGAGAACTTAGATCGGTATCCTAGACCCGATCTATCATTGTTGAGTTTTTGACTACCCAAGACCATACCTAAACCCTTAGATCCAATAGTGAATCTATCTAGGATTTTCTCTAATCTATCAAGTTTTGCCCTCAAAGCTTGATTTTCCCTTTCTAGGTTCTTAAACCTAGAATCAACATGTCCACTATGGACACTCCTAGACCTATCTACCTTCCTAGGCATATGTCTCTCCTTCTTAGGATTTATGCCTTGGTCCTTAGGTCTAAAGGTTCTAGGTTTATCATGATGCATGAATTTCCTAGGATTTTGATATGCAACATTAACACTATTTTTTGTTGATGCAGTCTGATCTGATTGTTGTTTTAGTGTTGACACTGATTTAAGTTTAGTTGAGTAAAATCAGTTCAGATTAAGTGTCCTGGCCGGAAGCTGGGCACGAAGTTCTGGTGAGTGAAACTGGGCAAAACTCCTGGTGAGTAAAGCCGGGTCCTAGTGAGTGAAGCCGGGTCCTAGTGAGTGAAGCTAGGTGAAGGAAATCCTAGTGAGTGAAACTAGGTGAAGAAAATCCTGATGAGTGAAGTCGGGTCCTATCAAGGGAAGCTAGGTGAAGGAAATCCTAGTGAGTGAAGCTAGGTGAAATAAATCCTGGTGAGTGAAGCTGGGTCCTAGTGAGTGAAGCTAGGTGAAGGAAATCCTAGTTAGTGAAGCTAGGTGAAGTAAATCCTGGTGAGTGAAGTTGGGTCCTAGTGAGTGAAGCTAGGTTGCACTAAGTCCCGGTGAGTGAAGCTGGGCATGAAATCTTGGTCCAGAGGACTGAGCATTAAGTGTACGAGTCAGAGAAGGTAAGGGAGCCTGTTCTCTGGACTCAAGGTCGAAATGATCAGAACTGGATCGGTCTGAAGTCCGATCAGGGAGTTGGCACAAACTCTCTTGATGACTGATCGGTCGGTTGACCGATCCAGAGCCGATCCAGAGAGCTTCTGAGGAATCAGAAGGTCTTCCTGAATGATCTGGTGACCGATCAGAAAACGATCAGAATGGTCACAGAAAGATGAGAGGGAATTCTGATCGGTCACTACGATCGATCAACACCAGCCTGGACCGATCAGGAGGGAACCTAATCGGTCAGGCATCATACTGATCGGTCAGCTGGACCGATCAGTCACCTTGTTGATCGATCAGCTGGACCGATTAGTCACCTAGTTGATAGGTCAGGTTGACCGATCAGGCTTGGCTGATCGGTCAATGAGACGGATCAGGTGATGTAAACTAGTACCAGTGGGTTTTAAGTGATTGGTCTGGTGACCGATCCATGATCTTTGATCGGTTAGTAAGACCGATCAGAACTTCACTGGATCGATCAGATTGGATCCTGATCGGTCAGAAGGTTGGCTGATCGGTCAAGGTGACCGATCAACGTTTCAGAACATTAATTCAAATGATTGTCAGATGTCTGATTACTTCGGATTTCTTTCTGATTTGATTCTGATTTGCTTCGCTAATAAGCCTGTGAGTGTGCAGATGATATAGAGTTAAATGGAGGAGCAAGAAGGAGGGTCAATGGTGACTTTCGCTGCAGTTTTTTTGTTTGGTATATGTTTGCAGGTTTCAACGGCTTCTGGCATCTAGCGACTAACCTGAAGCTTCAGTTGAAGAGGACTTCAGTGAACTGAGTGCTCAGAGGAGGTCAGTGGGTCAGTGGGTGACGACGTCGTGGATTAGTGGGTGACGAAGCCTGTTGATGTGCAGAAGGAAGGAATAAGAAGAAGATGGCGAAGCAGAGACAAAGAGACAACAACGAGAACAAAGAAGCGTCTTGTGTTGAGTTGTTGAGTGTTCTCTGTATATTCTTCTTATTTGAGTTTTTCTTCTACATAAGTTGTGCTTCCTTCTCGTAGTCTCCAGTGCTTAACTGGTTAGTTTTTTGAGACGCTCTGTGGAGAGGTTACTCCATCGAGAAGGAGAATTTCTTAGCCGGATTCACTCCGGGGCTTAATCTGCCAACAATCAAGGGATCGCCCACCTCACGGGCACACCAAGGAGTAGGGGCAAGTTATCCCCGAACCTTGTAAATCTCCTATGTTAGCGTATAGTTTGTTTTTTTTATGTTTTCTTTCTGTTCTGTTTTTCCGCTGCTAACCTGATCGCAGGAAGATCAAAAAGAAATTTTTAGTGGGTGGCTATTCACACCCCCCTATCTAGCTATCCCAGATCCAACAAGTGGTATCAGAGCCTGGGGCTCTTTCAAACGGATTAACACCCGAAGAGCAAGAGGATGGCTTTGAGAGAAGGCTTCAGCACCAATCGACCACCCTTCTTTGATGGAGCAGACTTTCAATACTGGAGATCCTGAATGGAGTACTACCTGAAAACCAACATTGGTATGTGGTTCTCAATCAAGGAGGGATTCACTCCTCCAAAGGATGCTGAGAGTAAAGAGCTTGAGTTCTCAAGGTGGTCGGCAGAATAAATCAGGAAAGGTGAGACTGATGCTAATGCAGTGGTCACCCTGTTGTGTGGGATGACCAAGGAGCAACTCATTAAGGTTGGTCCTTTCTCAAATGCCAAAGATCTATGGAACAAGCTCATAGAGCTACATGAAGGCACTCGAGACTCCCGGATTGCAAAGAGGGATCTCTTCTTCAACCAACTCCAGAACCTCTTTATGAAAGAAAATGAAATTGTAAGTGAGCTTCATGGTCGGTTCAAGGAGATCCTCAATGGTTTGCACTCTATCAATGAGAAGGTCGAGAACCGTGACCTTGTAAGGTATGTGCTTAAGTCTTTTCCTATGAATGCTTTGTGGTCATCCATGGTGGATGCCTACAAGGTATCCAAGGACTTTCCCATTGTAAAGTTAGATGACCTTTTCTGTGAAATGGAGCTACATGAGATTGCTAACAAAGGCCCAAAGGAGAAGGGTATTACTCTTGTAGTAGGGGACAGGAGAAGAAGGAAAAGGAGGAGGAGAAGAGCATCCGTCACATGACTCTCATGGCACTAGAAGATTCAAACGAAGAAAGTGGTGACGAATCAAGTGACTCTTCAACCGCGGCTTCATCATCTTCGGATGATGAAGAGGTAATCTCTCCCGAGCTAGATAAGTGTTATAGAACTATTGCTTGTTTAACTACTTTGCTTAAGAAATCTAAGAACAAGGTAAAGTATTTAAAATTAGAAGTAGAATAATTGAGAACCTCCAATGATAATGATATAGATGATTTGCATGTTGAGGTACTTAAGGATGAGAACAAGGCCTTGAAGAGTGAAGTTGAAAAACTCAAGAATCTTCTTGGGAAATTTTCAAATAGCTCTAAGACCTTGGATATGATCCTTAACTCTCAAAGAGCGGTCTACAACAAGGTCGATATAGGTTACCAACCTAAGGAACCTAGCTTCATGTCATTCATGTCTTGAACCCAATTTAGATCATCAAATGCTTCTAGGATTCAACGACTTATGAAGAAAATGACCAAGGTATGGATCCCAAAGACTTGCATTGTAGGTACATTAGGTCCCAAGGTTTGGGTACCTAAATTATCTATCTTTCGTGTTTTGTAGCATTGGTTGAGGGGGAACATCTATCAACATGATTTGTTGATAATGGGTGCTCCAAACACATGAGCATTCCTAGTTGGGGATGTGCTTCTTATGATACCATTTCCCCCGCTCAATGGATAACTATGTACTACCTATGTGGAATTATTTTTCATCTCAAATTTAGGTGATTGGATTTAAACCAATGGAAACTATAAATCACATACACAATATAGATACATGAAAAAAATTTTCCATTTACTCTATATTGGAAAATTTTCTCATTTGTATTTGTGGGCAATTTGGGGAATAAATTTTGATACAAACTTGATGTATAAACTTGTTTTGAAACTTTATGGTTAAGACAAACCTTAACTTGGGACTATGAATTATCCAACTTAATCCAATCTTGGTGAATTATCAATAGAATTGTGAATTAGATCTATGGTTAAAATATACTTGGAACTTACTTGGAACATACTTGATCATCCATTATTTTTGGTACAAACCTGATACTAATTTGATATAAACTGGGTTTTGGAATTTTTAAATCCATAAGGACTCTTGATTCTTGATGAGGAATAAATTTTAGTTAAGAGACTCAAATCATGTTGTTAATGCAGTCTGACCTGGAATGTATCAGAGTTTCAGAAATTTTTCAGAAATCTAATTGGTCCATAGACCAACCAGGAATATCTTTGTATCGAACATCAACGAACCTGATCGGTCTGCAGACCGATCAGGATACTCCCTGATCTGTCAAGCAGACCGATCAGGCCTTTCCCTGATCGGTTAAGGAGACTAATCAGGACTATGTGTCTGATGCAGCTTGATCACACTGATATACCTCCATTACTTATTGTCATATGATGCATATACTTTGTTGCCATGATACATTTATGGTATATGTCTTTCATATACAATTCAAAAATTATTCTTCGTCTTTATTTTGGTTTTGGAGAGAGACCGTTGTTTAAGGGGGAGTTTATAAACTTAATAACCAGTCTACACCCTTTTCGGTGTTTGACAAAGGGGGAGAGGATGGTTAGTTAAGTTTAGGTTTTATTACGAACTTAACTATTGTAGGGCGAGTATTTTGATTCCCTTGTAATAATGAACTTGACTTCTAATACATAAACTTAAATCGTGTTGTCAAACAACAAAAAGGGGGAGATTGTTGATGCAGACTGACCTGATTGTTGTTTTGGTGTTGACACCGATTTAAGTTTAGTTAAGTAAAATCAATTCGGATTAAGTGTCCTGGCCGGAAGTTAGGCACGAAGTCCTGGTGAGTGAAACTGGGCAAAAATCCTGGTGAGTGAAGCCGGGTCCTAGTGAGTGAAGCTAGGTGAAGGAAATCCTAGTGAGTGAAGCTAGGTGAAGAAAATCCTAGTGAGTGAAGCCGGGTCCTAGCAAGGGAAGCTAGGTGAAGGAAATCCTAGAGAGTGAAGCTAGGTGAAGTAAATCCTGGTGAGTGAAGCTGAGTCCTAGTGAGTGAAGCTAGGTGAAGGAAATCCTGGTGAGTGAAGTCGGGTCCTAGCAAGGGAAGTTAGGTGAAGAAAATCCTAGTGAGTGAAGCTAGGTGAAGGAAATCCTAGTGAGTGAAGCTAGGTGAAGTAAATCCCGGTGAGTGAAGCTGGGTCATAGTGAGTAAAGCTAGGTTAGACTAAGTCCCGGTGAGTGAAGCTGGCCATGAAGTCTTGGTCCGGGGGAACGAGCATTAAGTGTATGAGTTAAAGAAGGCAAGGGAGCCTGTTCTCTGGACTCAGGATCGAAATGATCAGAACTGGATCGGTCTGAAGTCCGATCAGGGAGTTGGCACAAACTCTCTTGATGACTGATCGGTCGGTTGACTGATCCAGAGCCGATCCAGAGAGCTTCTGAGGAATCAGAAGGTCTTCCTGAATGATCTGGTGACTGATCAGAAAATGATCAGAATGGTCACAGAAAGATGAGAGGGAATTCTGATCGGTCACTGTGATCGATCAACACCAGCCTGGACCGATCAGGAGGGAACCTGATCGGTCAGCTGGACCGATCAGTCACCTTGCTGATCGGCCAGTTAGACCGATCAGGTGATGTGATCCAGTACCAGCGGGTTTTAAGTGATCGGTCTGGTGACCGATCCCTGATCTCTGATCGGTCAGTAAGACCGATCAGAACTTCACTGGATCGATCAAATTGGATCCTGATCGGTCAAGAGGTTGGCTGATCAGTTAAGGTGATCGATCAATATTTTAGAGAGCTTCTGAGGAATCAGAAGGTCTTCCTGAACGATCTGGTGACTGATCAGAAAACGATCAGAATGGTCACAAAAATTTGAGAGGGAATTCTGATCGGTCACTGCGATCTGGTGACTGATCCAGAGTCGATCCAGAGAGCTTCTGAGGAATCAAAAGGTCTTCCTGAACGATCTAGTGACTGATCAGAAAATGATCAGAATGGTCATAGAAAGATGAGAGGGAATTCTGATCAATCACTGCGATCGATCAACACCAGCCTGGACCGATCAGCAGGGAACCTGATTAGTCAGCTGGACCGATCAGTCACCTTGCTGATCGGTCAGTGAGACCAATCAGGTGATGTGATCCAGTACCAGCGGGTTTTAAGTGATCGGTCTGGTGACCGATCCCTGATCTCTGATCGGTCAGTAAGACCAATCAGAACTTCACTGGATCGATCAGATTGGATCCTGATCGGTCAGAAGGTTGGCTGATCAGCCAAGGTGACCGATCAACGTTTCAGAACATTAATTCAAATGATTGTCAGACGTCTGATTACTTCTGATTTCCTTCTGATTTGATTCTGATTTGCTTCACTAATAAGCTTGTGAGTGTGCAAATGATACAGAGTCAAATGGAGAAGCAAGAAGGAGGGTCAATGTTGACTTCGCTGTGGTTTTTTTGTTTGGTATATGTTTGCATGTTTCAACGGCTTCTGGCATTTGGCGACTGACCTGAAGCTTCAGCTGAAGAGGACTTCAGTGAACTGAGTGTAACGCCCGCCTTTTTCCCCCACCTTACGGTGTGGCGAAAGGCGGCGTTACGCTAATATACATAGGCATATGAACATCTTAATGCAGCGGAATAATTTTTTTCTTTAAACTTACTACATGCATCATACATATATGCCTACATTATCATTCATGAACATGGTGACATAGTAACTTAGCATATTACTGGCATACATAGCATCATGATATAAATATTCCATAACTTATTCATAAGCACCATAAGTAGCAAGTAACTTATCCATAGGCATCATAGGTAGTAAGTTATTTCTTAGACATAACTATCATAAGTATAGCATAGAACCAAAGGTGGCATTTCGAACACAAGACATGCGATAAGGGTAAATAGAAGAATCCTTTGCCATGTCACTGCCACACACATGCCATTGCCCCTCCTGCGGCTTCCCTTAGAAACCTCTTGCTTGATCTGCGGTATAAGAAAAATAAGACAATAAGCACATAGGCTTAGTAAGACCCTTTCCTACTCACGAAAATCCATACGTCACATAAACATACACATAATGCTTAAACCATACTTATCATGGCATAATTCTTGACATGAACATAAACATAAACATACTTATCATGGCATCATTCTTACATGAACATAAACATAACATAAACATACTTATCATGACATCATTCTTAACGTGAACATAAACATAAACATACTTATCATGGCGTAATGCATAACATGTATGGATGCATGAGTCAAATGCATATATCATAAGGATGCTTAATTTGGAAACCATAATTATAAATACTTAAACATAATCATAACATCATGGGGGTCCTCGGCTTGTACCACATTCATACATCATATGCGCGCATCCGTAAGTAAATACGAGGTAGCTAATCTCGACCTACTAGGGTAAGGACAGCTTCATCGGTAGTCCCAGAACCGTGGACAGCTTCATCGGTAGTCCAAAATCGTGGACAACTTCATCGGTAGTCCAGAACCGTGGACAGCTTCATCGATAGTCCAGAACCGTGGACCTTACTTAGGTCCGGTACAAGCCCATTCATAAAAATAAAATAATTTCACATGCTTCTTCATTCATAAAACATACATGACATAATCTTTCATTCTTAATGCTTAACATTATCATTATGCCTTATAGGCATGAACCTCATCTTCATTCATCATTTCCATTCCATATCATCATTATACCTCGAAGGTATGAACTTTAACTTCATTCATCATTTCCATTCCATATCATCATTTTCATTCATAAAAATATGGCATACATACATAATTATATCCTAAGATATGAGCATCATCCTAGTCCGTAAAGCTTGCACGATCATGGTACATAGGATAAACATGCATTTCATACATGGTACATTTCATCTAGCATGCATAATCATAGTATCCATCATGAAACTTGCATGGATAAGATACATATGAACATGATACATATCACTTAGGTTCATAACAATCAACATAAGCATGAATAAGTTTACATAACAATTTTATACATATGTCCAACGTGTTAATCCTAACGCCTGCCTACTTCTTCCTACCTCATGACACATGTATTCCTAACATATTACAAAGGACATTCATAACTAACTCCTACTAAAACATGATACATAACATAACATACAGGGTTATCATGCATAACATATAAACTTAGGGTTTGGACATTATCAAAAACCCTACAACATCCTTGAACCTATTCACATACCATACATATACTACCATAGAAAGCCATTAGAACCCTTGATTGGAGTTGACCCTAAGTCCTAGCCCTAATTCTTGTCTTGGCCGAAACCCTAGAAGGGAAAAGTGTCCATAAAAAAATTCACATAATTCACAATTACATCCAATACAATGCACACAATATCATAGGAAGCTATTGGAACCCATAAATGGAACTAACCCTAAGTTCCAACCCTATTCTTGATCATGGCCGAAACCCTATAAGGGAAAATGAGTCCATGAAAAATCCATAAAATTTACAATTAACCTTCATTACATCATAGGGTTCTTAGTGACATGCTTGGAGGTTAGATCTAAACATAATCCCTAAAACTAAGGGGGGTGGCCGAAACTTCATGGGCCTCTTTGGGGTGCTACAAAAATTTCACCAATCATGATTCATTCATTATTCATCATAAGGAAACATTAGGAGCCATATGAAATGTTTTGTTGTAACCCCAACCCTACCATATGCTTTGGCCGAAACCTTTACAAGGCCCAAACCCTAGTTTTCTCAACATATAATTCAACCAAGTTCTTATATCATGGAAAACAACTTAAAAACTATTATACCACAGGTGAGGAGGTCTTACCTTGGGTTATCTTGATTATCACCTTGAATAGAGAAGCCAAAAGAAAACTTCCTTGACCTTAGACTACCCCTAGCCCTTGTAGCATTGTGGAAAGCCCTTAGATCTTGAAGAAGAGGTCTCTTTGTGAAACTTTTCCAAGGGATAACCCACTTTGTAGGTTTCGGCTAGGAGGAGAAAGAAGAAGGAAGAAGGAGGTTTTTGGTGGAAGAAGAGACAAATGCTTAAGTGCTAAGTTGTCTCTTCCATTCCCCTCTCTTATATACTAGATGAAGGAGGCAAGTGAAGAGACATGATGCAATGACTCTTCACTTCCTTTAGCCTCAACTAAAATCCCTTCCCTTTTCCACTAGCACTCCCTTGCTAGGTGAATTGGTTAGTACATGCATGGTGGTACACTAGGTCTAAGGTTCAATCCTTGGTGCATGCACTTTATTTTTATTTTATTTTATTTATTATTATTTTTTATTTTCGGCAATGCCCCCCTAAGATCCACCCATAACTATGCTAATATTCCTAATTGAAACCTCTTTCTATTT
Organism: Boesenbergia rotunda; assembly: GCA_024364735.1. Lineage (NCBI taxonomy): Eukaryota > Viridiplantae > Streptophyta > Magnoliopsida > Zingiberales > Zingiberaceae > Boesenbergia > Boesenbergia rotunda. The sequence goes on from JAGFNQ010000404.1 coordinate 53,133, forward strand.
ATATTAATTCTACCTAAAATTCTCTAATAACCATGGTACTAGAAAAGCCCTTGTAAGACCCATTAGTACTTAGCTTCTTAATTTATATGGGGAAATCCTAGATAATTACGCTAAGGTTCATACTAGTATTTCTAGATTCCTCGAAAAAAAACTATCTAGACACGATCAATCGTTTAAAGAAAATATTGAGAAAATTTTCTGGGTCGTTACACTGAGTGCTCAGAGGAGGTTAGTGGGTCAGTGGGTGACGACGCCGTGGATCAGTGGGTGACGAAGCCTGTTGATGTGCAGAAGGAAGGAATAAGAAGAAGATGACAAAGCAGAGACAAAGAGACAACAACGAGAACAAAGAAGCATCTTGTGTTGAGTTGTTGAGTGTTCTCTGTATATTCTTCTTGTTTGAGCTTTTCTTCTACATCAGTTGTGCTTCCTTCTCGTAGTCTCCAGTGCTTAACTGGTTATTCTTCTGAGACGGTCAGTGGGTGACGACGTCGTGGATCAGTGGGTGACGAAGCCTGTTGATGTGCAGAAGGAAGGAATAAGAAGAAGATGGTGAAGCAGAGACAAAGAGACAACAACGAGAACAAAGAAGCGTCTTGTGTTGAGTTGTTGAGTGTTCTCTGTATATTCTTCTTGTTTGAGCTTTTCTTCTACATCAGTTGTGCTTCCTTCTCGTAGTCTCCAGTGCTTAACTGGTTATTCTTCTGAGACGGTCTGTGGAGAGGTTACTCCATCGAGAAGGAGAATTTCTTAGCCGGATTCACTCTGGGGCTTGATCTGTCGACGATATTGCCCACCTCACGGGCACGCCAAGGAGTAGGGGCAAGTTATCCCCGAACCTTGTAAATCTCCTGTGTTAGCGTCTGGTTTGTTTTTTTTTCTATTTTCTTTCTGTTCTGTTTTTCCGCTGCTAACCTGATCGCAGGAAGATCAAAAAGAAATTTTTAGTGGGTGGCTATTCACACCCCCTCTAGCCATCCCAGATCCAACATTTTTATCATGATATCTAAAACCAAAATTATGCATGGGTAAATAATTTTCATTATTTCTATCATGTATGGAGGAATTTGAATTACATCTAAAGTTAGGGATTACCTCTCTTACACTTGTAGCTCCCCCTTAATATGAGTTTTTCTTCTTCTCCTTCTTCTCCCATTTCCTCAAATGCTTCAATTTCTTGAATTCTCCTTTCCTGGAACATTTGGTGTGGTAATGACCTAGCTCACCACACGTGAAGCACCTTATATGCCGCTTCTCCTTCTTCTCCCTACAACCCATGTAGTTATCAAAGAAATTGACTTGGGTTTAGGATTTACCTCCTTTTTCTTACCCAATGGACACTTGCCCTTGTAGTGTCCCTTTTGATTGCACCCAAAGCAAATTATGTGATCATTTGACTTTGGTTTGATTGAGGTGGAGACTTCTTCTTGCTCCGGCATTGAGGATGGTCTTTTCTCCCCCTCAATCCTTGACGTAAAAACTCCTTCTATTTCTTCCTCACTTGAGGATGTGGACAATTCCACTTTCTCCTCCTCTTTAGATGTTGAACTTGATTCAACATCCGATTGGTCCTTCTCCTTTTCTTGGACCAATGACCCCTTTTCCTTGGGCTCCTCCCCTCCTTGTCTTTGTGTCGAATTTTCATATAAAACTATCACCTTTCTCCATAGCTCATATGTATTCTTGTATTCTCCTACATTTGACACAATATGTGGAGGTAATAAATTTAATACAATTCTAGTTACCTCTTTATCCCCCTTCACTTCCTCCATTTGATCCTTGGTCCAATACCGAGGTTGAAGGCATTTTCCCTTCTTGTCCGTTGGAGCTTAAAATGGAACCTCCAATGCGATCCAATGGTCCCAATCCATTTAGAACCACGTCTCCAACCGCTTCCTCTAATAATCGAAGTGATCTCGATCGTATGGAGGTGGGATCCGAATATCCCATTCAAGTGGACCTTCCAAATCCATCTTCCTCTAGCACCTTTGCTCTTTTGGCGGTTATTCCAACAAGAGCGAACCTCGCTCTGATACCACTTGTTGGGACCTTGATGTACGGCTAGAGAGGGGTGAATAGCCAATCACCCACTTCGATCTCGATTTTCTTCCTACAATGTTAGCGTGCGCAAGCGAAAATACTAATAACACAAATAAACAAACGCTAACACAAAACCTTTACATGGTTCGAAGATGATACCCCTACTCCACGGCTGTCCGTAAGGTGGACGATCCCGATCCGTCGGTGGATGACTCCCCAGAACACTTTCGGCTAGCTTTTGTCGCTACTTGTGGGTGGAGAAATCTTGCCACAATCCCTAGACAACTTCTGAGCACTTGTAGGCTACTAACAGGCTTTACTCAAGCTTGTTTCTCCAAGAACTCTCAGCCAAAACTGAGCTCTCTTAAATAGAGCTCTTTGCTGAAATGACCATTACCAGTCGAAGTCGACTAGTGCTAACACCAGTCAACTGGTCCTCGCGAATTTGAATGTCACAGCCTGATGATTCAAATTATGGTCGACACCAGTCGACTGATCATAGGTCCAAGCACTAGTACAAAAAAGACCTTTAACAACGGCTTTTAACACCGGTTGTATTAAAATCGGTGTTAAAAAAAAAGGCGGTGGCATTTTTATAATTATTTGAACTTTAAAATACTTTTAACACCGGTTCTTTTAACAACCGGTGTTAAAAATATATTTGACTATGATTTTGTAAATAACCGTGGTCATATGTTTTTCGCGTGCATGCCTTGTTCTTAATTAAGTCATACATGTCAATTATAATAGTCTAACTTTTGGTCGGTCATATATTTCCTCTGCTTAATTTGTTTCTTGCAACCCTAACGGGCTGTGTGCGACACACGGAAGGCGCGCGCAGAGGAGGAGAGGAGAAAGAAGGCGCGCAGACGGCGCGCAGACGAGGAGAGGAGGAAGAAGGTGCACAGACGAGGAGAGGAGGAGGAAGGCGCGCAGACGACTGCATCCCCGGCTGAAGGAGAGCTCGAGACGACAAGGGAAGGCAAGTATATTCTACTTTGTAAGTTCGAGTAGGGTTGGGGGGGTGGGGGGGTTGAACGGTGCTGCGAAAGGGGTTGAACGGTGCTCTGAAGGTTTTGCTATTTCGACCTAGAACGTGACATAGAACTTGACTTCTTGTAAGAATCTGAAGGTTTTGCGATTTCGCTCTCAAGGTTTTGCGAATAAGGATTTTGCGATTTCGCTCTCAAGGTTTTGCGATTTTTTTCTATTTATGTACCAATGCTAAGTCTTCCTAATCATTGATTTTGATTTTTATGTTTTTTTATATTCCTTTTGATAACTCGATTCTTAATCTTCCTTTTAATGTCTTTCTCAAACAGTCCGTGCACATATGGATCGTAGTTGGATAAATGCTTTACGCACAAGTGATGAGTATAAGAATGGGGTGAAAGAGTTCTTAGAATTTGCTAAAAGAAATGCTCGTGATAATACTGAAATATTTTTTTGTCCTTGTGTAAAATGTGTGAACCTAAGACGTTTGAAAGTGGATGAAATAGAAGAACATGTTCTTTGCGATGGATTTTGCAAGAGTTATACAAGATGAATATGGCATGGTGAATCATTAAGCATGCCAAGTGTGTCCCAAACTGAGCAAGTTGATGTAGATATGGATGATCGACTAGAAGACATGATCCGTAATGTTGGACCAGAGTTTTTTCAACGAGCACATGTATATGATCATTTGTGTAGTGATGCGGAGAAGCCGTTGTATCCAGGGTGCACTCAATTCTCACTAAGTATCACATTCTTACAATTTGCATTTATTTATTATCTTAGGTATTTGCATCAACTCTGCAAACTAAGAGGGAACATGGATACATATGGATTTATTGATCCTGTTCACATTCAAAGTATAGGGAATCGTCCAATGGACATTCAAAACTACATTCATAGTAGGATAATTGAAGGAAAAGAGTGTTACCTTGCACCGTATTATCATATGTACGTGAATATTTTCAAGTGACTTAGAAGTTTAGTTGTGATTTTGACTAATTATTATCCAACTTGCAGGGCCCATTGGCAGTTGATAATTATTTGTCCTAAGCAAAATGTTGTCATCTTTCTTTGCTCACTGTGGAATAAAGCGAATAAAGATATCAAAACAATTATTAATAGGTAAGTTATTATCATTCGCTCTATGATATGTTTTTCTACAACTATGATTTATAAGCAATTTTTTCATAGATATATTTGGTTGATTTGTTGCCATTTATTATATTTTTTATCACAGTGCTATGCGTTCTTGGCATACGATGAAAGGCAAACACTTGGGAGCTTTTAGAATGCCTATATGGAAGGAACTACGTGTATGTAGTTAAATGTCAAGTTTTTATACAACTATGATCTATAAGCATTTTTTTCATAGATAAATTTGGTTTATTTGTTGCCATTTATTATATTTTTTTATCATAGTGCTATGCGTTCTTTATTATTTGATGTCTTTTGGTATGCAAGCTCCTCTATATGCATGCTTGAGATATTGGTTACTATAATGAAAAATTAGCATGACTTTGTAACTGATTTATCCTTTTCTGCTAATGTGTCATTTTGATATTTATTTGTAGTGCCAAAAACAAACTGGCACTACATTTAGCGTGGCACCCGACAGAAAATTTAATTACTTGTGCTGCCTTGAACAGTTTATACATATATTATGCATGAAGATCATACTGGAAGTGAAGGTCTCATTTTGCAATTTTTTTTTATTTGGATTTGCTTCTCAAGGCACATAACTTTTGATGTTCAGTGAACAAGATACAGGAGCATGTAATTTGTTGCATGTTCTTACTGGGGCCAAAGGATTGCTCAACAGAAGGAGTTCAATCTGAGAAAGCCCCCATCGTTCATTATGATTTACTGGTTTTGGGATTCTTGGTACTATACCTTAATCTATCTGCCTCTAGCTAGTTCATTGGTTAAATCTCAAATAGCATCTGACTCCTGAATCATTTACTTGGTTTTGCTGGCCAGACCTTGTTATGTGGTCTTATTGGAGTTCTACCTTCAAATGGTGTCATCCACAATCTCCAATGCACACGAAAAGTTTGGCCACCCTCAAACACCAAGTAAGCTCCAAATTGTGAATGATTGATTATATTGCTTCTCTCTCCGTAGCATTATTTGATATTTTTTCATTGGAATTTTCTCACAGTTGCTTCGCAATCGACTGGTAGCCACTGCACGCCAAAGCATGAAAAGAAATTCAAGCTTGACTCAAGTACTGTATGGAAATATGCAAGACGCTTATAAGAGATGGAATGCTAAGCTAGTCGAAGTTCTACAACGTACTCCTCACTATTTGATCTTGGACTAGACCGTTTACTTGCAAACTCGTGTGGCAAGCTTCTACATTGTCTTTGCTTGGAAAATCACATAGCGAGTAGGAGTATAATGTGTTATTTGATTTACATTTTGCTTTTGTTGAAAGAAAAATGGATAGTTGTAAAATACATGGATTGTTTTGTTTTTGAAACTAATTGGATGTTGCATTTACTTAATTCATGGTGTGTTATTGATTATGGATAAACTATTATATTATTGTGTTCTTTTATATGTCTAGAAAAATTATAAATAAAAATAAATATGAAATTTATATAAAAAATTAAGACTTTTGACACCGGTTGTTTCTAGAACCGGTGTTAAAACATCATTTTTAACACTGGTTGTTTCCAGAACCGGTGTTAAAAATGATGTTTTAACACCGGTTGTTTCCAGAACCGGTGTTAAAAATGATGTTTTAACACCGGTTGTTTCCAGAACTGGTGTTAAAAATGATGTTTGAATGCCGGTTATTTAAAATAACCGGTGTCTAAAATGGCTTTCCCGCCTCATAATTGAACTTTTAACAACGGTTATTAACCGGTGTTAAATCTATATATTACACCGGTTTGTTAACCGGTGTTAAAAGTTTATACTTACAATGCCGGCTGGATCAACACCGGTTCCGGAACCTGTGTTAAAAGTCGAAAATAACCGGTGTTAAAAGCCTTTTTTCCACTAGTGAAGAGTCAGTCGACTGATCCAAGCGTTAGTCGACAGCCACCTAAGGTTTCCCTTCCCGAGTATAATTCTCTCAGCACTCGAACCCTAGGATTTTCCTTCCCGAGTACAATTCTTTCAGCACTCGAATCCTCACGACTTAGCTGACTCTTCATCCAACAGCCTCAACCTGTTGCCTTCAAGCCTTCTTCGACTTTGGCTCTCGTCCCTCAGATGCATGCAAGCCCACGGCTCGTCTCCCCATGTCATCCTTCGCGTATGCCTCAAAGTTCACTTCCCTTGGCTCATCGTCCCTGCTTTGTCCACGGTCCCTCGGATGCATGCAAGACCACGGCTTGTCTCCCCATGTCATCCTTCACCGGACTCGAAGACGTCCAACTAAGTTTATGTGTATCCTGCAAACCTACACACTCACATACACATATTAAATACAAGGGTGAACCTAACTTAAACCCTTTGCCCAAACATCAAAACACATGGTCACTCCGGACCAAAGATTGCCCCAACAAGTTGGGCATCCGCAGCACCCAGACCAAGTTTACTTACCTCAGGCATCCACAGCACCGTGAGGTAGTAGGGTTTTTGTTTCTTAGTCGGGTATCCGCAGCACCCAGACCAAGCCTACATACCTCGGGCATCCGCAGCACCGAGACCAAACCTACTTACCTCGAGCATCCGCAGCACCGTGAGGTAGTAGGATTTTATTTCTTGGTCGGGCATCTGCAGTACCCAGTCCAAGCCTACATACCTCGGGCATCCGCAGCACCACAGGTAATAGGGTTTTTGTTTCTTGGTCGGGCATCCGTAATACCCAAACCAAGCTTACATACCTCGGGTATCCGTAGCACCGCGAGGTAGTAGGGTTTTTGTTTCTTGGTCAGGCATCCGCAGCACATAGACCAAGCCTACATACCTCAGGCATCCGCAGAACCGCGAGGTAGTAGGGTTTTAGACAAATGTACTGGCATTCTTGTGATGACACGTCTCATTTATTTCATGAATTCACTGCAAGGCAGCAAGAATACACAGGTAAGTATATAGCATGCCTCACAAATCTTACTGGGGGTGACAGGGTTGGAGATAGTTGGTCTGCTCTGGCCTCTTCAACTTTTTGTCTCTGTCCTCCTGTGGATGGTAGCTTCCTCCGGTTAACCTTCTTGCCCCCTTGGGTTTTCCCGGGAGTCCGATCTGACTCCCCCACTGTAGCAATGTTGAGACACCAACTGATCCTCTTTAACTTCCGCCACTTGGTCGTCTACCGGGAATTTGATCTTCTGGTGGTAGACAGTGATCACCGTCTAGAAGACACTGAGCGTCGGGCGGCCCAAGATGGCATTGTAGGAGGAGGGAGCCTCCACGACCAAGAAGGGGGTCCTCCTGGTCCTCTCCATCACGTCGATTCCCAACGATAGTGATAGGGTAATTTGCCCTATCGGCTGTACTCGGTACCCAGTGAAGCCGAATAGCTATGTCGAGACTGGAAGTAGTTCATCTTTGTCGATCTGCATCTGATCCAGAGCAGCCTTGTACAGGATGTTCACGGAACTACTTGTATCCATGAAGATACGCTTGACCTCATAATTGGCGATGCGGATAAGGATTACCAGAGCGTCTTCATGGGGAGCTTCTACATCTTCCATGTCTTCCGGGCCGAAAGAGATCATAGGGTCACGATCCTGACTCCAACTCGTCCCAATTGCATAGTTCTCCAGCCGCCGGGTGTGATCCTTCCTTGCTCGATGGGAATCTCCCCCGGTTAGTCCTCCGGAGATCACCCCCACGTGTCCCGATGGAGGGCCACGTGCAGGGGCCTTGCCCTTCCTGGGGTCTCTTTCCAATGAGGGAGACATGCGGAGTGCAGCTCCCCGACTCCTCCCCCTTCAACGTGATCGAGACCTATGTCCGGTCTCATTCTCTACCAACTGCCGTTGTCAGGGCGAAAGGCTTCGCCAAGGAGACCTCTAGCGATACCTCATCTTCTTCCACTTCCTCCGAGCTTTGGTGTTTGCTTCCTTACTTCATGTTTTCTTCAAGGCATGACACTCTTCGGTGGAGTGTGTCGTACTGCCGTGGAAGTCGCAGTACTTCATCAGTGGCTCTGGCTTCTCGATGTCCACTGTTTCAACCAGCTTTCGCTTACCAACCCACTGATTCTTCCCCAGACGGAGATCCTTTCCTCGGGCTGAAGCCAGAGGATCCCTCCTTTCTGACCGTACAATGGCTTGAGGAGGGACCCCGGCTGGTTCCTTGCGAGGGGCGTGTTGCACTTCTTCCACGTTGACGTACTTGACAGAACGCCCTAGCAAGTCATCAAAACTGGTGCGTGGTTTCTTCACCAGAGATCGGAAGAAATCCCCTTCCGAGAACCCCTGGGTGCAAGCACCGACGAGGATTTCTGACGTCGCGGTTGGCACATCCTGTGCCACTCGGTTGAACCACTGGATGTACTCCTTAAGTGGCTCCTTTGGCTTTTGCTTGAGAGCAAAAAAGTTTAATGTCGCATTCTGATAACGATGGTTGCTAGCGAAATGGTGGAGAAAGGTGGTTCTAAACTCCATGAAGGAGTTGATAGAACCCGTGGGTAGTCTCTGGAACCATCGTTGGGCTGCTTCGGATAGGGTGTTCAAGAACACCTGACACTTCACACCATCGGTATAATGGTGAAGGAGTATCGCGTTTTCTAATTTACAGACATGATCCTTAGGATTTGTCTTCCCGTCGTAATCAACAATCTCAGGCCCACGAAACTGCTTCGGCATGGGGTCTTCTACAATCTCCGATGAGAAAAGCGTAGAGGGAGCATTTGGGGAGGCCTTAGGTTCTTCCCTCTTCCCTGGCACATCTTTCTGCCTCAGCGCGCTGGAGGCTACTGAATTGGCCTTCTCCACATCTCCGGGAGAGTCTCGCCGGTGGTCGGGGACTGCTCCGGCGTGTCGCCCCAATGGTGAGAAAGATATTCGTGGTTGGGGGTGCGAGATGGAGATTCTAGGGATCTCCTCCTGCACAGAAGCGACTCGTCGTGAGGCGATCTGCTCGATTTGGTGATGTTTGAGCGCCCCTTTGATGGCGTTGGTCACCAAGTGATCTAGTTCCTCTTTCGTCAAGACAATGGATTATCCCGCCGGCTCTGCCATCATTGCTCCTTCTGGTGCTTTACTGGTTTCCACAGACGACGCTAAACTTGTTCCGAAAGGAATCAACGTCGACGGCCCGTCACCAGAGTCCAATCCACCGAGATGACGATGAGAGAGGAAAATCTTCTGTCCTGCGAGATTAACACGACCGTTAATGGGAACACGCCGGAGGTTGTCCGGCGGAGCCCACTCCAACGCTCAAGTCTGTGCCTCAGTATAGGAGATGGTAGAAAGCAAGGAGAATGTGTAAGTTAGAAAGTGCGTAACCGTTTTACCGAAGGGGTTGGAGTGCCTTTTATACCTGAGGCGGCAGTCACACGTGTCTCTACAATTTTTGCCACCCCCCCCCCCAAGTATCGATTACGGGATAACCCTTGCAACAGTCTACGCAACCATTAAATCCGAACAGTTGCGGTAATTATGGGTCATGATTATCCCGTAATAATTGGTGATGATTATCTGCAGATCCAAAAAAAAGGGGACCGTTACTTGAGGTCGAGTGCTCCTTGGGCTCCGCTACCCCGAGGTGATCTCGGGGTCTTTTGGCCCGGGGGGTCCCGGGCGTTTATCTTCTCGAGGTGGTCTTGGAGACCTGACCTCCCGAGGTGATCTCGGGCGTGTGTCTTCCCGGGTCGGTCTCCTGAGTATGTCTGCTCGTGGTGTTCTCGGGAATCCACCTTCTCGAGGGGGGGCCTCGGGCGCCACGTAATGCGAGTCGTCCAGACTCGATAGATCTTGCCACATAGTTTTTTCAGTTCACGTGTCAGCTACGGGATGCTCAACCCCATATATATATATATATATATATATTTTTTTTTTTTTTTTTTTTTTTTTTTTTTTTTTTTTTTTTTTTTTTTTTTTATATATATATCCAGTCTACAAACTTTCATTTATTTCAACTCTCTAATATACATCAATTACTTAATTGTCCTTATTTTTTATAGGTACAAAAGTCCAAAAGCATGAATGTATATATAATACCTCCTAAATTCATTATATTTAAACTATAATGTAGTATATATTTACTATTAAATTAAGTATAATTCTTTTTCCATTTGTCGCGAAGGAATAGAAGTCCTCATTATTTTTCATAAGTACAAAAAAAATCTAAAAGAAAATATAATTTTTCTTAAATTCAGTATCATTTAATTATAATCGAGTATATTTTCTATCGAATTAAACATGACTTTTTTCCTTTTGACCAATTAATTCGGAGTTTGTACCAATCGATTGGCTCAGGCTTAATTGATTAGGTGATTCTAATTAAATAGTGTTGAAGTTAAGATAAATAATTATAATTTATTTTGAATTTTTTATTAACAAAATATGATAATTAAATAAATTAATGTATATATGAGAGTTGAAGCATGCATGTATAAGAGTAAGAATAAATTTTTTTCAAGAGATGAGGAAATTAAATTTTGTATTAGGAATTTTAAGATAATTTATTGCGATATTAATCTAAGGTTTTTTTTTAATTCGGGTACGATATGATTTCCCACTCTGCCTTACGTGCCAAATCCATATCGATCAGTTGATTGGATCTCAAAGGACACCCCATGTGGGCTTAGGTGCGGGTAGACTGAATAATGTGGGCATGCTACACTGCAGTTGTTGTAATAAAATAATAGAGGCAGAAAATAAAAGGAAAAAAAAAACGACAGTCGATTAAATATTGCGTGGACTTCCACTCTGGCCAGTATCACAACAAGCGACAAGTCATATATGACAGAGCCCTCGGGTCCAGTTTACCAGTCTGCTTGCATGCATGCATGCATGCATGCAGCAGTACGTACGACAGCCTAACCTAGAGTTTTTCTCTCTCATTTTGTGATCATAAGTATGAGTAATTTGAAAAAACTTCACGAAAATTTTAAAAAATAATGTCAAAAATGTACATACTTAATTATCATCCGAACATAATCGATGACTTTTTGTTGTCAAATTAAATTATTTCTTTGGAAATATAATGAATCCGTCGAAAATATTATAATTACGATAATACGTCATTCATCTAGTTTTTTTTAATTTTTCTTTGAGTATATTATTTTTCATAAATATATATATTCTTAAAGGCAGCCTAGAGCTCACTGACTGTACATGGGTTCATATGAGTGCATGACCAAAGCCCTATATGCATGCATAAACCCTCAAGTTATTCTCATAAATATGTAGGAATCTTTGTTTGGCTTTGTACCTTTTATTAAGGAATCTAGGCAACTAACTTTCCCTCTTGCATGGATACGTACTCAACAATTTCCTACAGTTTCAATGAGCACTATCTTTTGGCATCTTTATATGAATGGCCAAACATGTAGCTTGTCAATATGCTTCCTAGTTTAAGAAATTTGTTTCACAGTGAGTACTGCACGATATTACCCATATATATATTTATAGATTCAGAAATCATCAGTGAGTATTTACCTTTCATTGAATTTCTTATGGTGGATAATTCTTAATTAATTTTATTTGTGAGCTAACTAATTATTTTTATCATGCAAATGGAAGGCTATAATTCATACATGTGTTTTGGATAAAAATCAGAATAATTATAATAAAATTCATGCAAATCCAAAGTGTCCCTAACTATCATCCTTTCAACACTTATTAAAGTGGAGAAACCGAGGACATCGAGTCATCTGAAGTACTTTCACAAACACTACTCGCCTAGTATATTCATGTCTATAATATTAGAATTTTAAGCCTATGTTTTAGTATTATATGCACATGATATTAAAATGCAAGAGTTCTCTTCTTCTTTTTTTTTCTCACACCACATTTAATGTAAAATTACACTTGACGCAGGAGCAATAACTTCATATATTTTCTTCTCTCAGAGTGTCTATCATACAAATTCAAACTTTCTACCTCCATTTAATGCTAATGCCGAATCAATAAATTATATTTTTTTCTAATAGCCTATAAATTCAAATTTGTGAGTTCTCAGTTACGCATGGGAATATAGTATTAAAGTAATTTGTGGATGAAATTTATTTAGTTTTTAAATTTAGTCACTCTTATAATTAATTAATATGATACGCCTATAATTTGCAATTTGATAGCACTTAAATTTTAAATTAGTACTGCTTATTATAAGACAATTCGATAACGTTATAAAATTATATAAAATGGTATTTAAAAAAAACTATATGTTTATTTATTTTTATATTCATATTTGAAAAGAATTAATTTTATTACATGCATTAAAGGCTTTAGTTGGGAAGAATTCATTAATATGATATAGCAAAAGGGACAAGAGTAGTAGGCATAGTTACTATGGTACTTGTGGGTCTGTGAATTAAAAAGTTGTCTGCAGTTTTGTATGAATTAGCTAGAGATGCACATGAAAAAGACCAAGGGAAGGACTTCCATCAATGCTTGTTATCATGATGATGCATATATACTTGATTAATTTCTACTCACTCCACTAATCAATAGTTATTAATTAATTACCTTAATATAACATTACAGATTAATTATATTATCATATGTCATAATTAACCATCACATTTAGTGGTCTGTTTGATTCACAGAAATATATAATCCCGTCTGAAATTGGTGAGAGTTGGACTACCGATGAAGTGGATGCAAGGTTGACTAAGTCTCCATGACCTGGAGGAAGATGGGACTACAGGAATTAAATGTCGATGAGTTATCCTCGGGTTGAGTAAGTCGCCATGAGCTGACTAAATTGTCTGGAGAGCATGCAAAAGAAAAAGAGCGAGGGAGGAGGTTAGAATGGAGACTGGGTTACCCCGACGTTCTACTCTAACGCTCAAGTCAGATATCAAGTGATGGGAATAAGGAAGATGAAGTAGTTGAGTAATGAAATATGAGTGTAAGTTAGTAGAATGAAATGATCTAGATGATGCTTGGTATACGGGAATCGGAATCAAAATAAGGATATGATACCCTTGATTTCATAACCCATTCCCCACTAGGTTATCACCAAACCCATAAACCCCTCAATCAAACCCATTACCATTTCCATTGTCAAATTTATACCAAGCGCCCCCTGAGTGTATGTAGTAATGAATATCCAGCTTATCTTGGCCCACAAGAGTGGGGCTTTTTATAGTATGAAGGAGTGATGTGTCATGTTCGTGATTGTCAAAGGAGATAGTACACTTCTAACAATATGTCATATCCTGATAAGGAGGGTGTCCCATTATCGAATCAAGGGGTCATATCACTCATATCTAGTACTGTAGAAGATCTCTTGGGATCACATTATGTCCACTATACTACTTCATGCATATGCCACGTCAATCCACGGGTGCTAGAACGCCCGGATATTTTAGAACCTAGGAGAGGCATCGAATTAATCGAGTGGAGGTGAGCCGGAGTATGTCGATCGGCAAAGCTAGTTGGACATGAGTCGGATATCGGTCAAGGAGTTGAGGCCCGGAGTCGGTGTAGGACTAACCAGGGAGACTGTTGGTCAGCCTGGATGAGTGGTAGCTTGACCTAGATTGAATGATTGGCGGGTTGGCTCGGCCTGAATGACCGACAGCTGGCTCGACCTAAATGATTGGTTGGTCGGCTTAATGAGGAGAGAGGTTTTTTCTGACCTCCTTTGTCTTTTAACCCAGTTCAAATTGATTTTCTCAATTTATACCCATGGCAACTAGTAATACTCTCCGTATCAACAAAGAATGATAAGATTGTTCTCTCTAGTGTATCTAGTTTGTAATCTCATTTATGTTTACTTCATTAGATTAATTACATAACTGTATTAATTCATTTAGCTAAGCACTAATCAATTGTTTAGCCACCCAAAAAATAATGTGTATTAATTATTAAAAAACCACTAAGATTTTATATTGTTTTGATGATAATAATTTTATTATTGATTATTATGTCAATAAATATGATATTGGTGATAATAGTCACAAAAAAATATGATAGTGTTGAAAATACTTTGAGTGATAATTGTCTAATATTCGTTGTGGCTAAACTTTATTTTGTTATAGTGGCCCAACTATTCGCTTTCTTAACTTAATAAAACAACTATTGGTGATAAAATGGAATAAATAAAACAATTATTTTAATAAATTAAACCAATATTACTCTCTTGCTCTAATGCAATAATTTAAAATTATAAAAAAATCTAAATTGAATATGTATAGCAAACGACCAAGTGTACTCTCGTTAGAGACTTCCTATCCCAAATTTTCCTACATTGGTGATGCAATAAATCTAAGATCTATAATAGAAAAATATGAAGTGAAACATAATATATATATACACACACACAATGGTGATAGAAGATCTTCCAAAGTCCACAATAAATGTGGAGAGTAGATCATTCTTTAATATTTTATCCTTATTTATACTATGACTATCTTCTCATATCTACAAAAGGGAACTGATGTATTGCCACTATCATATATCAATGGCAATTAATCATACATATTATTGCAGCAAAAATTCTATGATCAGTACCAGCCGCCAACTTAAATCCTAATTTGCACCTGGAAAACTTTGATTGATTCAACTAATTAACTTAATTAAAGATAAGCACAGAAGTAAGCCATCAGTGTCATGACTAGCTGAATGAAGAAACGATAAGAAATTAAAATTAAACTGATATTAATTAATTAATTAATTAACCTACGACTGACTAATTAAGCACAATTATATATATATATATATATATTAATTCCATTTTAGATTTGTTCGATTGGATCATATGTAGTCCACCTCAAAGAAAGCCTGACCAAGCTGGAACAGGTGGCTCTGCTGCGGCTGCTGTTGCTCCTCGGAAGCAGCAGCAGCAGTGGTACCGCTCTGACCTGCTCCACCTCCGGCGCCGGTCTCGTGAGAGAAGAAGTTGTGGTGGTGGAAGCAGCAGGTGCAGCTGCTGTTGCCGACGACGGGACGAGAGGAGGAGGAGGAGGAGCAGCAGCAGTGGCGCTGCTGTCGCGCCTCCTTTTCCACCCCCACTGACAAGCTGTCATCAATGGCTATTCCTACCCGAGCTTGCTGCTTCGCGTACATGGCAGCAGCCGCTGCGTTACCACCTGCCCACCCTTTGTCGACTTCGACCCCTCCGTCGACGCAGAAGCCAGCGGCAGGCCCACGCATCGAGGTTCTGTCTTCTGCGTTCAATTATTACGTACCTCGTGAATAACGTGTCGATCGATCGAGCTAGAAGATATTAATAATTAGCTAATTAAACGGAAGATAGAGGAGTAGGATTGCTGTCGCATCTATTTACTGTTGTATCTGGTGGGGTTCTGGGGCGGTTTGGGTTTGATGGAAGAGTCCTCGACGGCAGAGGCGGCGGCGGCGGCGGCGGCGGCAGCGAGTGGCAGCTTCCTCCGCCTGCGGTTGTGGTCGGCGAGGCGCTTTCTGCAGCTTCGTTTGGCCTCGTCGAACTCGGCGAGCACATGGAACCTGCAACCATTTTGGGGGTTTCACAAGCACAATTGAGGAAGTAGAGATTTGATCTGTGTTTGTTAGTTCGAGCTAGCTAGGGAATGATGAATGTAACTGTCACTAGAGCTGTAGCTCGACTACTGTTCTAGGGTTTTACGTATATATATCGAATTTTGTAGCAAAAAAGACAGAAGTAGCTAGTGAGATGATATTGCATGATAATTAAGGAGGTGAGGTGAGGTGAGGTTTCAGGGGGAGAACCTGCTACACTGCTGGCAGAAGCGTTGTTGGAGGCCGGCGACGAGGACGAGGGTGGCCTTGGAGTGGAACTCGCAGACCTTGTGCCGGCGGTGGTAGTGTTTGGCCCTGAAGAGATCGGCCTTGCACCCCTCGGCTTGGCACCGGGCAGGAGGCTGCCCGCCGCCGAACATCGGGTACGGGAACTGCAGCGCGCTGATCGAGGAGGAGGAGGAGGAGGAGGAGGAGGAGCCTGCGAAGAGGCGGTCGACGAAGAACCCCTGATCCGACGACGAGTTGGAGGAGGAGAAGTAGGTCCGGCGACCCAAATTCAGCCCGATTGCGCCGCCGCCGAGCTCCACGTCCAACTCGCTCTTGATGAGGCCCATGGGGTAGTCGGCGGCGGGCGCCGCCGGGGAGGCGAAGTAAGGGCTTATGGGTATGAGTGGAGGCGCCGGGAAGTAATGATCGAAGTGCTGGAAGGGTACCGTTGCCGCCGCCGAGGGGAAAAAGGAAGAGCGGTTGTTGTTGTTGTTGGCGGCGGCGGCGGCGGCGGCGGCGGTGATGTGGAAGCACGAGCTGGTCTCCCACTCCCAGAAATGCTGCTGCTTTGGGGTTTGTTGGCTGCTGCTGCTGCTGCTTCCTCCCACCCCAGCAAAAGACATGCTGGAGGGGACAAAGGTCGAGGCCTCACCAGAGCTAGAGGTCGATCTGTTCATCATCAAACGCCGATCGATTATCTGGAAGAACAACAACAACAACAACAAAGAACAAGAATTTAACAAGTGAGGAGGAGATCAAAAAGGGTTCGAGTGGAAGTTATTTTCAGATCCACGGGGGATTATATCGAAAAAGGCAAAGGAAAATGAAGATCAACTAGCTGAAACTAACCACTCACCAGCTGTCCGGCTTATATTCTGTCCGCCATGGCCAAGCAAATTAAGGTGCTATCTATCTAGTCTAGCTATATAGCTAGCTAGCTAGCCGGTGCCTCGAGGGATCGATTAGCTAGCTGATCAAGCTCAGTGGTTAATGAACAAAGGAGATCAGGAGAGCAGTGAGCTAGCTAGGGGGCCGGGTGGGGGCTGTCAGAAGCGTGATGGCGATGGGCGTACGTCGTGAACAGGGAGAGGTCGATATCTCTCATCGCTTTTGCGTCATTGTTTTGTTGTGTTTGATTGACTTGTAACTTGTAAGGCCTCAGATGAAAAAGGCTGGTGCAAAGTTACTTCCCTGTCATCTTACGTTTGGAAACGTTTTATAATTCGACAACTTCTATAATCGAAAGTACTCCAGTTTTTTCGTTTCCGTAATATAATCAAGAATCGAAAAAGTAAGCATTCATCAGCTTTTCCTTTGAAAAAAAAAGTTTCTCGCACCGACATCAATCATGGCATATGATTAATAAGATTTTTTCAACCACGCATATGGTCGCACTACTAGAGGTGCTAATTAATTAATTAATTAATCTCTAATTAAGTGAGTTGAAAAATAAATAATAATTAATTAAATTAGGTGTTACTGTAAGGTACTGCGCGCATGCATGCCTAGTGCAGTTGTGGTAGTTGTTGCAACATGCCCGAAGATAACACGGCAATGGGTACGGAGGACTTACCTTCCCCCATTTGGGTTCCTGCAACCGCATAGGAGGGGGGTTTTGTTCATGGACGAGCTGAGGGACGAGGGAACATGTCGACTTTGAGGAGTCATGCCATGCTACTGTGCGATTAGACGGCACTCTACCAGGCATATTGCTAATAGAATATTTATTTATTTATTTATTTGTCATATACCTGTGATCGTAAACAACTAGTATACTAGGTCTTGATCTCCAATCATTGGTTATCCTAATGGATCTCGAATGTTACTGTTTTTTTTTAATTTCTCTTTGGAGCTCGAGTTTATATTGTAATATATTTCATATGTGCGAGACATAGCCTTTCTTCTTTCTCTCGAGTATATGTTGACAGTTGGATTTGATCATTAATTTGCTATATATGGTGTTGTGGTTTCATGGTGTGCATTTGTATATACATAAGATGTAAATAGTATTGTTACTAGCTCTTTCTAAATTGGGTTTGTTTCTCTCATCAAGACTATTTTTATGTGTAAATTGTGAAAATAATAATAACTTTTTTTTGTTTTTGTATGCACATCACATTATCTAACATGTCTTACTTGCACAATTTAAGCTACAATTTATCTAAAAAATATTCCTAATCTGACATGTCTTACTTGCACAATTTGCCTATTAAACCTTGGTCGGCCTCATCCTCTTTTATAAGTAAATAAATAAATATTCATTCTATAAAAAAAATTAAATAAAATAATTAGTCCATAAATGAAACAGAGCATTAATGTGTCTCATACGTTTGTGGCCTTGAACCAAGGATACGTGCAACTCCAATCATTTTTTACGCCATCACCTATCGAAGGGGGTGAGAAATTTTAACTTAATTATTCACGAGGACAAAGCCAAGAAAAAAGTTGTGACAGAGGCGTGCCACACAAGGGCCCATCACTGGACGCCCTCGACTGTTGGGGGAGTCCAGAACCGCAGCGATTTGTTATTGCACTGTCGGTAGGTCTGTTGCATGACGGCACCTTCTTTTTTCATAGAGTCCACGGCCAGTTAGAACTGAGCTCAGCGCTGGACGCTTACAAGCTAGATGTTTCTGTGTTTGATTATTAAAATGCTTCAAATATTCATTATTAGTACTAGAATGCTTCTGCCTCTTCTCCCCACGTGAGAGATCGTGTTCGAAAATCATTGAAGCATAAACATGATTTCGCTCACCTGAGCACTCTTTATAGCCTATCCCACAGCGCGAGATGAAGAAAAATAAACCCGATACTAATGACTTCCTAAATAGGAGGGCATTTAAATGATCCCGGCAGGAAAAAAAACTTATCCAATGAAGCAATCCTAATTCAAATAAATAATGCTCATATTGATGCAAATTTACACCAGGGCTCTGCTTATATAAGGTTGATGAGATGCCTCCAAGACTACGATGCAATATAAGAACACCAAACTATCACCCAGATATCCACAATTCGATCCCAATTACGACGCATTTGTAGAGATTTTTTCTCTAAATGAGACACATAACTACGAGATGTTAAGCTTCTAGAAGATTTACCTTGAAGGCCAATGAAAAACTTCCATGAGAACGAACCAATTATCCCATAAGGTTGATGAGAGAACTAAAACCATAAAGCAAAGATGAAAGATCTTCAACAGATCACGAAACAAGAGAGCAGCAACTGGTTCTGCGATTCCCAATTTTGTTAATGCACCACAAGACATTGAGTAGGTCAAACGATCTAGAGTTGCTAAGGTGCAATACACGAGTATAGTGGTGGATTGACCCATACTAGTTGATCTAGCTAGAGTACCTGTGTTATACATCAGTTTTTCAGAAAGCTGATACCATCTCTGATGCTTGAATATGACTTGGCAATCTAAGCTAAATAAAGAACAAAGCTCATCCACTCCAGCAGCATATCATAGTAATCTGAGTTTCTACACTTCCTAGGATGTCAAAACAGGCAGAAGGATTAGTACTTATATAATGATGAGAGATTGCAGAATAGAAAATGATAAAATGATATCAAGTTCTTATTAGGAAATGAGGTAGAAAGTTTATCTGTTCATGTTATGGTAATCTGGCATGCATATCCTGATGTGCATTTATGTTACATGAGAATATGTAAAAACCCTTGCCAGGCACACTATCAGCTCATGGCAAAATGATGATGATTTCTTCTAAAAAGTTAATATCAGGTAATTGATTGCTAGAAAGTTTCAAGAATCCGGACATAAAGACATCTAGAGGGATCAATATAGAAAGGAAATTTGTCACACATTAAGCATGAACAATCATTCACTTTAAGATGGATGTTAATCCTTATTCAGAAGCCTTGCAAACCTTGACATGCTTAATGATAGGGAATAATGTTAGAGAGCCTTTTAAGATTGTTATACAATGGATGAATCCATTAGAGTTACTGATTCCAACACTAAGGCGGCAATCTTTCAGAATGTCAAATTGTGATGGCTTAGCGGTTGTGTGATAGTCGGTCAGAATTATCCTATTTCTTGAGGCAATTAGTTACAAATGCCAAATCAGCATAGCTATTGAAGCATCAGCAATGGGGTGTGCAATAGCAAAGCTGTCCCCCGATCCTTTATGAGTTAAACATTGGCCATCTGTGACGACATTGTGGCGATACCATTGTCATGGCAGATAGTAAGGTTTGAGAGGATTAAAAGGAGCACCTGCAACAGCTTTTCAATGGTATCGTCTGCTCTCACAGATTATATGAATTTAAGAGGGTAACTATTATAACATTTGTAACAACAGAACTACATAGTTGCTGCGAACTATCTTTAACTAACGTCTAAGGCAAAAATGTTATTGCTTTTCTCTGAACATATGTGAACTCACCTTTATGACTTTGCCTTTGAAATCCATTTATGATATATTTTGCCTTTGATCCCTTAGAAAAATACCACAATTTCATTGTAATGTCATTACAAACACTTAATAGTTCCCCTCCTAAACACTAACAATTTGCAACAACACTAACATCGTTATAAATGTTTAACCCTTAAACTCACAAAGCCTTATCATCTGCAATGGGAATGATACCATTGCAATGTTGTCCCACATTGTTAGCATCTAAAGCCTTAGAAACATTGCGACAACTTTCACCATCACAGACCCCATCACTGATGATCCAATTATGATGGTAATTTTGCCATTGGCATTAACCATCACAAAAAATAAAAATAAAAGGATAAATGTGACAGATTATCTCTCTGTCGCTAGGTGGTCGCAATTTGGGACAGATTTGGAGATGCTACAGAAAAACAATTATTTTGTAGTGTGCAAAGAGAAAGAGAAATCATAGCATAATCAGAAAAGATTGATGCATACAATGGGTAGTGAAAGGAGCAGCAGTGTACAGAATGGGAAATTGGGCAAAAATTGCAGTAGCCTAATATTTAACAGTGAGATGAAGGAACCTGTGAAAACTAAGATGCTTGTTCATCTAATGATTTTAGACGACAAAGAAAAAACATCCCTTAGTTCATGCCTATAGCCAGGTTTGTTCCACAGCCTCAACGGTGAGGTTCACAGATTTGTCAGCTAAGTTAAATTAATTATTTTTTTTTTTTACAATACACAATAAATACTAGGCAAATGGAAAAATATATTCCAGATTTTGGAACTACTTTGTAAGCAGATAATGTCAAGGCTAAGTTTTGGTAAAGATGAATCATCGAAGACAACTTTTCGGATTTGCATGTATGTCTGAAAATGACATTAAAAAGAATCAAATGCATTATGATGGATCATCAATCATCAAGACATGCTTGTCTCAAGTATCACTAGTAAGCATAAGAAATAAAAACGATCATCCCAATGTGATAATGCACGCACCTCTGCTGATGTTGGATGGATGATTTCTCTCTCAGCATCAAAATGACTGCTCAATCTCCTGATGAGAAAGAATCAGATCATAAAAGAAAGTCAGCCAAACAAAATTAAGATAAACTCTGCGGGTGGACTCACCTTGGTTTATCAGTCTTTGCAAAACGCTTTGACATTATTGAAGCCTGTATTAGAATAATAGGGACTAAGCATTTAAAGAGTAAAGAGAAAAATATCAAAGGAAAAATAATTTAAGAAAATTATAGATCTAAATAAGAACACAAATTAATTCAAAATAACATTGTCTGATTGGTATACAGCAGATAAGAGTTTGATCAATTCTTCCTAAGAATGCCTTCAGGAGTGTTCAATTTAAATGCCTCTGAGCTTCAGATTAGTCTATGGTTCAGATAATGCACTACCTTCACAGCCATTTTCTCAGTTCAGGTGAGGCAATACATTTGAAATGTTTTACAAAAACTAATTCTTGCCATCCAGAAAACTAATAACACTTCAAAAATGTAACTTTAAGCATTTAATTACTCATATTGTCGTAAAAGATGATATTAAGAAAACAAATAACAAAATATTATCAGTATGCTAATAACAAATAAATAAAATATATTTATCATTATATCTTTTGATAAGTTATAAATGAATTAAAACTACATATATGGATTAAAATAATTTATATTATAGGAATCAAATAAGTGAGAGTCTTGCATATATAGCTTAATAGAGGAATAGCATGCATATAATCGATCCCTAGTAGTCGGGACAAATATAGTTTGATGATGATGATAACAAATATAGAATAATAATATGGTTATTTCAATATATGTTATTTTTAAATTTTTTAATAACTGATTGAAATAATATGTTTGATAATTAAATGATAGTTATAAGTATTAGTATCTCGTAGATCAATTGCAATTTATTAATATAATAATATTATTTATATGTCAATTAAATTATTAAAATATTTTATTATTATTTGAACAATAAATATTCTCTAAAAATTAAACTAAAACAAAATTGAAATTACTATGTCATGTATGTGGTATGTGGACATATTTGAGTTCATACCCACTACATTATATAAACTTGGCCACGACACAACATCATGATTTACAATTATATTGTATCTGATTATCTTAGAGATTCAGATAAGGAAAATTACAGTTGTTATATAACCTGTTTTATTACTCACTCTAAGCAATACAAAATACCATGTAAATTTATTTTGTGTATGAGCCTAAGCAATGGATTAATTGGATTTTGAGAAACTAGGATTTGTATGGCAGAATATTCCTTATGCGGACATGCTATGATAAATTTACATCTATCACTAAATTTGATTACTTTAGCAATTTGGATAAGAAAATTACATTTATGATTTATTACACATCATTTCAAATTAATCATTCTAAGCAATATATAATTCAATATAAATTATTTTGTGTATGAACCTAAGCAATGGATTAGGTTTGGCCATATATTCCTAATGCAGCCCTAGGTAGAGGCAAGTATTACCTAAATGCCTATGTAGCCACAAGCAATTTATGTATTCCCTATCTAGAATAGTGACAAAACATTACAATGTATAAAATAAATACTATTTTGGTGGGAAACACTTAAAGCAAAAGGTTTTAAGTTTAGTAGAATAAAATTTGAATTTTAAGTTTAGTAATATTTATTAGATGTGATAAGACAATTGTTAAGATAGAAAATGACGAATTATCTAAAACTGAAAGCTTTAAGTATTTAGGTTCATTTTTACAAAAGGATGGAGAGATTGAGAGAGATGTCTTAAATACAACCAGTATGGTTGAAATGGAAAATAGCGTCGAATGTTCTATGTGATTATAAAGTATCTCTAAAACTTAAAGGAAAATTCTACAAAATAGAGATTAGAACTCCTATGTTATATGAATTTGAATATTGGGCTATAACTTGAGCACATGAGTAGAAGATGAGAGTTGTAGAAATGAGGATGTAAGTTGGATGTGTGAACATACGAGAATGAATAGGATAAAAATGAGAGCATTTGAGATAAAGTCGAAGTTACATTTATTGAAATGAAACTCCAAGAGATGCGTTTAAGATAGTATGAACATATACTTAGACGACCAATAAATACTCTAATTAGGCGATGTGAAACTATAATAAATATGTACATCAAACGAGCAAGAGGAAGACCAAAAAAGATGATTAGCAACAATAAAATAAAATTTATTTAAATATAGATGATGATATAGTAGGAGATATAGCTCAATGACACAAAAAGATCTATATAACCAACCCCACCTAGAAGGATAAGACTTGGTTGTTATTGTAAGGTAACATTTCTAATAAGTTATTATCAATTTTTTTATAAAAAAATAAATAAATAACATATTAATGGCATGTTTAATAATATTAATAAAAAAAGAATAATAATATGTAAAATCTTAAGGTAGTGTGGATATATTAACCTTATTACATTATCTTAGAGATGGTAACAATTGTTTTCCAAGTACAAGTTTACTAAATACTATATTTCTTTTTACCAAATACTATATGATACATGCGATAAAGTTGTTTCGTAAGCAATTTTGACATACAATTTACCAAATTTAACCATGTATATTAGCTTTAAGTACTTCTTAAAAAAATGTCCGTGATTTGATTAAATGGCAAGCCTATCATCTTGCATGACAATGTATTCACGTCCATGACATTAGACTGATAAACTTTTTCCATATGTTAACAAAATATAATTTAGAAGCTCCTCAAGAAAACTTCTCTCCCAGTATTACAAGGATTATATTAATATAGGCAAACTGCACCACAAAGTTTGAAAATTATCATATTCATGATCAATGCAATGGAGCAGCAAAAAGCAATATGATTCTTGGAAGAAGAACATGACCTGTTCTTGAATGATGCTTCTAGCTTCAACTAGTTGAGCTTCAAGCTCAAGTTCCCTTTCAGTTGCTTCACAAGTTACTTCTGCTCCCTTTTGTGCATCTTGCAACTGTGTCATCCTTTCCTGCCTCAAGAAAGACCAGAAAGATAAATAAATAATAAAATATAACTCACAGGAAAAAGAACTATGCAATGTAGAGTAACAAAGTAAACAAAAAAAAAAGGAAAAATAAAATTATCAAGTGCCGATGCAAGAACCAATTAATCAGACCTTTATTGAAGACATCTTAGTTCGTAGACTCTCTTCTATCTGATCTCTGGCCATATGAAAAGGTAGATCAAAAACATCCTGCCAGAAAAATCCATATCGGAAGTTATCTGATAGAAGCAAACCTTTCCAATACCTGCTCAATAATGAGATTCACAAAAATTCAAAAGGAAATTAGTTAGCTGTCAACCCACCGTTCTTCCACCTAATGGGGATTGAGGAGATTCCGCATCCTGTTTTTCATTCACAGCATAAGTTTGTTGTGGTAGGCCATTTGGAGCATTTAGAAAGTCACGCATATCCATCTAACCATAAAGAAGAATAAGTAATTTCACTTGTGATTATTTCTACCAAATAAGGGCAAAAAATAGAGCAATTTTCAAGTGAGATATTAGAATAATGAAATGAAATATTTATTAAAAATCATACCACTTACAAAATCATAAACACAATGGGGAAAAAACTAATACGAAAAGAAGGGGATTCTATGGTCCTATCCTGCCATGCTATTGACATATAATCATTAGAGAAATATGCATTGAAAATTTTCATCTCAAGGGTGGTAGTTATGAGTATATAAATATCCAGAGGCAATTTATTCACCAAAATAATAAGCATGTACAAAGAAATTTTCTTTTTGCATAGTTATGGTGAGATACAAGTAAACAAATAGATATTCAGTGGCGTGTGTCAACATTTTTATAAGCAGACACTATCCTAAAGTATAACTGCATGAGGAGCCACAGTTCTCGAATAAACCAAGAATTACATTTATATCATAAATTTTTAACCTGCATAGACCGTAACAAAGCCCTCAGATCAGAATTCTCTGTCATCAGCTCTTGCTTCTTCACCTCGTATGCATCAACCTGTAGATGGATCTAGAGAATTGAGGAACACTGAAATCTCCAACAATTTTTGTCAACATTGAGAAGTTGATAAATCTCTTACTATCATCTTATAGAAGTCACTGTCAGCTTTCTTTCCATTCCATGTTCCACGCTGACGTCCTTCTTTCTGGTAAAAATAATAGTATGTTTATTTAGGTGAAGTTTGGAGACATATCTAATCATCTGAAATGGCAAGGAATTGCATCCAAAGAAAAGGAATAACAAAATGAACAGAGAGAAAACATTTGTTGTCAAGATCCTGACCAGGGCAGAAGGACCATACAAATATTTATAATAGGTAATGGGAATTCACAAATGCAGTGTGTAAGCATAACATGTACCTGCAATAGGTTCATTATCTCCATCCCTGACCGAGACTCCTTTTTTTTCTCTGCTAACACTTGATTTAGTCTCTCCTATAGGAAACATGTCAGTCATTGGATATGTTCAACATTATCCATAAATTCTTCTGCAGAAAAAGAAATGATTGGGGGAATGATTGAAAACAATGGAAATCATAATACCTGCAGCTTCATGTATTCCTTTTCCTTCTTCTTCATTTCATGTATTTGTTGTGTACGCACTTGCTTAAAATGGAAAGGAACATGGTTGTGAAGAAAAAGAGAAGAGAAACACAAATGTTCTACAACCTCAATAAACACATTTCACTAGAATATATGATCAGAGATACATAAAGCATCCTAGAAGGGAATCCCACCTGATTTCCAATGACCATCTTTTGAAATTCATCTCGTTCCTGCTGCAACTTCTCCATCTGAGTTTTCAGACTTGCTTTATTTTTAGCCTCCTGTTCAAATGTACTTTTAGATATTTGAAACAAAAAGGCAAAAAAAATTATGAGTTCCATCCCATTTAAAAGGTAGTATTTACAAAAGAAAAAATTGACAAACCGTTCGGGTTAAAGTGGCTAGCTCCCTATCTTTTGCAGCTAATTGTGCCTCAAGTCTTTCAACTTTTGCCTCTAATCTTGAAATATCAGATTGCAATCTGTAGAAAACATTTTAAAGATTTTTAACAATTAACCATGATTTCTGACTAATTCTTATTTCGGCAATTTACCGAAGAACACAACTAAGTTCCCAAAATACCAAAAGAGTGCACCATAATCTTAAATTTACCAAAAGAGTGCACTTATTTTCCAAAATACCCCGCCATCTATCAGGTTCTCCATCTAACCCACTTTGTCGGACCCATTACTGCACAAGCCATCAATTGACTAACTAATCAGTTGAAAATGATGCCAATCAACTGGAAGCGACTCCCGTTAAGTGGATGAGATTCCAGTCAATTGGTGGTCGTAAAACACCTTTAGCAAAACAGTGCTTAACTATCCTATAGGCCTCAAATTTGTGTTAAGAGCATCATTACACTGCTGAAATTTCTGAGTCTATCCATGTTATTTTCTTTCAGAATTTGAATCTATAGGGTCAAATCAGTTTTTGCAGAAGTCCCTAAAGGCCCCGAGCTCGTGACAAAGGAGCATTATTGCATTCCTTAGTATCCCTTGAGCTATTTTTCCAGATGTAGTTCACAGCTACTAGTCAACTAGAATTAACTCTGATCAATTGATCGTCATCATTTACTTTTGCCCAAAAGTGCTTTGTCGGCCCTAAAGGTGTCGAATTTGTGCCAGATGGCCATTGTTGCGCTCCTAAACTTCCCCTATTTATATCCATATTAGTTTTTTTAAGCCTCTATGACCATCAAACACTTATAGACACAAGTGTTTAATAACCCTAAAAGCCTCAAATTTGTGCTAAGGCATCATCATACTCTGGGTTTCTTTGACTTTGCCTAACAAATTTTCAAAAGTGATTAACGGTCCTATAGGCCTTGAATTTGTGTCAAATGAATACTATTGCACTCCCAAGATTCCTTTGACTCTAACCATGTTTATTTTTCTAGATTTTATGTCCAATAAAGTTGGAACCACTTTCGGCCAAATGTATTTAACGACTACCTAGTCAACTAGAATTAATTCCAATTGATTGATTGTGATTTCAGTTGATTAGACATTATATGACACTTTTTGCCAAAAGTGTGTGATGACCTGAAAAGACTTAGATGTGTACTAAATGAGCATTGTTACACTCTTAAAGTTTCCCTAAGTCTGCCATATTGTATTTTACCAAATTTTGGTCATCAGACACTTTTGGCCAAAATTGGAGGCCTCAGTTTCATACCAAATAACCTAAATTAAACTCTTGAGGTTCCTTTCGTCCAAATCCTTTCCCAAATTTTGAACCCTCTATGGCCATCAAACACTTTTGGCTAAAAGTTTTAATGAGGTCCATTAATCGTGTCTGAGGGCGAGGAAACCGGTGTGCTGATGACGAAGCGTGGGAGTTGACCAAAGGAAGACTTTGACGAAGTGGGGAAGGTGGTGGGTCATCAACAAGCTCTTTGTTGAAGATCTACAAGCAAACAAAAAGTAAAGAGAACTGTTAGAGTCTGGCCAGGGGAGTCCGGAGATGAAACGGGAGTTGCGCGCGCGAGAAAAACGTATCTGTGTATGGAAGGAGGACCCCTTTTTATAGCATCTCTATCAGCCTCCATTCTGCAGAGATGTCATTTCTTATTTAAAGATGAGTCACATCATGTAATCTTTGTGTCATATATTAGTCATCTCACTGTAATCTTATTATTACGGAGCATTTATGGAGCATCTGTTACAAGATACTGCTCACGTGCCACTGACATGTCTGTCCCAAGCTTCAAGATGGGGCAGGCCCATGTGGAGCTTTTTGGGCTCAATGGCTACAAAGGCCTGCTAAGACCCGATCAAACAGGATGACCCACGGCAAGGCCTGCCTTGTAAAACTTCTCGACCCGTTGGCAAATGCCCAACCGTCCGGTCCGATCGAATCGTCCAATCGGACCTCCGTGTTGGTAGTCCTTTAAGTATTCAACCAAGCGGCCATTCTGCAACCATGCAATAGACACATGAACCCCCAGTATATCCGATCAGCCATCCACCTCAGTCATAACTCATCCCTAGTTAACGATACCTAACGGGTCCTTCCTTAGGCTCCTGAACCACGAGGATGTCAGTCAGCTATTGGTAGAAGGAGCCGACCGACTTCTTAGGTTGGCTTCATATAAAAAACCCAACTAAGGTTTATGCTTGGTTCGCCATAGAGAGGGATTATCCAACCGGCGACATAGGGGTAGGCTAGTGGCAATTTTGACTGCATTTTACGAGTCCTTGACTCCATGTCCACCGTTGGCCGACTCAGTCGCTCATTGCAGACTAAGGTCCACACTTCACCCCCGATTAGTCATAAAAATGGATTCATGTCAAATAGGTATTGTTGCACTTCTAGGGTACCCCTGAATCTCTCTTTTATAATTTTGAATCCTATTTGGATGTCAAGCACTTTTGCCAAAAGTGTTTAATGACTCTAGGACTTGAATTCATATCATAAAACCATTGTTGCACTTTTGGGTTTCCCTAAATTCGTACATGTTAATTTTTCTTAAATTTGAGCTATATGCTATAAAACACTTTTGGCCAAAAGTATTTAACAGCTCTACAGGCCTTAGATTGATGTTGAATGGACATTGTTACACTTTTGAGGTTTCCCTAAGTTTGTCCATGTTATTTTTTCTAGATTTTGAGCTCTATAGGATCATTAAACACTTCTGGCCAAAAGTGTTTGATGACCCTTTTAAGAGCCTCAATTTCATGCCAAATGAGAATTGTTGCACTCTTAAGGTTCCCACAAGTGTATTCGTGTTTATTTTCATTTTGATTTTGAGTCATAAAGGGTTGTCAAAAAAAAAATAGCCAAAGGTATTTGAAAGCTACCAATTGACACTAGTTAGTCGATTGAAAGTGAATCCACTCAATTGACATAACTTTCAACCGACTAGTCAATCGGTTGACGATTTGAGCACTAATGGATCTACCAAAGCAAGTTAGACGAAGGCATATTTTGGAAAATAGGCGTGCCTTTTGATAAATTTCAAAGTACATGTGCCTTTAGGTATTTTGAAAAAGTTAAGTGGGTCATTTGGTAAATTGTCACATTGTTATTTGGTTGAAATAATTTTTGCAGTAAGGACTAAAAATTGCAATGTAGAAACAAGAAAGATTGTCAATTCCTTTTCACTTAGGACACATGTAGACAAACGTGATTAAAACTGTCAACTAGTGGAATCGAGGTTTTTGAACACACTGAATAGAAGAAAGTTGAAGCAATCAAAGGTGAGGGCAAGGAAGGGATACTGGGAGGCCCTTCATAGATTGTAATAAAATATTGTTTTTTAGTTTAGCTAGTGTAGCTTAGCTTTAATGTAATTAGGTCTGTGCTGAACTGCTAGGGTAGAGAGAGTCTGGTGCTAAATGTCTCAAGGTTCCAATTTCTGTCATTTGTCCCTTGTCTCAATATATCAGTTGCACGGTTAATAAAATAGAGTGACATCTACTCACAATCTTTTTCAAAATAAAAAAAAAAGTTGAGGCGATCTGTAAGGGTTCTTTTAGTTCCTTCCTAACCGCACTCAACTATGAAGAAAGGAATATAGATGAAAATCACCAGGCATATCCGTGATTCTCAACTATAAGTTTAGGTAATTAGTCATCAATATGTTAATTGCTTACGCACAAATAAGAAAAAACGAACGAAGATGAAAATCACCGATGATTCCATTGTCAATTTTACCCAAATTCGCAGCCACGACTAAAGCCCAGAAAATTCTAGGGTCCTTACAAATCTCCTGATTTCCGTGTCAACAAATAAAAATCATAACTTGGAATACGAACAAACAGGAAAATCCACTTCCATTACATGCCAGTTTCATCGTCCTTAACCAACATCAACTGACAAATGGCGCCACTAATTTTCACGAGAAAATTTGCCAAGAAGATTAAACCAACAAAAATGAATACAGTTTTTAACCTTTGTTTCTGGTCATTAGAGCCCTCTCTAAATTCGATGTCCCGTTGCCTCTGTTGAAGTAAAGAATGAATACAATTGCAAGTCCTCGCAACGGAGACCTGCAGCCGGCACGCCATTCAGATACGAAGGGCAAATACTTCTCGAAAACCCCAACGAAACAAGCGGAAAGAGAAATAGGACTGGAGTTGAACGTACAGGATCCGTGGCAAAGAGATCGAGGGAGGCGGAGAATCCAAAGGTCACTAGCGTCTGATTTAGGTATTTGACGCAATGCTCCAGGTTCCCATCATCCGCGAAGGCGTGCTCCCTGCAAGACGAAATGAGAAGCATAGATCAGGGGATCAGTAGAGAAAAGGGACAGATGCTGCAGAAGAGAGATCGGCTCACCGAATCCCGAATGGAGGCGCCGAAGATGCCTGCACAAAGAGGGAAAAAATTTTGAAATTGTCAAATGCCGATGGCAAAAGAAGACGTCGAGGAAGATGAGGAGTGAGGGAGGAAAGGGAACGAATCTGGCAGTGAGAGAGCTTAGCTTTACCCCGAGATCGAAGTCGGAGAGAGTCCCCGCCATGGAAGATCAGGGAGGTGGTTTGGTGACAGAGAAGCGGAGGGATTCGGAATTTGGATTGCGATTCTAATCTCCGCTCCGATGGAGACAAGCAGTCGATTCGACAAAGGGGGAAAGATGGCCCAGGCTAAAATGCGCCATGCTCCCATGTGAAAAAATAATTTAAAAAATAAATTAAAAATATATATATTTATCATAGTTTTATATAAATAAATAAATTTAATATATATACCATTAAACCGTGCGTGACTGTCCGGTGCACCGATTTTTCTTTAATGTTTTGTTTATTTTTTTAATTTATGATTAAATCAATTAAAAATTTGATTATAATATTAAATATAAAAGAATCAAACTAAAAAGAAATTTAGATGTAACATATTAAAACTCATATATAAATTTACATAGTTATTTAGTAAAATTTGTTCTTTTACATTAAAGATGCTTAATTATTTTAGAAACAATTAAAACATTATTATCCAAATAAATAGTAAGCTTGTGAGAAACAACTAAAAATCAGTTTAGGCCTACCCTTTTGTTATGAAATCGAATCGGGGAAATGGTTCCTGCTAACATGCACCGGTTGGCTGACGGTTGATCCGTTGAAATAAAATAAATATAAAATTCTACGTTGTATTCTTGAGAACTTTTAAAATTTTTTATTGTCTAAATCTTAAAATATATATAATAAATCCTATCATTATTTTGTAAATTTTTTTAGATAAATGATGCCTATTTTTTGAAAAATATAAACAAAATATTATGAAGATAAATGGAAAATCAAATATTTAAATGCAAACAATAGAGCTTTTTGATAAAATTTTAATATACCTATTTGGTGGACTAAAGAATAGGTTAAGTCAAATCAGAATCAATTTTATTCAGCTTAAACATGGAGAAGAAAATGTTCTCTCTCTTTTTAAAGAGAATGAGTTAAAGATTATTTGACATTTTAACAATAACGGACGTACGAATGTATATTTATCAAAAAAAATTATGATTTATTTTTTATAAGGTACATGTAACATCAGTTTATTCTTTTTTTATCATAGAATATTTTTTTGATAAATATAAATTGTTACGTACGTCCTTTGATAAAATATTAAAGATAATTATAATATTTTATTTAGAAAAATACTATGTTAAAAGAAAAAAATTTAAGAAAAATCATGAAGTGTCATCGTAATTATAGTAATCTTCGACGGATTTATTGTGACTTTCAAAGTATAATAATAGTTGGAGACCGTCGATAATATCTGGATGATAATTAAACTTGTATATGTTGATCACCACATCAGTTGTTTTAAATTTTTTATGAATTTTTTCCATATACGAGCTCTTTTAATAGGCATAAGTTAAACTAAATGCATGCATGAAACTAATAAATAAGCCACATCTTTAATAATATTAAGCAAATAAATGCATGTAAGTTTTGAAATTTAGACTTTTATTTGTCTATACGAATTATTCATTACATCCATTGAAGCTGCTAATTTTTATCTTGCCCTTATATTTTCACAGGATAAATGGATGATTAATAGGTATATATTATTATTTTGAGATTTAAAAGTTAAAATTTAATAAAATTAATATGTACATTTTCCTTACGTAATAATCACAGTATCTAAATTAATAATCTTTCGGGGACATTAACAGAGAGCGAATCGTCTTTTATCCCTTTTATCTTACTATTAATACCTTTTTATTTTTTAAGACAAAAAAAAATAGTACAATTTTAAAATCATCGAAATAGGCAGAAGTTTATTATACGCCATCAACAGGAACATTATGATTGTGTTTGGTAGGGGATAACATTACAAGTTGGATTTTTTTTATTTGGAATAATTTTAAAATTGTAATGTAATGAAATCTTAATTACAAAAGTAGTTCAAGATTTGTAATCTCGATTACAAAACTAAAACCATGTAATCCGATTACATTCCCTACCTTCTATTCCCGAAACCTATCGGCAGAACCCTCCACGAACATGGCCTCGCCGGCCGGCCGGTGGCGGTCGCCGATTGCCGGTAAAATTGCCGATCGCCGACCGGCGGCGGCCGACCGGCGACGGTCATCGGTCGCTAACCATGATCGTCTTTGATTACATTACATGATGGATTATCCCTCACCAAACGCAGCCATAATAGTTATCAAAGATTATATATAATTCGTTATCAAATATAGTAATGTAATATTAATTACATTACATTATATTATAGACTTTATTATATTACAGACTCGATTTCATTATTCCCTAACAAAGGCAGCCTACACGGTGACTCTCCAACGTAAACCAGCCCAAGCACATGTTAGTGTGTGCACTTATGTGCCAAGACACTTTTATGTATTTATGGATAATTATTTTAATAAAGGTAAGTATTTGGCGTTAATCATTTACTTTTCTGTACGTATATGATTAATGATAAAGTCCCACAGATTAATGGTTATATTATTCTGAAAATCGTCCTTGATCGGATAGATATCTAGAGGGGGCATAGATATCTAGATCAATGCTAAGTATGACTAGGTCAAGATAGACCGAAAGGATGGATATCCAAGTTGTACTTGGGGGTGCCTTGAGTTTAGATGTACACTGGACACGACCCGCTTAAGAGAACATCACATATTAAGCATCATTGGTAGTTCGTCTTAATGAACGAGTGTAACTGATCTTTTGACTTGAGACCTTCATATATTCTATGCGTGGAGTTATGCACTTTGATGCCGTTAAAAGCAATCTTTAATCGGATTGTGATTAATACGGTAATTGGGTGTATGACAAAACGTAGAGAGAATAGTGTTGAGTCAATAGAGGATTCATCGCTCTCTTGGATTTGGGAGTTAACATTCTGGCTGCTTGATAGAGATATTAGTGACTCGAAATCCATGGCCATGGGAGGAATGATTATCATTCAAGATGAATCTATTATATCTTGAAAATCAAGTAAAATAATTAATTGGTGATGATGCATACTGCACCGAATTAATTGGGATGTAGGACAAAGATGAAGAGATTGAATTACACAGTAATCGGTTCATGGAGGTTTTAGTTTATAACTAATATTCTATCACGTTGGGTGGCTAAAAACTGTTGCTAGACGGTTACCTTAGTTGTGTATAGATTTACACTGCCTTCGTGTATAGAACCTAGAGGGTCGCACGCATAGCACATAGACGCGAACAGTATCTGTAGTTGATTATTTTAGTGGATACTAAAATTAATCAATTTATTATTTCTGAATAAGAATTAATTGGATTATTAATTATTTCTGAAATATCGGAAGCGAGAACGGATCAAGATCAAATATGGATTTATTTGATATAGAGAAGAGAGAGTAGAATTTATCTCTTATTCTCTTTGGAGAATTTGAAAGGTCACAATTATTGTGGCAATAATGGAGAAGATGAAGAGTCTCTATTAATGATTATTAATGGAGAAGATGAAGAATCTCTATTAAAGATTATTAATGGAGAATTTCAAAAGTCGCAATTATGATAAATTAACGAAGAATATGAAGAGTCATGTCTCTTCATCTTCCTTGGAGGCTATATATATCCACCCTTGGAAGAAGAGGATTAGACATTTCTCCATTGTCTCTCTCTTGTGCGATTTCTCTCCATCTCTCTCGGGAAGCCTTCGGCAGCCTACTTCTTCTCTAGTTGGAGACGCATCTCCAGATCCGTAGTGCATTCGAAAGAATTCTGTCGATCCAAGTGGCTAGCACCTAACGGATCATCTAGTTCGTGATCTTGTGCGCGTGGATACCGCTAGAGGAGTCACACGTGGGACTCTCATCTGTTCGTGATATTATTCACAAATAAGCAAAGGATTACAAGGTATGTGTTTCAGTTTATGCTTATTTTCACATCATTTTATTTAGAACTATATGTACCACGAAAAGATCCATGATTTAAGAACAGATTTTTACTTTATTATAAATATTCCGCTGCGCTCAGAACCCAACAGCACAAGCACAAGCACAAGCACAAGCACAAGCACAACCACAGCCACTATAATTTTTAATGGTAATCTTAGACGACGTCAGCCGTGGGCACGCTGACGTAACCGAGATTCCCTGCCACGGCGGCCTCTTCTCCGTGCCGCCTCTTGCACCCCGAATACAACACCACGAACGCCCCCAACTCCACGAAATATGCCACCTTCGACACCACAACAGAAGCCAATCCCACGCAGAGTTGACCCCATAGACCCAGGTGCAACCAGCTGGTGGCCGCCCTCTGAGCCACGGCCACGGGTAACCCAACTACGAACATCACCACCACGATGCCTACGCCTTGCCACTTGCTCCCCCGGATGAGCTCCGCCGCCCTCGAGATGGCCTTCCATCCGCGCGTCCCCTGCTCGACCACAGAGACCACCAGGCTCAGCGGAAAAATCGCCATCAGGTACACCCACCATGCAGCCGCCGCGACACCCAGCGCGGCGGCCAACGCGAGCCACAACACCGACCTGTCGGAGAGGTAGTAGATCGACATCACGGCCATCGCCGCGACGAAGATGTACCCGAAGTTCAGCACCCCGACGAGGAGTTGAGTCAGGAGGGCGCCGGGGAGCGAGAGCTTGGCGTCGCGGAGGACCTCCCTGAGCGTCTCCTGCTGCTTGCCGGCTTGCGCCGCCGCGAGGGCGCAGATGTTGACCGCGGTCAACGTGTAGGTGATGGCCGACCCTACGACGAGGTAGACGAGCTCCACGGAGAGGAGCTCCTTGCTGTCCCTTTGGAGGGCGGCGAGGAGTTCGGAGTAGACGGGGCTTCTGGGATCGGTGGTGGCGAGGGCGGCGGAGATGCGGGCGACGTCGGCGAGGAGGGAGAAGGTGGAAAACTCATTGGCGGAGAAGAGGAGGGAGCCGGCGAAGATAGAGATGAGGAGGAGGGAGGACAAGACGCGAGGGTTCTTAGCGAAGAGGGAGATGGCTTCCTTGAGGATGGTGCAGGTGCTGGATCTGTAAGGTGTAGGGAGATGAGCCATGGTGACGGCGGGCGAGCAGCTGTGGTTTAGCTTGTTGGGATGTGCGATGCAATTGTGATCATTTATTTTGGTGGTGAAGAAGGAGGACTTTACGGAGTCAACACGATTTTCGTAACTTGTAAGCAACTTGCTGACTGAGTCAGGTTGAAACAGCCAAAGCAGCGTTTGGAGAAAGAAAAGTAAATTTCGGTTATTTTTCTCTGATAATTTATTTATTTTACCTATTATAATTTAGAATATTGAACGTATTCATTTATCTATTTTTTTTTATTTTTTCTGTTCTATATATTGTGATCATGTCGCGAAGCGAGATGGACTCCCAAAAGCGAGATGATCTCTCGAGCGCCACGAGCTACTGATGCTGGCTCTGATCTACGAGAAAATGATCGTTAGCAAACCCGCCGGGAAAAATCCCCGGTCAAGCCCTCCGACGGTCAAGTTAGTATCCGCAGGAATATAACAAAGCAAAGGAAGTAGTAGACGAGAGCACGATCGCACATACCTGCGAAATGAGGAAGGGAGAGGTTTATATAGCCGGGAGAGCTGACAACCCCTGTCTGTGTCAATCATCTTTCGGTACGCGCATGAAACAGAGATGTGGGTGCTTGTCGGCTCACAGGAAGGCATCGATTGGCACCGCTCTGTCTGACCCATCGAAGGGCGGCATGGCGCGGGGTGCTCGGGTAGTACAGTAGTACGGAGTCAGCGGGATATCCGCAATGTATGCCATGAGTGAGTAAGACTTGCGCTGACCCCTGCATTATGGGCGTACACAAGATGTCCTGGGGCGGATGTGGCGTAAGGGAGGACCAGTCCTGAGGTAGGTTGCCGAACAGCTGGCCCAACTGATATCAGCCGGGTCGGGTATAATGTCGCAGGGTACGCCCCGAGTTGGGGGGCACGTAAATGAATCCGATTCGGGTATAATGTTGCAGGGTACGCCCTGAGTTGGGGGGCGCGTAGATATATCCGAATCGCCCGCTCTCGGGTTTCATGGTTGAGTGGGCGAGCTATGGGATGTTTAGAACTGACCCACCCATCCTACCCCTGCGTCGGGTGGCCGACCCTGGTGACTGAGTTAGGGGACGCTCGGTATCGGCACGCCCGACATGACCCCGGGTCAGGCGGTTGGGGGTTCGTGGGTTCCCCTGTTCGGGAACTCCTTGGGTCGGGCCTTCGTCGGTGATAGGCCCAATCTATGTGTCACAAATGTGGGTCTCAAATTTAAATGTATATGAATGCTGGAAACCCTTTTTACAATCCAAAGTATGAAAATGTAGCAAAGGGGCCACAAGTCGTATTTTTTTTCTCGGAGCTAGTTGAGAGTTTGTTTGATTCGCGCTTGTATTTATGTCGTTTATGAATTTGGGTTTCGAATGTGAGTTGATTTGGATCGCAATTAGGAAATGAAAACACAACGAAAAGAAAGATCTTAACTAGACGAATTCAACAAGATATGGCAATTGATGAACTTAACCAACTAACAACTCAATCAAATCCACTTAAACAATCTATGAAGGCAAATCTGATTTCACATGCAAAACAAATGCTAAACAAAGGTACAAGGCAGTGATAGCAATTTTTGGAGAGCAAACAATCTTAATGCAACAATAGCATATGAAATTCAGAATTTAAACAAGTTTCAACTCAACTCTATTGCAAGTTTTGAAAGCCAACAAATGCAAACAAAATTCAGAAATGCAGAATGCAATGCCAATCGACTTCAAACTCAATCCCACACCAAAAGACAGGTTGTTCATGCTGCAAACAGTGCTCCAATCAGCTTGGCACGCAAGGGAATCCTTGTGCCAAAGTCAATGCTTCCGTGCCAAGAGTGAGGCTGATCAATGCAATTCAGAAAACAAAATTTCCAATGAAGATGTTTACAGAAGTAAATGCCGAATTTCAGATTACGTTCCAATCAATTCAATCAAGCAAAAACCTGAATTTAACTTGCAAGGGCTGAATGCAGAATTGCAGGGATGCAAGGCTATGTGCAGAAATTTGGCAACAGGTTGGACACAAAATAAGCAACTGAGCTGGAATTATTGCTCTATCCTAAGGATCAATAAAGCTTAAGTAAAGCTCATGTTTACTTGGCACAAACTCATAAACTGGTAACTGAATTTTCTGGAAAAAAAAAACTGAACTTGCAGACTCTGAAATTTGATACGCACAGGCTGAATTCTAATGCAGAAAATGAAATTAAAATCTTTTGGAAAGAAACCAACTACAAAGGAAATTCAAACAAGAAAACTAAACAATCTTGATACCAAATGCAGGAACTAGAGGAAAA
This sequence comes from Boesenbergia rotunda, assembly GCA_024364735.1. Lineage (NCBI taxonomy): Eukaryota > Viridiplantae > Streptophyta > Magnoliopsida > Zingiberales > Zingiberaceae > Boesenbergia > Boesenbergia rotunda. The sequence goes on from JAGFNQ010000404.1 coordinate 91,205, forward strand.
TGAAACTGGTACGCATCAGCCAAGAAAACTGATACGCAAGCTATTGAAATGGCACGCAACAGGGAAAATAATTTCATAAACGAATTGAAACGAAATAAACTGATCCAATTACACTTGTTCGCTACACAAACAATCTAGCTAATAGAAACACTGAATTAGAACTCTAATTGAAGCAAAAACTATTCGGAACCGAAACATTACAGAAATTTAATCAGAATTTCAGAAACGAAATGACAGAGTTGAAATCTACTGCTAATAACCGAAATTAACTAAGTCTCAATCCAAATCCTTGCTATCACTCAAGAATGAGCTCGAATCGAGGTGGTCACGCCTTCAGATAAAGAATTTGCTGAAGAAAACGAGAAGAAACGAAGAAGAAACCAAACGCAAACAGCTGCGGCGAGGACGCGACGAAGGGAAGCTGCGCAGAAAATTTCCTTAAGTATTTGGCATTGGACGGCTCAGATCAATTTGAGGAAATCCAACGGCTGATCTTGCTCTGATTTGAGCCAAACTTTGAGGATGTTGATCAGGGGTCAGGATCTGCCTCATGGTAGCTCGGATCCTGTAGATGTGCAACGGATGGTCCAGATCAACCTAATCTTTGAATGGACGATCTAGAGCCCTCCGAGCTTGATCCAACGGTCGATTGAGCTCTGATTGGGATGAAACCTTCAGATCTTGATCAGAGTGCTTGATCAACCCTAACCCTAGCTCGGATTGCTTCAGATTGTCCCGGATGGCTCAGATCTAGCCGCTTTTGAATCGGACGACCCGGATTAATTGTAAGCTTGATAATTCGATCCGGTTCCATTTCCGACTCAAGTTTGACCCAGTATGCCCTAGGTCCATGAACCTTTCATGCCTACAAAAATAGATCAAGAATTTAGTGCCAAATAATCCAAATATATGTAAATTTGTAATTAAGTCCAAAATAAGAGGAGATTCTAAAACCTAGGACAATTTCACAATTAAGCAATAAAAACATAGGTCAAACATGGATTTTAGCAACTCAAATAATCAATAAAATGGTATCTATCAGTCGTCCCGTCCCTTGAGCCTCCGTTAATGCCATGTGCATTAGAGTTAGGGTCGGCTTCTTGATGTCCTCGAGTAGGTTGGATTAGGCCGGATTCTATCGGCCCGACTGTCCGCCTGAGCCCCTCGGTTCACTTGGACTCCGGGGGCCTCAGTCTCGACCCCATCCAGATGTGATGCCAGGTTGACCGGCCGAACTACCCGTTGTTGATGCAGTCTGACCTGATTGTTGTTGTGGTGTTGACACTGATTTAAGTTTATGTGAGTGAGTAAATTTGGCTTAAGTCCTAGTCGGGGACTGGGCATGAAATCCCGGTGAGTGAAGCGGGGTCCTGGTGAGTGAAGCCAGGTGACGGAAACCTCGGTGGTGAATGAAGTCGGGTCCTGGTGAGTGAAGCCAGGTGATGAAAACCCCGGTGAGTGAAGTCGGGTCCTGGTGTGTGAAGCCAGGTGATGGAAACCCCGGTGAGTGAAGCCGGGTCCTGGTGAGCGAAGCCAGGTGACGAAAACCCTGGTGAGTGAAGCGGGGTCATGGTGAGTGAAGCCCGGGTCCTGGTGAGTGAAGCCAGGTGACTGAAACCCCGATGATTGAAGCGGAGTCCTGGTGAGTGAAGCCAAGTGACGGAAATCCCGGTGACTGAAGCCTGGTCCTGGTGACTGAAGCCAGGCGACGGAAACCCCGGTGAGTGAAGCCGGGTCCTAGCGAGTGAAGCTAGGTGACTGAAATCCCGGTGAGTGAAGCCGAGTCCTAGCGAGTGAAGCTAGGTGACTGAGCCAAGTGACTGGATCGGTCTGGAGTCCGATCAGGAGTTGGCACGAGCTCTCTTGTGAATGGATTGGTCTGGTGACCGATCCAGAGAGTCTGATCATTCTGGTGAACGATCAAAGAAGAGATCAGTAGCCTTCTGGAGAAAACCTTGATCGGTCAGTGTGACCGATCAAGCTCTTGGACCGATCAGGAAGGGTCCTGATCGGTCCAGAGGTGACCTGATCGGTCACTGTGACCGATCAGGGCACAACCTGATCAGTCAAGTGACCGATCAGGTCAAGGAACCTGTGGCTTGTGGCAGGAAACTCCAGCAAGCTGATGGATCGGTCTGGTGACCGATCCACGATCCCTAATCGGTCAGTGTGACCGATCATAGAGTCACTGGATCGATTAGGCAGGAGCCTGATCAATCAGGATCCTCACTGATCGGTCAGGGTGACCGATCAGTGTCTAATAACTTTAATTTAAATCGTTGTCAGACGTCTGATTTCGTTCTGGTTTCTTTCTGATACCTATTGATTCCTTTTGATATGCTTTGCTAATCATCTGATGAGTGTGCAGGTGAGACAGGGATGACTCAAACCAAGAAGGAGGGTCAAGTGGCGACTTTCGCTTCGGTCAGGTTTGCCCATTTTCCCTTCGCAGGTTTCAACGGCTTCTGGCGCGGGCTGGCAATTGCCTGGTGAAGCTGGCGACTGACCTGAGGCTCAGTTGAAGTGGTTTCAGTGGACTGAGCCCAGTAGAGGTCAGTGGGTCAGTGATGACGGAGCTGATCAGAGGTTGCAGACGCGCCGATGAGCAGACGCTTAAGAAGAAGCTGAGGAGCAGAGGAGCGAAAATAAGAACGAATAGAAAACTAGAGAAGGGTTTTGCTAGGTTGTTTGAGCTCTCTGTGTAGTCTTCGTGCTTGTGCGTTCTTGCTATATCTTTGTAAGTTTTCTTCTCGTGTCTCTGCGCTTAACTATTATCATCTTGAGACGATTGTGGAGAGGTTACTCCACCGAGAAGGAGGCTTTTATATCCGGAGTTCCGAGACTTGATCTGTCGATGATCAAGGGATCGCCCACCTCACGGGCACGCCAAGAAGTAGGGGCAAGTTATCCCCGAACCTTGTACATCCTTGAGTTAGCGCTGGTTTGCTTCCTTTTCTGTTGGTATTTTTGTTTCTGTGTATTTGTCTTCCGTTGCTAACCCAATTGCAGAAAAGTTCAAAGAAGCCAAGTTTTGTGTGTCTGGCTATTCACAACCCCCTCTCTAGCCATCCAAGGTCCAACACCCGTGAGCTAGGCCGGGATCAGATTGCATATAATTTTTCTCCCTCTTTTCACTGGTATATAACAAATTTCTCTTACCTTTTTCATTACCCTTTCCATTAAAAATTAACCTTTTGCGTCTCTAAGTCTTTATACGCTCTCATATCATCACCACGTTAAGTCTGGGTATGACAAAAAATAAATAAAAGAGATTTCATTTTTTTCGAAACCACTAAACCATCGTTAGAAAAGATCAAAAATGATAATAAAAAATATATTTAAATTTCTTACAACCTTAGGAAATCATAAATCCCGAAATGAATACAATCGAAGTTTTTTAGGTCGATCAAATGAATTTCGATCAAAATATACTGATATATCTAAAGAGCTCGGATTATACTCATTTCAGATCTTCTGAATTATTAAGATTGTGAGAAGTCTAAATATATGTTCCATTTTTATTTTCGATCTTCTCTCTAATGATGGTCTAAAGGTTTTGAAAAAATAATTATCCTTTCACTTTTTTTCTTATTTTTTTATACGTTGAGCCTCATATTCCGATACTATGCCCAATATAGTCATAACTCATATGAGAGTATATCAGACCAAGTAGAAAGATAAGTAACAGAAAAGGAAGAGAGATTTAGAGGGCGTTTGGTTTGCTCTATTTTTTATTTTTATTTTTCAAAAAATCATATTTTCTCATTTTCTAGAAAATAACTTTATTTCATTCTTTAGTTTTCTAGAAAACGTTATATCTTTTTCTGGAAAACAAGGTTGGAAAATGCAAACCAAACATGTTTTCCAGAAAATCACATTTTCTATAGAAAATGAAAATGAAAAATAAACGTACCAAATACAACCTTATTTTATTAGAGTGAAAAGAGAGAGGGAGGGAGAGAGATTACATGTAATTGACGGGAGGGATAAAATGAAAAAACTATAAAAGTTAATGTATCATTTGGTAATTATCAAAATAGGATACGTCTCATAGTCAATTTAGAAAGCTACGTGTATCTTCTGATTAAAATCTCTAAAAGAAATAAAGTTAAAAAAAAACAGGAAATGAGAATGAATTTGATAAGGAGATACTTAGCTTCAATTGAAGACGGAGATAGTCCCGTCATAATTTGTAGGATCGTGATCGTACCAGGATCATGATCCTACGTAGCATCGCTTTGGTATCGATAGTATCCGATCATTCAAAATCTGATGGGTAAGATTGGATTTTTAAGGCATAGACCTCTGGGGAAAAAATCATAAGGTTTTAAAGCTGCCTTTTAATTTTATTCGAAAATGAATATCGATGATCCCGCCCTAGTTAGCTTGGAATCAGTTCGGCCCACGTGACACTTCAGAAAGAATAGGCCCAATCTAAGGGGCCAACTCTCTAGGCTCGTGGGGGGCCGTGAGGAGGCGTTAGCAACCCGGGCGGACACCAGAATGCCTGCGCTGGTAGTCGCATCGTCGGGCTCGAATTTTACCCCGATCAAATACGCCAAGCAAACAAGTACCCGACATGAGTCCCAAGCCAGTGAGCATCAAGGTGCACTTTTCAGTCAGGGGTCCTTCACCCGCCTTCCCAGGCGGGAGAAGTGCATGCAAGGAGGACCGAATGGGAAACCCGGGTACGCCGAGCGGCCTACCCGAGTGTAATACAACTCGTTTCCTATTGTTGGAAGCTGCTATTGTCCGTGGTGACACAAACCCTCTGACGCCTCGCAGGAAAAGGTAGCTTGAGGAGCTGCGCTCCTATAAGGAAGAGGAAGCTGGTCGGTGGGACGTTCGTAGGGTTGCCATGACATCATAATTCATCATTCATATTTTATTATGAAAATATTACATGTCATGTCATACATACATCATCTAGTTATAATTTTTTAATTCTCACATGATGTATGTCATAGTCATTATCATGAATAAATTTAATTATTATTGAAATTAAGGACATTGACATTAATTGACATTCTAGGTGAATGATCAAAGTTTATAATGCCTAGGTAGAAATGTATGAACCCTTAGTTTAGGGAGAACATGACTTTTACATCTCACCAAGACCATAAGTTAACTTGCGTGTATTTTGAGATACATTAGAAACAAGTGAGGTGTTAGGGTGATGAATGAAACTCAAGGTGTTGATTAATGTGCATCCTATTGAGTTTTAGGTTCATCAAAACATGAATATAAATGAACTCCAATAATTGGGAAAGCTAGTGTACAAGTCATGTGCATTTAGCCCAAGGAACATGGTTGGAAATTATTTTTGAAATCTATTTCAAAACTATCTTGGAAAACCTTGGTGAAGACTATCTTTTGATAGATCTCATCATTGATGAATTGGATACAAAATAGAGTGAAACATTGAAATATTTCAATGGTTTCCATTTTTGTGTCAATTTTTAAAAAAGGGAGGTATTTTCATATAAAATTATTTTTTCCTTGGTAGTCTATGTCATAAATAATGTCTACACAAAATTTTGAGATTTTTCAAAATTTGTAGAATTATTTAGGAGTTTCTGAAATTCGGACTGAAATTGTTTTCAGAAATAAGAAACTCTCAATCAATCAGATGATCGATTAGGATAGTACTCAATCGATTGGGAGATCTTATCTACGAGCATAGAAGCTCGTGTAATCGATCTGATTGATTAAGGGCAGCCGTAATCGATCAGGTGATCGATCAGGTGATCGATCAAGGCATAGCTTAATTGATTGGTTCCCAACATCAATCGATTGATAAGACTGAAACTGTCTGTTTTCAGTCCGATAACCTAATTTTGAGTAACCTATCAATCCCTAGCCTCTTGGAATACTTTTATAAGTACATTTGGGTAAATTTCAGTATGAAATCAAAAAGGGAGATGGTTTGGTGAAAACTATAGGGTTAAGGAGAGGTTTTGATTCACGTTTTGAATCCCAACACCTCATAACCTCAAGTTGAGATTTCCTAAAGTTTTAGGAACTCAAAAATCATTGTTGGTGCGATGATAGAGGTTTAGATCATATTTTGAGGGGGAGGTCTTCCTTAAAAGCATGTGTTTGAATTTCTTTTTGGGTTAAGTGAAAGGATGAAGATTGGGAATCTTCATCACGATGAGTGCTCAAGGTTGAGCATAGGTTTAAATAAAAGGTATGGGATTTTTCATTGGGTATGCCTTTGACCATATAGACTCTTGGGGCGAGTTTTTGATGTATGTCAAAGGGAGAGAAGGTTGAAAGGCTAATAGGAATTAGTCTTTCTCAAACATATTGTCAAACATTAAAAAGGGGAAGATTGTTGGTGCAATCTTTGTTAGGTCAGGGTTGACCTAGTTTGACTAGGCTTGGGTGAGCTTATGTCTAGTAAGCTTAGTGAACTTAAGGTTGGATGTTTCGATGTTTGATAATGATGTTTGAATATCGTATGATGTTTGAATATCGTATGATGTCAAGTGGGTGAAGGTTGACTGGAGACTTGACTGGAGAAGTCCTAGGGGACTAGGCACACCTAGTGGAACTAGGTGAAGTCCAGGTGAATCGGGGAGATCGCATGCTGGCACGAGAAAAGTCCTAGGGGGACTAGGCACACCTAGTGGGACTAGGTGAAGTCCAGGTGGATCGGGAAGATGGCACGATGACAAGGTGGAAGTCTACCGAGAGACTAGACCTAACTCGAGGGTTAGGCGAACCTGGTTAGGAACCAGGTTAAGCCCTAGGTGGGAGCTAGGCAAGGGAAATCCAAGTTGGTCAAAGGGTTGATCTGTCACTTGGTAACGAAGTCCTAACAGGTAGGTTGACAAAGGTTAGGCAAGGATCAATCGATTGGAGTTGGTTTCTTGCGAACAGAAGCTTTCTTGATCGATTGGGTGATCCATTAAGGAAGGTGTGAATCGATTACATGATCGATTGGGAGAAATGAGTTGCGAGAACAGAAGGCGGTTGAATCAATTGGGCAATCAATTCAGCCTTCCCGTAATCGATTGGTCAATCGATTAAGGGGTTCGGTAATCGATCAGGCAATCGATTACCACAGTATTACGCGAGAGCACAGAAAGGTGCTGAATCGATTCGGCAATCGATTAAGGTTATTCTTAATCGATTGACTAATCGATTAAGCTTCAAAAACTAGCCGTTGAACGACTAAGTCTGACGTGATAATCGATTGGGGTCGATTGGGCAATCAATTAAGGAACCCTAGGCGTCGGGTATATAGGGTTTTCATGCAGGTTTGAAGCGGTATCGGCTCGGCATCACTCGCGCAGCTTCCTCCTCCTTCATCGCCATTTCATGTGAGTCCTTGGAGCTTAGTGCTGGTGCATTTCCAAGGATCAAGAGACGATTTCAAGCTTGAAGATAGCAAGGAAAGCAAAGAGAGCTAAGTTGTGAAAATCTTGTAAGATTTCTTTTGTGTTTGCTTGGATTCTTGTTGTATCTTCTTGAAAGCTTGTAAGAAGTTTCTCCACCTCAAGAAGGAGATCTTTCATAGTGTATGAGAGAGTGAGGAGAGTCGACCCTTGGATTAGTCACCTCAAGGATGTGGATACCAAGTAAAATAGTGGTGTTAGCATTGCTCAAGTCTTCCGCCGCAACAAATCTACAACGAGCAATGATCGGAGCTAATCACCCCCCCTCTAGCTCTCCTACCGGTCGTAACAGTCTACAAGTGCTCAAGAATTATTGCAAGGTTGTGGCGAGATTTCTCCACCCATAAGGAGCGACGCGAGCTAGCCGGAGGCTTTCCGGGGAATCATCCACCGATAGATCGGGATCATCCACCTTACGGACAGCCGTGGAGTAGGAGCTTTATCTCCGAACCATGTTAAATTGGTTTATGTTCTTCCTTGTTAGTTTTAGTTTGTATTGTATTTCATTGCACACTAACACGTGTAGGAGGAACCGACGATTGAAGTGGGTGATCGGCTATTCACCCCCCTCTAGCCGTACGCACTGGTCCCAACAAGTGGGATCAGAGCCGGGGTCGCTCATCTATGGACTAACTGCCGGGAGAGCAATGGCGTTAGAGAAATATGGACTCGGAAGGTCCGCTAGGATGGGATACTCGGATCCCACCTCCATATGATCGAGACGACTTCGATTATTGGATGTGTAACGACCCACCTTCTGGTACTAAGCTGTAACGCGGATCGCTACTAACTAACTGGCTAACTGACTAATTAATGATTTCTAATAATGCTAAACCAAACTGGGAGAATTTTAAAAATTCTTATTTCGCTATTTACTGAACTAACAATTCATAAACATGTTGAAAGTACTAACTAGCCTAAAATAAAGCAAAACTTTTATTTTTTTTTATCTTGGCAAGATTCGATCCCCCAACCTCTGGGTTGCATGGCTAAAGCACTAACCAGCTGCTCTACACCAATTTTATTTTACACAGTACCAGTCGACTGCTATATGCCAGTCGACTGGTCGGGCCACAGAATGTTTCTGTGCCCGATACCAGTCGACTGGTATTTTCCCAGTCGACTGGTAGTTCTGAAAACCCAGATTTCAGAGTTTCAGAATGTGTCAAAGTCGACCTATTCCGTACCAAATGCTCCATAAATTCATATCTAAGCTTCCTAACAGGTCTACAATGATTCTAGGGTATTTGATACATGTTTTTAGGGGGTTTCTAGCATGTATAGCAACTTAGAAATCATAAAAGCGACATGTAGAGACATAAACATGAATGTGCCAAGTTTGTATCAACTTCTTATTGAAACCATTCGTTATTCATATCTAAGAGCATTCTTAGCTACTACATGTCATTCTATATGGTGCATGCATCTTAGAACAAGCATATCCTATATATTTAGCATGTAAATCAAAAGTATCAAGCTCTTATCTCTAAAGCTTAAGCATGGATCTAAATTACCATATTACAAGTAAATGACTCATGACATTCAAGCATTCACAAAACCAATATTAAGTTAGGTAGGTAAACTACTTCAAGCATACTAGGCACCACGAATACAAGTCTAATTAAATTCATACATGGTTCACATAACATATTGCAGAATAACTAAAGAAGCATAATAAAGACTATTTCTATGCTTTGCAAGTTCCGAAGACTTTTATTCCAACTCCACCATCACACACACTTTGCATCAAGCCCGCCGCCTCCGCTACTAGTGCTTTCCTTTACCTGTATCTGCAGTATAAGGAAATGCAAACTAATAAGCATAAAGCTTAGTAAGTACCATCTAGCCTCACAAAACTATGAAAACTCGAATTATGCTTTTGTAAAACATGCTATGCACATACATACTCATATCCATAAGAAATCATGCTAGGCTCATGCTAAAATACATATCATAGAATGTCATGGCATATAACTGAGACATGGAACATACTGAACTAAAACTGAAAAGTAAGCTGTAGCATGACATACATATCTGAACTGGAACTGAAACTAACTAACATAAAACTAATTATTAAATTCACCACATGCTAATATGAATTTCTGAAAACTAAATACATATAGTAGGTGAAAATAATAATCAACTGCTGTGGGCCCGGCAATGTACCAACTGTGCGCGCATCCCTAATAAACCCGAGGTAGCAAGTCCCGAATCCATTAGGGTTCTACTAGGTTATCTAAACCTAGGGGCAACTAGGAGTCCATCCCATACTAGGTTATCTGAACCTAGGGGCAACTTGGAGCCCATCCCTGGACCGAAGTCCGGTACAATGCCAACTGAAAATAAAATAGTTCTTTTATACTTTTCTTTTTCTCTTCTGATTCTTGCTTTTACTAGGTTATCTAAACCTAGGGGCAACTAGGAGCCCATCCTGTTGGACCTTGGTCACAATCATAAACTGAAGCAAGAATTTCTATTCTCTAATGCTTTCTATAGCATTAACTAAACTGAAAAATTTAACAAACACCTCACGTGCTCCTTGACCCAAAACTGAAGGGTAATACAACGTGCTTGTTCATAATTTATGATTTCTAATCGTAAAACATATATATAAGGAAATAAAGCATACGACAACTCAACCGAAACTACTTATACTGCAGGTGAGGGGTACTTACATCCTACGCTAGGTTTCCTTACGAATATAATATGAAATCTCCGAGGGAACGTCGAACTTCGACGTTCTTCTTGCTCCTTGGTGTTCTCCTCGCGTCTACGAGAATTCTCGTAGAGAATAGGGCCTCTTGGGACCTTCCCTTCGCTTTCCCCTTGTCTTGGGCGGCAAGAGAAGAGGAGGAGAGGAAGAGGCACAAGAGAGGGAGAGAGAAGAGAGTCTCGGGAGAGGAGAGGAAGAAAATCGCGGAGAGAGAGGGAGGTGTCGGCGCTGAGAGAAGGTGAGGAAAAGAGTGAATCTAAAAACCCTAAGTTCCCCTTTTATACTCATGGGAAAATTTAACTAACTTTGCCTTATTTATTTTTTCCTCTATTCTATCTTAATGAAAACAGACTAGCTTACTTGGTAAGTGTCTTCCCCTTTCAGTTGTAGGTTTAGTGATTAAATCCCACTTATGCGATTTTTGCTTTTTATCCCTTTTTGCCACTTTCGTTTATGGAAAAATTCTATAAAAATATCCATAAATTCGGAATAAATTCTAAGATATTTCTAAAATTAGTTTCGAGAATTTTCGAGCGTTACAGGAGGAATCGGTTGGAGACCTGTTTCCAAATGGATTGTGATCATTGGACCACATTGGAGGTTCCATTCGTAGCTCCAACGGATAAGAAGGGGAAACACCTTCGACCTCGGCATTGGACCAAGGAACAAATGGAGGAAGCAGAGTCAGATAAGGAGGTAACTAGAATTGTGTTAAATTTATTACCTTCTTATATTGTGTCCCGTGTAGGTGAGTATAAGAATGTGTATGAGCTATGGAGAAAGGTGATAGCTCTACATGAAAATTCTACACAAGGACATGGAGTGGAGGAGCCCAAGGCAAAGGGGTCATTGGTCCAAGAGAAGGAGAAGGACCAACTGGAAGTTGAATCGAGTTCAACATCCGAAGAGGAGGAGAAAGTGGAATCATCCACATCCTCAAATGAGGAAGAAATAGAAGAAGTCTTCACTTCAAGGATTGAGGGGAAGGAGAGACCATTCTCAATACCGGAGCAAGAAACCTCCACCTCTACCAAAACAAAGTCAAAGGATTACATCATTTGCTTTGGGTGCAATAAGAAGGGACACTACAAGGACAAGTGTTCATTAGGTAAAAAGGAGATAAACCCTAAACTCAATTCAAATAATTTGAAAACTAACATGAGTTATAGGGATGGAGTAAAGAAGGATAAGAAACATATAATTTGCTTCACGTGTGATGAGCGGGGCCACTACCACATAAAATGCCCAAGAAAAGGAGAGCTCAAGAAGCTAGGGCATTTGAAGAAATTTGAGAAAAAGAGTAACTCAAATCAAGGGGGAACTTCAAAGGTAAAAGGGAAGGTAATCCCTTATTTGAAATTCAATCCAATTTCTAATTCATATATGCTTGTTAAAAATAATGTAGATTATTTACCCAAGCATAATCATGGATTTAGGTATAATGATAGAAATATGGTTAACAAGGTATATAGCCCTAGGAAATCATTACCCAAGGCTAGACCTAATAAGACCAAAACTACCATGTCTAAGGTAAGGAAGGTAGTTAATGATCAAGGCATTAATCGCAAGAAGGGGAGACATATGCCTAGAAAGGTAGGTAAGTCTAGGAATGTCCAAGGTGGACAATTGATTCTAGGGTTAAAGCTCTAGAGTTGGAAAATCAAGGCTTGAAGGCAAGGTTTGAGGGAATGGAGAGAGTCCTAGATAGGTTCATTATTGGACCTAGGGGACTTGACATGTGCTTGGGTGTTCAAAAACCTAAAAATGTCAAATTCAGTACCTCCAAGACTAAAAGAATGTCAAATGCTAGAAGGACACCAGACATTGGTAATGGAGGAGTAATGAAGGACAAGACTGTTGGAACCCGGATGGCTAGAGAGGGGGGGGGGTGAATATAGCCAAACACTTTGACCTTTGACACTTATCAAATTTCTGTACTCAACCTTATCAGTAGCACAGCGGAAGAAACAATGGAAACAAAGCAGTGCAGAAAACAAAAACAGAAAACGAAGGCAAACAAACACAACTAGCAAGATCGCTAACAAGGAGGGTTTACAAGGTTCGGGGATAACTTGCCCCTACTCCTTGGCGTGCCCTTAAGGTGGGCGATCCCTTGATCGTCGGCAGATCAAGCCCCGGTTATCACCGGATAGAAAGCAACCTCCTTCTCAGTGGAGAAACCTCTCCACAGCGTTTCAATCACAGATATATGTTTAAGCACAATGAAACAACAAGAAAGATCTTACTTAGCACTTAGCAAAGACAAGAACACAGCAAGCTCCCTCAGAGCTCCACCCAGCGACGATCTCACGCAAGAGCCCTCTCCTCGTGTCTTCTCGCTGTTGGACTCGGAGCTTCTTGTTCCCTCCTTCAAGTGCTCAAGTAATGAATGGTTGCTTCACAGATTGTAGTTGCTTGCACAAGATGATGAAACTTCAGAACACGCAAGCAAGATGTGGAGAACACAAAGGCGCAACAAGAACTCAGTTCGCGAACTCTTGAACTCTACTTCAACGAAGCCTTCTTCCGCCCTTTTGTTTCTCCACTCAGCACCAGGTGACAGCATCTCCTGCAGCCTCCAGCTGCTTCCCTGCCAACGCCAGCTACCACTGAGCCCTCCGTGGACTTTCTGAGCTCCCTCAGCCAAGCTCCAGTCAGCAGCTCCAGTCTGCAGCTCCAGCCATTACAACCTGAGATGGAAAACGGACAAACCTGCTCCAAGGAAAGCCTCCATTAACTTCTCCTTGAGTGTTTGAATCCTTCCCTGTCACCTGCAGCTTGATCAGAGTATTAGAACAACATATCACTCAGTAAATCAAGAATCAGAAGTTAAGCGCAGAGAATCGGATACGTTCAGACGCGATCAGAGCGTCTGANCGATCCCAGGTTGTGGATCGATCACCCGACCGATCCACCCCTTTATCGGGCAATTTCTGAGCTTCGCAGTCCAGACCTCCTGATCGATCACCGGACCGATCAGGAAACCTCCTGATCGGTCACCAGACCGATCAGGTCGTGACCAGACCGATCAGGCTCCGTCCTGATCGATCATAGAGAGGAACCTGCGATGCTGGATCGTTCTCCAGAACGATCTGCACAGTGATCCTGATCGGTCACCAGACCGATCAGGAGCAGTTCAGCAAGGGAACTCAACCTCACTGTTTGCTCCCTGATCGGTCACCAGACCGATCAGGAGCAAAGCAATGGGTGAAACGCATACTCCCTGATCGGTCACCAGACCGATCAGTCATCGCTGGATCGGTCACCAGACCGATCCACGAAGGAGCACCGTGCCAACTCCCTGATCGGTCACCAGACCGATCCAGGGGCTCCAACCTAGCCCTCCAAGCTAGGGTTTCATCCACCTTAGCCCTCCAAGCTAAGGATTTTTCACCTAACCCTCCAAGTTGGGAATTTGCACCTAACCCTCCAAGTTAGGACTTTTCACCTAGCCCTCCAAGCTAGGACTTTTCACCCAACTCTTCCGGATTAGGACTTTCCAAACCTAGCCCTCCAAGCTAGGACCTGACCCTCCAAGCCAGGACTTTTTCACCTAACTCTCCAAGATGGGAATTTTCACCTAACCCTCCAAGTTAGGACTTTTCACCTAGCCCTCCAAGCTAGGACTTTTCACCCACCTCTTCCGAATTAGGACTTTTCACACACCTAGCCCTCCAAGCTAGGATTTTCAACACCTAACCCTCCAGGTTAGGATTTTCCAACACCTAGCCCTCCAAGCTAGGATTTTCCATACCATGCCTGATCCCCGACCAGGACTTAATCATAATCATCATAATCAACCTAAACTAAAATCGATGTCAACACCAAAACAACAATCAGGGTCAGACTGCATCAACAATCTCCCCTTTTTGTTGTTTGACAATCCGATTTTAAGTTTAGGGATTCTCAATCAATTTCTCAACTTCCAGAATCATAGGGGAATCAAGATCCTCCCCTACAATATAATCATCCTAAACTTAACCAACCAACACTCTCCCCCTTTGTCGAACACCGAAAAGGGGTCTAGAAGGGCTGTTAAGTTTAAACCATACTCCCCCTCAACCCTAGGGGTATCCCAAAACAACAAAGATTTGATTGATTTTTGATAAGCATATGAATACATATGACAAACAGATATAGGCATGGCAAAACAAGCATATGTATCATATGAGCATGACATCATAAGCATGAACATAGCTATGTATTAAATATGCAGATAGTACAGCATAGCATCAACAATAAGCATACGCAAGTAAAATAGACATGCAAGGCAAACTCAGAAAAATCAAAGCATAAACCATCCAGAGAAATAACAAGATGCAAGACATATGCATCAAAGTCAAAATACGTGTGGCACAAGGCCACAACAGATAAGTCATGGGGCATACAGCCCAAAAGTCACACAACTAAACAGTCAAATACACTGATCACCAGGAGAGGCAACGGACATCCAAACTCAACCGTCAGCGGGGGGGGGTCGTCATCGCGCATGAGATCATCCATCGTGGCATCAGCAGACCCTGGTGCAGCACTGCCTGAAGGAGCATCCCCTGGAAATGTATGGCGGCGCCACTCTGCGTACCAAGTCTGCTGCAATGCCTGGACCCCAGAGACAGTAGACTCTACGCCGGTCAATCGGCGATCAAAGGAACGGAAATCCGAGCGGGCCTCCTCTCGATGGAGCTCCCTCAAATGAATATCCTCCTGGAGGATCCGATCCAGCTCGGAGATCTGCCATCGTAGATCTGGGTCAGGCTCATAGTCGTACTCAGCGTCAGCAGCAGGAGCCTCATGAGGTGCAGCAGCCTCGGGTGGTGCCTGAAAATGTGGTGCTCCGCCAGGTAGGTCACCGAGTCCTCTCCCATCCTTCCAAACCAAGGCCCCATCGCGCTCACGAATAATAATGCCAGATTTCGCAAAAGCCCGCCGACCGAGCCGACAATCCTGTTTGACCATGGGCACGGTCCTGCCTTTGGTGACATCAACACCAACTGACATAAGCCAATCAGTGATGACATGACCAAATGGCATGTAGACCGTGCGACGGCTCGGCTCTCGATAGGATAGGATAGACTGGAAGATGCTCTCCATGATATCGAAGTCCATCCGGCGGTGCATGCCGTAGAGCATAAGGCAATGGTAGGGTCGGATCTCGGTCAAAGGCTTTGAGGTGATGGGCAAGATGCAATTTGTGATTATCTTGAAAAGGATGTAGTCAACTGGAGCAAGTCGTAGGGCTGCAAAAGTAGGAAAATCAGGACCCAACTCATCAAGCCCGGCGGGGCGAGGATGACCAAAGAAATGCTGATAGATGGAGTCGGGGGTAACATCTGAAAAAGGTGCCAATAAAGGATCAGGAAGCTCAGGGTAGATTGAATACAGATTCGGTGATCGTCGACCACCCAAATACTCTGCCAAGATCTCGTAAGAAAAATCAAGGTTCCTCTTGGCGACTCGAGTGGTGAACTCGAAGCCTCCTTGAGGTCCCTGCTGAAGATTGTTATAGAACTCTGAGACTAGGTCGTAATTGATGGTCCGTTCCAAGGAAAGAAGGAAGCCCAGGTTGTAAAACATGACTATCTCCATGACCGACGGACAATGTTCAGTCAGAAAAGGGATATCAATGGATCGGCAGGATAGTAATTTGAAGGTCCTCGATTGGAATGCCTGTTCACAGGCCGCATTTGGAAACCGGGAGCTTGAAGAAGGCTGTGGCCTTCTGGAAGGTGCAGATGAAGAAGGGGTTTTCCCCCTCGAACTGCCCTCAGCAGCTTCCTTGCCCTTGGAAGATTTTCTAAAGAATTGAATTGATTGAATTGATCATACACATAGTTTGAATCAATTGGGCAATGTTGACACGAACATAGGTTGAATCAAAAATTCAAGAGTTGATCATACAAAGAGTAATCATAAGGTAGACATTAGATCAAAAAGGAGGACAATAATGAGGTGAAAGATAGATTTGAACATAATCATATGGTGAAGCATGGAAAGAAAGGTCATGGCCAACACAAGAAGATCACGACACAAACAAAACATGGTTAGCGTTAAAGCATAATCTATGAACTGATTTGAAGGGAAAACTGAGACAAAAACTTACTTAGGTGCCATTGGTGAGGTTCTTGAAATCTGAAAGGAAGAAAGGCTTGCGCAGGAGAAACCTTCGGCGCAAGAGAGATCGCAAAGCCCCTCAGCAAGAGAGAACGTCGCAGGACGCAGGAAGAAGACAGAGCTCGGAAGAACCCTCTTAGAACCGCACGCGCACACTCACGAGAGGAAGACGAAGGCACTGGGGAAGCTCTCGCACGAAGTGAAGGTCGCGCAAGTGGGAGGTTTCGGCGCTAGGGTTCGGCAATGAAAGGTTTCGAAGGAATTAATCGGTTGGTGGATCGGTCCACCAACCACAATTTAATGCGTTTGAACGGATCACCGTTCGATCTGATAGCGCCCGGACCGATCAGGCTTTAGCCTGATCGAACTGACCTGGGCCTGATCGGTCGGGTGACCGATCAGGCGCTCTCCTGATCGATCGGCTGATCGATCAGGACACGAACAGTAGGGTTCGGAGGGAAACCTGTGAGCCCCCTGATCGGTCTGTGGACCGATCACCATAGGGTGCCAGATCGGTCTGGGGACCGATCCAGGCTAGCTCAGTAAGTTTGGTCAAGATTTCGTAAAGTCACTGCTGCCCCTCCGATCGGTCTGTGGACCGATCGTTACAGGATGGAGCCAGATCGGTCCGGGGACCGATCAGCCCTACTCCTGATCGGTCCAGTGACCGATCAGGGTTCCTGAAACTTTCAGATACGATCTGAAACTTTCAGTTTCAGATTGTTACATGATTTCCAAAGGGATTTGGTGAAGGATATCGATCTTGGAAGCCGTCCCTCGTCTATAATTGATCCCCAATCAAGGATCAAAGGTCCTTAGGGTTTGAACAAGTCACTTTGCTCCACCAAAGTGGAGTCAAACTCAAACAACAATCATTCAAACAATTTGTGCCAAATCCAAGGTTCCAATCAAGTTTCCTTGATTGGAATGTCCAAGTATGATCATGGAGCCAAATACACATATGTTATGCATTGGTTTTCCCCATACTTGGTCACCGAAGTGATTATTATCTCGTCAACTTAATTTCTCAAGGGATGCATTGACATTTTGAGAAATTTAGTTGATCCTAACATCTCACCCCATTTCTAGCAAACAAAAATGTTTTGGTAAACCTTATAGTTTGTGTGAGATGTCCCCAAAGTTACCCAATTGTTTCCCAACAATTCGAAATAATCATGAAGGGTTTTGTATGCATTTAGGAAAACTATGAAGCGCGACACATTCCCAACTCCCGTCTTAGGAAACTAAATTCATTTTCGGGGAGTGGTTTAGTGAAAATGTCAGCTAGGTTTGATTTGGACTCTACATGTGAGAGTACAATTTCTCCCCTAGCCACATGATCTCTAATGAAGTGGTGACGCACTTCAATATGTTTAGTCCTAGAATGATGGACTGGATTCTTGGTTAGGTTAATTGTGCTAATGTTATCACATAACACTTGCACACCCTTGTAACTCAATCCATAGTCCTCTAAAGTATGTATCATCCACAACAATTGCGATACGCTCTCTCCCATGGCGATGTATTCTGCCTCGGTCGTGGAGAGAGCAACACAATGTTGCTTCCGACTTGACCAACTCACTAAGGACGAGCCTAAGAATTGGCAACCCCCACTTGTGCTCTTCCGGTCCAACTTACATCCAGCGTAGTCGGAATCCGTATAGCCAATTAAATCAAATGATTCGGTACGGGGGTACCAAAGACCGACTCCAATTGTGCCTTTGAGATATCTCAAAATTCGCTTAACAGCGATCAAATGAGATTCCTTGGCACACACTTGATACCTAGCGCACATACCCACAGCAAATAGGATATCCGGTCGACTAGCTGTGAGGTATAGCAAACTACCTATCATGCTTCGATATTGAGTTAAATCAACGGGTTTACCACTCTCATCATTGTCTAATCTTGTGTTTGTAGCCATGGGAGTGGTTACCTCTTTTGAATCACTCATGTTAAATTTTCGAAGCATTTCTTGTGTATACTTTGATTGGTGCACATGGATACCATCGCGAGTTTGCTTGATTTCAAGTCCAAGGAAGAAAGTCAACTCTCCCACTAGACTCATTTCAAATTCACTCTCCATGTGTCCAATGAACTCATTTAAATAGCCCTTATTGTTTGAGCCACAAATTATGTCATCGACATATACTTGGGCTACAAAAATATTGTCACCATCTCTTCGTAGAAATAGTGTAGGGTCTATTTGGCCTCTAACGAAGCCCTTCTCAATTAGGAATGTCGACAACCGCTCATACCAAGCCCGGGGTGCTTGTTTAAGGCCATAAAGTGCCTTTTTGAGCTTGAACACGTGGTTTGGAAATTCGAAATTCTCAAACCCCGGTGGTTGTTCGACGTAGACCTCTTCTCTTATTAGACCATTTAGAAAGGCCGATTTGACATCCATTTGGTATAATTTGAAGCCACGATGTGCTGCAAATGCTAGCATCAATCGAATGGATTCTAATCGTGCCACGGGAGCATAGGTTTCATCATAATCAAGGCCTTCAACTTGACTATAGCCCTTGGCTACCAAGCGTGCCTTGTTTCTAATGATTTCTCCCTTATGGTTCAATTTGTTTTTGAAGACCCATTTGGTTCCAATGATGGTGGTCTTCTTAGGTCTAGGGACTAAGTCCCAAACTTGACTCCTTTCGAATTGACCTAGTTCATCTTGCATTGCAATAATCCAATCGGGATCATTTAATGCTTCATCAATTTTTCTAGGTTCAATTTCGGAAATTAGGGCAACTTCATTAGCCTCATTCCGGAAGAATGATCTAGTTCTAACCCCATGATGGATGTCTCCAACAATTTGGTCTTGGGGATGACTAGAGGCTAATCTAGTTTGCCTTGGTGTTGGTGGTGCTTCGTGAATGGGCTCACTAGACACAAGTTCAGCCTCAGGATCCGGCTGATCTATGGATTGTCTAGGCTCACCGTCATCGGATTCATCACCATCAACAACATTTGGACTTTCATTCAAACTTAGTCTCCTAAGTTCGAATTGGACTTCATCTTCTGGTTGACCATTGACTTTTGGAATTTCTTCAAATACAACATCAGAAGACTCCTCAACCAGTCTAGACTTCTTGTTGTAGACTCGATAGGCTTTGCTAACGAGGGAGTACCCGACTAGTATCCCTTCATCAGCCTTTGCCATGAACTTTCCAAGGTGGTCCTTGGTGTTTAGGATGAACACCTTACAACCAAACACCCGAAGGTGTTTAACTGTAGGTGGTTTCCCAAACCAAAGCTCATGGGGAGTCTTTCCTAAAAACCTATGAATGAGGACCCGGTTTTGCACATAGCAAGCTGTATTTACAGCTTCGGCCCATAAGTAACTCGGGAGTGAGTACTCATTAAGCATGCTTCGTGCAGCCTCTTGTAGAACACGGTTCTTCCTCTCTACAACACCATTTTGTTGTGGTGTTCTAGGAGTAGAGAACTCATGTCTATACCCTCTATCCTGACAAAATTCTAAAAATCTCTGATTTTGAAATTCACCTCCATGATCACTTCTAATTGTCTTAATTGTTAATGATTTCTCATTTTCTACCCTCCTACAAAAAGAAATGAAAACATCTAAGGTTTGGTCCTTATATTTTAAAAAGTAAGTCCATGTATATCTAGTGAAATCATCAATGATCACAAAGCAATATCTACTTCCATTCAATGATATGATAGTACTACAATCAAATAGATCCATGTGAAGTAAATCTAATGCAGTAGAAGTACTTACAGCGCTTTTACCTTTATGTGCAGATTTTGTTTGCTTACCCATTTGACATGCATCACAAAGTTTGTCTTTTTCGTACTTGATGCTTGGTAAGCCACGAACTAACCCCTTGTTGGCCAACTTCCGGATGTTCTTCATGTTCACATGTGCTAGCCTCCGGTGCCAAAGGGTGGACTCTTCTTCTTTTGACATGAAACACTTAGCAGAAACATTAGTAGCACTTTTAAAAGAAACTTGATAGATATTGTCTACTCTTGTTCCTACTAGTACCGTGTCCAAAGTGTCATGTCGTCTAACTAGACATTGACTTGGCTGAAAATCAATTGTGTAACCCGTGTCACACAATTGACTGACACTTAGGAGATTAAATTTCATCCCCTTGACTAGAAGGACATTTGAAATTCTAAGACATTCGGATATTTGAATGTCTCCTATTCCTATGACCTTAAGACTACCATTGTTACCAAATGAAACATTACCTCTACTTTTCTTGTGAAGTGTGGTAAACAATGATCTATCCCCGGTCATGTGTTTGGAGCATCCACTATCAACGAACCAAGTTGATAGATGCTCCCCCTCAATCATAACCTACACAATTCGAAAAATAGAAGTTTTAGGTACCCAAACCTTGGGACCTAAAGCGTCAACTAAACAAGTCTTAGGCACCCATGCCTTGACAACTTTCTTTTGACCCTTGGGTGTCCTAGATTGTCTCATATCAGTCCTAGACATCAAGGATACGAATGAGGGTTCTTTGGGACGGTAACCAATACCGGCCCTATTGTAGACTGCCCTTTGGGCATTCAAGATCATGTCTAGGGTTTTAGAGCTAGTTGAGAACTTCTCAAGAATATTCTTGAGTCTCTCAACTTCACTCTTTAATGATTGGTTTTCTTCTACTAGCAACTCATCATGCAAACCATTTACATCCTCAACCTTAGAGGATTTCAAATTTCAACCTCAAGTTTCAAAGACTTAATCTCATCCTCTAACAATTCAACATGCAAATCATCAATGTTATCATCCCTAGATAATTTCAATTGATCAATTTCTAATTGCAATGCTTTAACCTTATTTTTTGACTTCTTAAGCATACTAGTTAAACATGCAATTGCTCTATAACACTTTTCAAGTTCGGGAGAAGTTACCTCTTCATCATCCGAAGATGATGAAGCCGCGTTTGAGGATTGGAAGATTCATCACTGCTCTCTTGATCTCCCAATGCCATGAGTGCACATGCCTTGTGCTCTTCTCCTCCTTCTCTTCATCGGATGAGCTTGAGGATGACTCATCCCAAGTGGCCTTCAAGGCCTTCTTCTTCTTCTTGAAATTTTCTTCTTTCTTTTTGGATTTCTCCTCCTTCTTCTTTAGTTTTGGGCATTCATTCTTGAAATGCCCTTTCCTACCACACTCAAAGCAAGAAAGCATTAGTCTTATCAAGTTTAGCTTCACTAGAGTTACCTCTACTCTTGAAACGTCGACCCCTTCTCATCATCCTTCTCACAAAGTTTGCCATCTCGGAGGATGAGGAGCCGCTGCCATCTTCCTCGGAATCAAACTCGGATTCGGAAGAGGATGAAGATGAGGAGACCTCCTTCTCCTTCTTCTTCTCCTTCTTCTTCTTGTTGGATCGTCCCCCTGCAACTAAGGCAATCCCCTTCTCCTTGGGGCCTTTGTTAGCCATTTCATGCAATTCCATTTCATAAAACAAATCATCTAACTTAACAATGGATAAATCCTTGGATACTTTGTAGGCATCCACCATGGATGACCACAAAGCATTCCTTGGAAATGCTTTTAGTACATACCTCACAAGGTCGCGATTCTCGACCTTTTTATCAATCGAATGAAGCCCATTGAGGGCTTCCTTGAACTGGCTATGGAGCTCACTTACCGTTTCATTCTCCTTCATGGAGAGATTTTGGAGTTGATTGAGGAACAAGTCCCTCTTGGCGATTCTTGAATCTCGGGTGCCCTCATGAAGTTCGATGAGCTTGTTCCACAAGTCCTTTGCACTTGTGAAAGGACCAACCTTGATGAGTTGGTCTTTGTTCATGCCGCATTGTAGAGTGACGACCGCCTTCGCGTCGGCTTCACTCTTCCGAGTTTGTTCGGCTGTCCACCGCCATGATTCGAGTTCTTTGCCTTCATCATCCTTAGGAGGGGTGAATCCCTCCTTCACCGCAAACCAAGTGTTGATGTCCATCTTTAAGTAATATTCCATCTTCGATCTCCAATATTGGAAATCAGCGCCATCGAAGAATGGAGGTCGGGTGGTGGAGAAGCCTTCCCTCAATGCCATGGATGTAGCTCTCGGTTGTTAATCCGCAAAAACAGAGCCCCAAGCTCTGATACCACTTGTTGGAACCCGGATGGCTAGAGAGGGGGGGTGAATATAGCCAAACACTTTGACCTTTGGCACTTATCAAATTTCTGCACTCAACCTTATCAGTAGCACAGCGGAAGAAACAATGGAAACAAAGCAGTGCAGAAAACAAAACAGAAAACGAAGGCAAACAACACAACTAGCAAGATCGCTAACAAGGAGGGTTTACAAGGTTCGGGGATAACTTGCCCCTACTCCTTGGCGTGCCCTTAAGGTGGGCGATCCCTTGATCGTCGGCAGATCAAGCCCCGGTTATCACCGGATAGAAAGCAACCTCCTTCTCGGTGGAGAAACCTCTCCACAGCGTTTCAATCACAGATATATGTTTAAGCACAATGAAACAACAAGAAAGATCTTACTTAGCACTTAGCAAAGACAAGAACACAGCAAGCTCCCTCAGAGCTCCACCCAGCGACGATCTCACGCAAGAGCCCTCTCCTCGTGTCTTCTCGCTGTTGGACTCGGAGCTTCTTGTTCCTCCTTCAAGCGCTCAAGTAATGAATGGTTGCTTCACAGATTGTAGTTGCTTGCACAAGATGATGGAACTTCAGAACACGCAAGCAAGATGTGGAGAACACAAAGGCGCAGCAAGAACTCAGTTCGCGAACTCTAGAACTCTGCTTCAACGAAGCCTTCTTCCGCCCTTTTGTTTCTCCACTCAGCACCAGGTGACAGCATCTCCTGCAGCCTCCAGCTGCTTCCCTGCCAACGCCAGCTACCACTGAGCCCTCCCTGGACTTCCTGAGCTCCCCTCAGCCAAGCTCCAGTCTGCAGCTCCAGCCGTTGCAACCTGAGATGGAAAACGGACAAACCTGCTCCAAGGAAAGCCTCCATTGACTTCTCCTTGAGTGTTTGAATCCTTCCCTGTCACCTGCAGCTTGATCAGAGTATTAGAACAGCATATCACTCAGTAAATCAAGAATCAGAAGTTAAGCGCAGAGAATCGGATACGTTCAGACGCGATCAGAGCGTCTGACAGTGCATTTTGAATTAAAGTGATCGGTCACCGGACCGATCAGAGAGCCTCCTGATCGGTCACCAGAACGATCAGGCTGGGTCCAGACCGATCAGGCTCCATCCTGATCGGTCCCCAACGCTAAATTAGAAATCGCGATTTCTTTGGGACTCTCTTGGATCGATCACCAAACCGATCCCAGATTGTGGATCGATCACCCGACCGATCCACCCCTTTATCGGGCAATTTCTGAGCTTCGCAGTCCAGACCTCCTGATCAATCACCGGACTGATCAGGAAACCTCCTGATCGGTCACCAGACCAATCAGGTCGTGACCAGACCAATCAGGCTCCGTCCTGATCGATCATAGAGAGGAACCTGCGATGCTGGATCGTTCTCCAGAACGATCTGCACAGTGATCCTGATCGGTCACCAGACCGATCAGGAGCAGTTCAGCAAGGGAACTCAACCTCACTGTTTGCTCCCTGATCGGTCACCAGACCGATCAGGAGCAAAGCAATGGGTGAAACGCATACTCCCTGATCGGTCACCAGACCGATCAGTCATCGCTGGATCGGTCACCAGACCGATCCACGAAGGAGCACCGTGCCAACTCCCTGATCGGTCACCAGACCGATCCAGGGGCTCCAACCTAGCCCTCCAAGCTAGGGTTTCATCCACCTTAGCCCTCCAAGCTAAGGATTTTTCACCTAACCCTCCAAGTTGGGAATTTGCACCTAACCCTCCAAGTTAGGACTTTTCACCTAGCCCTCCAAGCTAGGACTTTTCACCCAACTCTTCCGGATTAGGACTTTCCAAACCTAGCCCTCCAAGCTAGGACCTGACCCTCCAAGCCAGGACTTTTTCACCTAACTCTCCAAGATGAGAATTTTCACATAACCCTCCAAGTTAGGACTTTTCACCTAGCCCTCCAAGCTAGGACTTTTCACCCACCTCTTCCGAATTAGGACTTTTCACACACCTAGCCCTCCAAGCTAGGATTTTCAACACCTAACCCTCCAGGTTAGGATTTTCCAACACCTAGCCCTCCAAGCTAGGATTTTCCATACCATGCCTGATCCCCGACCAGGACTTAATCATAATCATCATAATCAACCTAAACTAAAATCGATGTCAACACCAAAAGAACAATCAGGGTCAGACTGCATCAACAGATTTTAGGCCCGAAACTTGGCGGTTAAGAGTTCCCGACAGAGCTTGATTACAAGTCCCAACAAAGTTTGATTCCAAATCCTGAGTCAAAAGTTATGACTTCTAGAAGATTGCACTGTCGAATCCGCATCATTCTCCCAAGGGTGGAGAAATTTCGCCCTCGAATTGTCGACCACCTTATCATTAGAAAAATCACCATGAAAGGGAATCAAATACTTCACATTAAAAACATTGGCAGTACGAATATGACTAAGCAACTTCAAACGATATGCATTGGGATTTATCTTTTCAATAATCTGAACTAGATCAATCTTCTTGGCTGATAATTTATTATAATCCCTAATGGGGAAACGATCCTTAGTTAAAATTGCCCATACAAAGTCTCCAACATCAAACTCCAAGTGTCTACGCTTTTGGTCTATAGTGAATTTGTACTCTGAATTAGAGTTAGATAGATGCTCATTAACTACTTTTTGGACTCTCTGCAGGCTATTCACAAAATCCACAATTTTATCTTGGATTGTCATCTTGCTGGGCAATAACATCAAATCTAGTGGACGTCAAGGCTGAATCGAATAAACCACATGGAATGAACCGAAACCAATGTTGTGATTCACTATGTGGTTGTGAGCAAATTCTACCTAACATAGATTTTGATCTCAACACTTCATATGATCTCCCACTAAACAACGTAATAAATTACCAAGCAATCAATTCACAACCTCTGTTTGGCCATTTGTTTGATGATGATAAGCATTACTGAAATTAAATTATGTATTAATCATCTTTCACAAGCCGCATAAAAAATGACTAAGTAAACAAGTGTCCTGATTTGACACAATGATCATTGGAAGGCTAAGAAAATAGTAGACATCTAGAAAGAATAGTTGTGTCACATTAACAACATTAGTAGACTTCTTGTAAGGGATAAAGTGAACCATCTTAGAAAATCTATCAACGATAACAAAGATAAAATCACTACCTTGCTAGGTATCTGGCAAATCTATCACAAAATCCATGTTGATATCAACCCAAGGTCGAGAAGGGACTGACAAAGGCATGTACACTTATGCACCAGTAACTGCTCGTTTAGAGACTTGACAAATTTTGCACCGCTGCACATACTTCTCGACTTTTCACTGTAGTGAAGGCCAAAAATGGGAAGTCAAAACTAACTGCAACATTTAGCCTCAGCCCACATTCCCCTCACTGTGCAACTACTTGATTATTTACACACAGAGATTGTAATTTGGAATATATAATTGATTACTTTTAAATATAAACTCATCATGTAGTAAAAAATCGATTTTCTTCCTAGCCAGTACATCTTACATTACTACAGAAAAGTAAGATTCATCAGTAGGCAACTAATGAAAAGGGTCAAAACCTGACCCCCTCAACACGAATAGCAACCAATAAGATACTCTTGCGACTCAAGGCATCTACCACCTGATTAGCAACCCTTTATCTCTCACCATATAGGTAAACTACTCCAAATAAGTAACCACCTTGCATGTTGGGGTGATACTTTATTTTGTTGGTGTAGGTGTCTTAATGAATTATGGTTTGTGTACAAATAAATTCCTTGTGGAACAGATAGTGACGTTAATTTCTCACTACTTGTACGACCGCATAAAACTCAACATCATAAATATTGTAGTTTATTTTTGCTCTAGATAACTTTTCACTGAAAAATGTTATAAGTTAAGTGTTTTGATATAGTACTGCGCTAATATCAATTTTAGAGGCATCTATATGTAATTCGAAGAGTTGGAAAAATCCGGGAACACTAACATTGGTGCTTTTGTGAGTCATTCTTTAATCAACAGGAAAGTCGACTCTGCCGTTGTAGTTTGCTCAGACTAGCCACCCTTTATGAAGTTTGTTATAAGAGCCATGATAGTGCTAAAAGAAGCAATGAAACATTTGTAAAATGAGGTCAAACCATGAAAACTCCAAGCTTCTATTCATGTCATCGGTGTAGGCCTGTCTTTTACTATTTGAACCTTAGACTTGTCCACTTCCAAACCTGCTCCTAAGATCACATAATTCAAAAACAATACCTTGGGGAGCCATAAACACACACTTCTTCATTGCAATATAAAACTTCTCCTTTTGCAACACACTAAAAACCTCCTTCAGATGTTGTTCAGGGGATGCACTATATATCATAATATCATCAAAGTACACCATGATAAACTTACCAATAAACGACCACAACAACTAATTAATCACCCACAGGAAAATACTAAGGGAATTAGACAACCCTAAAGGTATTATTAGTCATTCATACAATCCTTGCCTAGTTTTAAAGGTTGTGTTCCACTCATTCCCATGCCCGATACAAATCTGATAGTACCCACTCTTCAAATCCAATTTAGTATAGATAGTAGATCAACTAATCTGGTCAAGCAAATCATTAAATCGAGAAAAAAATGGTACTTGACATTGATTTTATTGATGACTCTATTGTCCATATACAAACGCCAAGAGCCATCCTTCTTTAGTATTAAAAGGGCAGGTATAACACACAGGCTCATGCTCTCTCTAATATGACCCTTAACTAATAATTCTTCAACTTGTCATTGTAGCTCCTCATGCTTGCACGGGCTCATCCTATAATGTGCTCTATTTGGCAGCATCGTTCTAGATTCTAAATCAATATGATGTTGAATTGTACGCAAAGGAGGCACTTCTCTTGGTAGCTTTTTGAGAAAAAAACTCACTAAATTTATCAATGAGTGGAGCCACAGATTCTAGAACAGTGCTGCGTTCAAACATTTCCTTTCCCATCAACATATGCCCCTTTTATGCTTACAACAACTCTTCATCAAATTGAGCTCAAGACAATAAAACTATAGCTTCTCTAGTAGGTTTGGGATGTTCAACTAACTATCTACAAGGTAGAAGCACAATTTTACTTCCCTCTAACACAAAGCTGTAGGTATTGGCCCGCCCATCACCATGCACACCTCTATCATGTTGAGGTAATCTGTGGTCCATGGACCATGTGTTTTGATGTTTGGGCAAAGGGTTTAAGTTAGGTTTGCCCTTGTATTTGATATGTGTATTTAAGTGTATACGTTTTGCAGGATACACAGAGACTCTGCTTGATGGTTTTGGGTCCGGTGAAGGATGGAGCATCCGAGGGACTGTAGATAAGACAGCAAGGACGAGCCAAGAGAAACACACTTCGAGACATACACGAAGGATGACATTGGAACGAGTCGAGGGATTATATGCATCCCAGGAACGAGAGCAAAAGTGAAGAAGGCTTAAAGACAATAAGTCAAGGTTGCAATGAAGAGTCAAGTAAGTCATGAGGGACCGTGGACCCGACAACAAAGATCAAGGCGGAACGAAGCTCCAAAAGGCAAGACGTGAAGGATGGAGAGACATCCGAGGGACGTGAGCCTGATGGATGAGGCTAGAAGGCTAGGTCTAGGTTAGTCGAGCGAGGATGAGTGCTGAGTGAATGTACTTGTGGTTGAAACCCTAGGTTTAGAGTTTTACCAGTTGATTAGTATGAGATCAGTCGATTGGCTGAGGGCACAGAAAGATAAGTTGACTGATCTTTCTGTGCAGTGGATTGGTGTCGACTGAATTCGAACGTTGGACTGTAACATTCGAATTTGATAGCTGTCAGTCAAGTGGTAACGGCTGGATCAGCAAAACGAGTTCTATTTAAGAGAATTCGGAAAACTTGAGCAAGGTTGACGAAATTGAATTTGGTTAAAGACCAATTAGAAGTCTAAGCTCTCAGAAGTCTTGTGTGAGGTTGTGGCGAGGTTTCTCCACCCTCAAGGAGCTATGTGAGCTAGCCAGAGGTTTTTCAAGGAATTATCCACCGACGGATCGAGATCGTCCACCTTACGGATAACAGTGGAGTAGGAGATTTATCTCCGAACCAAGTTAAACGTTTTGTCTTTTCTTGTTAGTATTTTAGTTAATTGTATTTTCGCTTGCGCACACTAACATTGTAGGAAGAGAACCAAGTGATTAGAGGGTAATGTCTATTCACCCCTCTAGACGGTCATCCGGTCTCGTACATATCATACTACCACGATCTACCTAATAATAAATGGCAAGCATCATCTCTATGATATCACACCAAATAAGATCCTTATATTTTGTACTAATAGAAAATGGAACAAGTGCCCTCTTAGATACTGATACTTCACCCCTTTCTTAAGCCATGCCAATTTATAGGGTTTAGGGTGACTCTCAATCTAGATATTCAGTTTTCTCATAGCTTCAACGAACACAATTTCATTGCTACCTGCATTGATCACAAAGTGACATACCTTACTCAAGATGGTACAAGTTGACTGAAAAATATTACTCCGTATCCAATCATTACCGCTACCACTTTTGGTGTCAAATAGGAGAGTCATACCACCAATGTCGTCCCAACATCCCCCTCCATTAGTATTTCATTTTCGGCTTCTTCGTCAAACATTGGTCTCTCGTGATCTCTACTTCTTCCTCTTCACAATCTTCATTGTCAATAAATAGTGCTTTCTTTCCTCATGCTTTTTTACACTCTGATTGTTTGTATCTAATCTCTCCACAATTGAAACACTTTAGGTTGCTAACTCTACCACTATCTCTATTAAATTGCCCATTACGCTTCCCACATTGCTGCAACTACCAGAGTCCCTATCCTTAGACCTCCCCTAGTAGTGCTTATAGGGAGAATTATGCTATTTCGGCGTGTATGCTTTTCCATAATTAACGCCCTTTGGTGTGCCATAGATACAGAAACAAGGTCAAACATATTGACAATGTCTTGGATCTGATAATTCAATCCTCCGATATACCGTGCCATCAATTGATCTTTTGTCTCATATATTTCGTTTCTTGCAATGAGCTGAAAAAATAAGAGGAATTTTCTTTCACTGACCGGGTACCTTACTTAGGATTATGCAACATTTGATACATCAATCGTTGGAAATTGTATGGCAAGAAGGTCTCCCTGATGAGTCTCTTCATCTTCTCTCAGTTGATAATTTTAGCTTTACCCAACTATTTCTAGTCAATTTTAATTGGTGCCACCAAGGGCATAAGCTTATCTTCAAGCACCCTTTGAATTTCAAGATTTCCTCCACACAGGTCAGCCAATCCAAGAACTCCTCGAGTTATATATTGCCATGAAACTCAAGGATTTTAGTGTTGGATTGGGTTGGACCGGCTAGAGGGGGGTGAATAGACGGAAAAAAAAATGAAAGTGGAGGCACTCGTCTTTAAAAAAGAAACTGGGTCGCAACTGAGAACGTTGCTTCCAAGGCAGTGGACGGTCAATAAAAATCTCCTTGTGGCGGAGAAACCTTACAAAAATAGCACGCTAGACTTTTAGAGATTTTACAATAATGAATAAAAATGATTGAATCCTAAAGCTAAATCTCTAAGCCTATTTATAGCCTAAGAGAATAAATTTGGATTGTTGATTTTTGATGAATTTTCTCTTGGCCATTGATCCATGGATATAATCTGGACAGTTAATCTTGGATGAGATTAAACTGCATCCATTAGATCTGATTAAAGGATAAGGTTATCCTTTAGAAGATAAAGTTTAATTAAAACTTTGCTTCTATTCGCAGCCGGTGATTAACTTTATCTTTGGCTCACATCAACTTATTCACATCACCTGTTTATCCCATTCGGTATGTATGAAGACATTTAGCAGTGGGGTCTCAGGTTTGATTCTTCTTGGCATCAAATAATTTTCTCTTTTCTTTTGGGTGCTTGGACCAGTCTTTTTGATTCTTCGTCTTCTGGGTGATTTCCGGCCAACCAGAGTTAGGCTCACCCGAACCCGACTTCGGCCTTTGCCCCTCGAGCGTCCTTCCTCCCGGCTTCTCGTCCCTCGGACAGCACGCGCGTCCTTCTCGCTCCACCGACGTACTCTTCCGCAGCTTCCGTGTCCCTCGGATTGTACCGAGCCCGTTGGCTCACTTCCCCGTACAATCCTTCTCGTCCGCTACGTCTTACGCTCGACTTCCTTCGTACCTAAGCTTCTGCACACTTAGCAAAGGGATTAAACATACCAGGACCTAACTTAAATTGGTTGATCACATCAAAACCAACCAGGGGTACTTACATTTAGTTCTCATCATTGTCTCCAAGCGCCTACGATCCTCTTCGGCTATCACTCTGTGTCGCCTGAGGGGGGCCTCCTCTTCATAAGTTTCCTCCTCTCCATTATCTGTTTCCATATTTGAGTTAGCCTAATGATGGTGTTGGATCGAATTTCTTCTATTGTGGTTTTTGAACATCGCTATTATCCTTTCCATAGTCAATTCCAACTGTTCCATCCGCTTATTAAAATCTTTCATCCATTCTATCCGTTCGCCAATAGCTCGAGTGTGCTGCTCCATATTGCGTTCGTACACGTTGTTAATGTTCTCAACATGTTGTCTGTTGGGACAATCAGCCCAAGTATGATCTGGAGGATCATGGGTTTTGATGTGTGTGTCAATATGATTAAGTTAGGGTTTGTTATTGGTCTAATATGTGTATGGAAGTATGCAGGTTTGCAGGTACACATAGACTTGGTTGGATGTCTTCAGGTACAGTAAAGGGTGGCATGGAGGCAAGCCGTGGGCTTGTGTGCACATTTGACGGACCATGGACAAAACAGGAACGATGAGCCGAGGGAAGCGGACTTCGAGGCGTACGTGAAGGATGGCATGGAGGCAAGCGCGAGCTTGTGTGCGTGTCTGAGGGACGAGGGCTAATGCCGAAGAGGGCTTGAAGGCGACAGGTCGAGGCTGCTGGAGCAGAGACAATGAGCCGAGGGACACGGACTTCAAGGCATGCGTGAAGGATGGCATGGAGGCAAGCCGAGGGCTTGCGTGCACATCTGAGGGACGGGAGCCGAAGATGAAGAGGGCGTAAAGGCAACAGATCGAGACTGTTGTTTAAAGAGTCAACCAGGTCGTGAGGGTCCGAGTGTGAGGGATTGTACTCGGGAACTAAGCTGGGAGGGTTCAAGTGCGGAGAGAAATGTACTCGGAAAGGGTAACCCTAGGCTTATGAGTGGACCAGTCGACTGCCCCAGGGGCAGTCGACTGGTGTGGCTAAAATTCGAAAGGTCAAGTGTGAGAATTCGAATTCAAGAAAGGCCAGTCGACTGGTAACGGTCACATTTCAACCTCGAGCTCTATTTAGGGAGCTCGTTTCAGGCTACTTCTTCTTGGCCAAACTTGTTTGGGAAAAGCTTGTTAGTAGCCTCTATTGTTCAGGTAGTGTCCAGAAGTTATGGTGAGGTTTCTCCACCCACAAGAAGCTACGAGATCTAGCCGGAGGTGCTTCGGGGAATCATCCACCGACGGATTAGGGATCGTCCACCTTACGGACTGCCGTGGAGTAGGAGCATCATCTCCGAACCACGTACGTCGGCATGTCGTTCTTATTCGTTAGTTTTTGTTTTTATGTAGTATATTCTGCTTGCGCACTAACGATTGTATGAAGAAAATCAAAAGAAGATATTCACCCCCTCTAGCTTGACGGTCACAGTCCTAACATTGTCTTCTCGGAGGCATGACTCCACTAGAATGACTTGGTTCTAATACCAAACTGATGTAGCGGATAACTATCAATTCCGTTGATTCGTACATGAATACTAAAAGTGACTATCGAATCAGTTGATTCGTGCATGAATACTGGAAGTGACTTTCTACAACATGTTGATTCTAAGGGGAATACCAAAAAATAGAGAAAATATTATGGTCTAAGGAGACGATGACTAAAATAGCATTAATCAAAAACTATTCTCAAAATATGAAACATGATACTTATATAGACTCCATACCCTAAGACTCAAAAAAAAGAAAGAAATTTTCATATATGGACCTCAATTCCTATCTTTTACAAAAAAAAATTATCAACAAAAATTTCTTAATAGAAATCCTAATTAACAAAATAAGATGTTAACATTAGCAAATGCTAACACACACACACACCATAAATACCATAAAAATAAAAATGATCAAAAATAGTAAAAATATATTCGGAGGCTCGGTTGAGAGCTTGGACGGTGAATTTTGGACTTGAACTTGGCGATATGGGTTCCCGATAGAATTTGATTTTGAGTTCCGATAGAGTCTCCAATAGAGTTTGATTTCAAGTCCCGAGTCAAAAGTTGTGGTTTCTAGAAGATTGTGTTATCAAACCCTCATCACAGGCTAGAGGGTATCCCTGGCACAACCACTCCGATGCTCAAGTCAAATATGGAGAAGAAGAACGGTAAAAAAGTGATGTGTGTGCGTAAAAATGCGTACCTCTACCCGTGGGAGCGGACCTGTTTTATAATATCCTCTAGTGATAATAATCTCTCTTCATTAATTAGGCATCATGTCATAATAAAGAAAATTGTCAAATTATCATATTTTTACTATATTGATCAGTCTCATCGCCTATATTTCATATTCGTATATTGATTCTATCTCACATGTGTCTAACATCTCACGTGCAACATTTATTGTAGGGTGAGCTTGTGAGCCCCCAATGCCCATTGGGCTTCCAAGGACTAGCTTATATAAGAGGGGTTTAAATCATGGGAGTCTAGTGGAATAGTGCAAGATATAAGGGTGGAGCTCCTGGTCTCGAGTAAGCTGGTCTGATGGTGTGCATGCTCATCTTATAGAGGATTGTGGGGAGTCGAGCCCCAAGTTAGAAAGATCCTACCGAAAGGTGACAAAGATGGGTCAATCAGATCAGGGAGTTGGAGGGAGCATAACCCTTGGGATCAGAGAAAGCAGATCAGTTGATTGTACCATAGACAATTGCAAAAGGTGGAGCCTAGGCCCGCTCAAGCCTATTTAAGGCCCTAGGCAGTGGTGTAGCCAGAAATTTTAATAAGAGGGGGCGAATTCAATAAATTAACAAAAATAATACAATACAAAAAATGTATAATAAAAGTCATATATTAGCTTCATATGTTTTTACAATATCACTCTTCGAGATTTCATACTTTGAAAATGCTGAATAATAACTTCATTATCAACGGTATTAAATATATCTCGCTCAATATATGGTATCAAACAATCATTTGCCATATCATCTCCTAACCGATTTCGAAGTGATGTTTTGATTATTTTCATTGTTGAAAACACTCTTTCTACAGTTGCAGTTGCAATAGGTAATAACAATGCTAATTTCAAAAGTAAATATACCAAAGGATACAGACGATGTTTCTTCAATTGAACCATCCTTTTAGCAAGCTGGCTAATCCCCACAATCTCAGAAAATTGATTGCTACTCTGCATATCAAAAATAAAGTTATCAAGTTGATGCTCAAATGCATTAACTCTATCGGGGAAAAATCTGATGGATAAACTCAGCAAACTGAAGCAATTTTCTTTTATCATAAGTAGAGAATGAATTTGATAGATCAAGACAAGCCATACATAACAACAATTCTGTGTTCACCTCGTTAAACCGACTGTTCAACTCTTGAAGTTGCAAATCTATCACTTCATAAAACGTTTCGACGCGGTAATAGTGAAGATTTGTCCTTCCTTCAATATTTCGTCGTGATCTTCCATGGGTAACGAATAAGTCTTCCATATGCGGGGTGACTATCTCATATTTAACACAAAATAAAGAACTTCATTTAGTAACAAATCCCAACCATCATCTCTCATGGTCTGCAGTTGATGTTTGCTTGATCTTACAAGAATCATGGCATTTACAATGTCTTGATCTTTTCTTTGTAAAGCTTGTGATAAATCATTTGTGATTCCCAAGATATTCTTCATTAAGTGCATCTGAAATATAAACTCATATTTTTCAATCAATTCCAACAGATTATTTGCTTGTGCCCTTTGTTTGTGATCTTTTCCCTCCTCTTCAACAAATAAAAGGACATCAATAATTGAAGGATACAAACATATCAAACTCAACAATGTATTATAATGTGAACCCCAACGTGTACTCCCAGCTCTTTTTAATGTCTTCTCTTGATTCATACCTAGTCCAGTGAAGATATCACCATTATAAATTCCTTTAATAACTTTTTCAAATTGTTTCTCACAAGTATGTCTCTTCGCTTGCATGACGCTCCAACAATATTGTTTAATTGTGTAACAATGTCAAAAAGTAGAAATTTTCATGTGATTTTCAGCAACAGCTACAAGTGTAAGTTGTAGTTGATGAGCAAAACAATGAACATAATAAGCAGACTTATTCTCCATCATAAATAAGCTTTTTAAGCCATTGAATTCTCCTCTCATATTTCTAGCTCCATCATATCTTTGCCCTCGCAAATTAGAAATAGATAATCCATGTTGGCACAACAAAGAATTAATAGCAGTCTTAAGTGATAAGGCAGTAGTGTCGCTTATATGTACAATGCCTAGAAAGCGTTCAACAATATTTCCCCTTTCATCTACAAACCGTAAAGCAACTGCCATTTGTTCTTTAACAGATATATCACGAGCTTCATCAACCAATATAGTAAATAATTCATCACCAAGATCTCCAAGAATAGAATTAGTAGTTAAATAGGCAATAGATCTGATATCTTGTTGAATATCAGGCGATGTCAATTTGAGGTTTAAGGGAGCATTGCCCAGTGTAACTCTATTGATATCCTCATTTTGGTCAGCAAGAAATCTTAATAGTTCAAGAAAATTACCATGATTGAGTGAGTTTGTTGATTCATCATGACCACAAAATGTTAATCCTTGACGCACAAGAAATCTTATGCAATCAATTGATGCTGTCAAACGAACACGATAATCGACAGCTACCTGACTAGATTGATTGACCAAAGAAGTTTCAATATGTTGTTTTTGATTCATCAAGTCATAAGTTGCCATCATACACCTATTGTGAATACTGTTCTGATTTCAACATGTTCATGAAATTTTTCTTTCTTTCTCCAATTTTTAAATCCCTCAGTAACAAAAGAATCTCCACCACTTTGACCACCATGATCCGCTTTGAATAAATAACAATAAAGACAAAAAGCTGCCTCTTTTGCAATGCTATATTCTACCAATTAGGATGAAGACTAAACCATATAGCTCGAAATCTTCGTTTCTCCTTTGAACAAGAACGCCAAGGAAATTCATAATTCTTAGGCTGAAACAGACTTTTTTGCAAATAGTAACGTCGAACAATCTCCCTTTCATTAACATTATGCTCAAGGATATGCTTTCTTAGACCAGGATCACTAGGATACTCATTTGAGTCATCATTAGGAGGAGGTGGTGGAGGAGGCGGAGGAGGAGGTGGTGGAGGAGGAGATGATTTGTGTGAAGTAGGTTCATCACGTATTTTTTTAAAATACCTCAACGTTGTTATTTCACCTTATTGATCATCAACATAATATTTTAGAAACATAATCACCTAATTTAATAATTACCATTTTCCAATAATTCATATTAAAAATAAATAATAAATGAAATTGATAAAACTAACTTGAGAGTGAATGATCCTTTATTTTTCACATATATTGATAAACATATTAAGTCAAATCAAACATCAAATTTGATTGTCAATAAAATTAATCATATTAATATAACAAATCAAATATCTGTAAACATTTGACATACTTGACTAGCAAATAAAATCATAAATATATGTAAAATTAACACTATAAATTTTTTAAATACTTAAATCAGTAATGGAAAGAAATCAAGTAAGAAAATTTTACCTCAATAAAAAATGTTTGTTGTGGAGCGCCGACGAAG
This sequence comes from Boesenbergia rotunda, assembly GCA_024364735.1. Lineage (NCBI taxonomy): Eukaryota > Viridiplantae > Streptophyta > Magnoliopsida > Zingiberales > Zingiberaceae > Boesenbergia > Boesenbergia rotunda. The sequence goes on from JAGFNQ010000404.1 coordinate 127,384, forward strand.
CGATGACGATAGCCTTAGTAGCAAACGACAACGGCGCTAGCCATGACGTACGGTGTGCGGTGTGTCATGACAACGATGTGGATGACAACGAAAACACTGTGTGACGGAAGATTTTGAGGATAAAATTAGGATTAAAAAAATAAAATGGAAATTAGGGGAGGAAGAAGAATTTGAGATAAAGAAAAAAAGAAAAGGAATTAGAGGAGGAAAAAAGAAAAAGGAAGAGGGCAAAAAAAAGGTTCGATGGGGAAGGGAGGAAAAATTTGCAAGAAGGGAAAAAATCGTCTACGGCGGGAGGCGGCGTGAAAAAACCCAAGAGTTGGCATGAGAAAATAAAGACAGCGTGAGAAAATAAAGACGTGAGAAAACAAAAAAAACAAAGAAAGAGGAAAGGTTTCATTGGTTTTTTTTAAAAAGTCCAAACAGTTTTAAATTTTATAACTAAGTCTTTTTTTAATTGTTTTCATAATATTAATTTTTTTTTCTCCAAAAGTCAGGGGGGGCGGTCGCACCCGCCCCCCGCCCCCCACGACGTCGCTACGCCCCTGGCCCTAGGTGTAAAAAAAAATAGATCTTTAACATTGTTTAAAAAAATTCTATTCGTCCTTTTTCATTTGGACTTGCAGCTGACAACTGACTTAGTCGAAAATAAATGTATTCAGAATTGTTTAAAAACTAAGAAAGATAAAAAAAAAGTCTAATTACTCAAATGAAAGATGAAGATAACAACCCTTACAAAAAGAAATAAATGAAATGAGACAATAATAGAAAAAATCATATTTCCATCCTCAACTCATCATCACCGCAAATCACAAAAAATAAATAAATAAAAATTATATATACAAAATGATAAAACTCAATATAATCCTTAAAAAATGAAGATCGCAACGAGATCAATCGGCCATTATCATTTATTAAGAACTAAATAAGTCATTTTAGACACAGAACAAAAGAAAAAATAAATCATATTTTTCATCATCTAAACTAAAATAGTTATAAATGATAGAATAGAAACAAAAGATAAATCAAAAAATTTATTTTTGTAAATACATATAAATAAAAACTAAACTTAATGTCTATCAAGAAAGCGAAATGAAAAAAGATATCTAATTCACTATTGCTCAAAAATAATACAATTTTCTATTTCAATCGAGCACAATATGGATGAATCCCTCAACATTTGAACTTAATCAAGCAAGGAGCATAGTAGCACCAACCGGGTCAACATGACAACGTTAGGTGTAATTTCACTTTCCCAATATCAACGAGCGAGAGAAGTACAAAGTGGGGGAGCTAGTCAAGGGAAGAGGCGGAACTCGGAAAAAGACTAATATTTTTATTTTGCATTGCACGGATAATAAATATTTCTAATTCATGTTCTTATCAATTAAAAAAGAAAGCATTTTTACAAAAAAAAATAAATGTAACGAGAGAAGGTTAGAATGGAAGGATATTGAAGAGGAATATTAGATTTTATAAAATAACATATATAATAAAAATTAAATTTAAAATATTAAAAAAGAGTTCCTTATGACTCTATCCATTGGAATCATAATAAGATTTTTATAAAATCTTTAATTTTGACTAAAAAATGAGATACGTAAATTTTTTATTAAGATTCTATTCTTTTTTATTCCTTTAAAATATATAATAAAAATATATTTAATATATAAAAATATTGAGCCATAATAAAAAGTAAAGCCCTAAGCATAGACCACTAAAGCTTATGCCTAAAGATACCCTGGAGCCAAGTCTTTTAGGGTGCGTTTGGTTGAGGGTGTTCCTTGATTACCTTGGTTATTCATCCAAGATTATCAATAAAAACCTTGTTTGGTTTAGGTAATAAAGAATTCCCAGGTAATCAATTATACCCGCCACATCAGCAAAAGTGGTCATGTATCCCGGAATCGGAAAACCAAGGAAAAACCTGGTTTTTCTCAATTCCGTGGTTAAGATAATTTTTCCCAAAATTAACCTTCATTATTTCTTATTTATGACACAAATATCCTTAACAATCAATTTAATTACATAATACCCTCATAAAAGATTTTTTCGGCCGACTCACGCCGACTCCACGTGACAGCAGCGCAACAGGGAAACCCTAGCGGCCACGCAACTCCATGTGACTCGAAGGGCGACAACTGCGGCGATTCGAAGGGATTCGAAGCCTTCTTCACCGCGGAAACCCTAGCGGCGATTCGAAGGGAGCTTGGAAGCCTCCTTCACCGGCGATTCGAAGGGCGATTCGAAGCCTTCTTCACAGCGGAAACCCTCATGGCGATTCGAAGGGTGATTCACAGTGGAAACCCTAGCACGCGAAGAACCCTAACATTCTTCACAGGTATTTATTTTCGTGTTCTTTCCATCTCGAGATAATATTTACATGTTCTTCACACTTCCAAGTTGCGAGATTTTGTGTAGGCTTCCTACACAAAATATGATTTGATTTTAATTCAAATATGATTTGTGAGTTGAGGACCTGATCCCACACAAGATTTTAATTTTAATATGATTTTAATTCGTCTTCATCTAGCCATCTCGGGATATAATTTCTTTCTGAAGAACTTGTACATTCTGCTGCACGACCTGATCCCGCACCGAATGAAGTTCAAGTTCTATTTCTTCTCTCTGCTGCATGACCTGATCCTGAACCAAATTCATGAATTGGAGTTGATTTCAGAAATCCAGTTGGTTTCTGAAATTCAGTTGGTTTCTGAAATCCTGATATAGGAAATGAGGAAGATTCTTTCCTACTTGTTATTTTTTGGCTCGGTAGGAGAAGTCCATTCTAGTAACTTCTTCATTTGTAACATCTATTTGTGGTCATTTTCTATCTGCCATCTGCCACATGCTTCTCTGATTAGAATAACATCATAAGAAAATAAAGACCTTATGGTAGCCATTAATGAACTATGAAATCTTTTGTATGTTTCTCACATGCTACATTATTTTGAAGCTCAAGAACATAAACAATGTTCCACATTGGACAGGATCATGATGGAATCTCCATTCTCTTTCATATAATCATATAATTTTAGAAAATGGCATATATGCATGTCTTAAGTTCCTGATTTCTATCCATTTTCAGAACAGAATAATTAGAATTTAGCAGAACAGAATATAAATCACACCATCTATAGTATTAGTTTATTTTGGGCAAATGCATGCTGTGAAAGCACCCTATACTTTCTTATATTATCAGGATTCTGTCGCCTATTAATTCTATTATACTGTTTATGGTTTTATATTTGATGGCAATCCATCTTGTTGAATCCCTTTTTGTCACGCCCCGAGACCCAGGAGCCGCTGATCCAATAGAAAATCGGACAGCACCTCCCCTGTCCGGCGGACAATTTACACATACATACAAATAATCATACAACCCACGCAGTATATATTTGGCCTCAGGCCTCCAAAATAGACAAACACAACATAAAAACACCAGACAACTAAGTAAATCATACCTGACTGCGGACCGGTCCGACTTACGACGAAACAACAAATACAACAACCCCTTAGGGCTCACGACACATACGACATATACATATCGCTAAAAGAAATATAAAACAATACACTACAAAGTACAAAACGAAACCATGTCGTCGCGATGGGTAGGGACTGGCTGCTGGGCTCTTCTGGCGACTCCAAGTATCTCAACCTGAAATAAAATCATAATGGCAACGGTGTGAGTCCATAAACTCAGCGAATACCCAGCAGATATGCATAGTATGTTATAATAACAATAGGAGTCTACGCTGATACAATCTCATATGAACAATATGAAAGGGTATACTGAAGATACTGAATCAAGATACATACCAGAATCCATCTAACCTGTACAGAGGGTAAGAAATACCAGTGGAATACCAATAGACAGATAATCACAGATAACAGGTCTCCAGAATATGCATGTCAAACAAGTGCAGCAAATAAATGCAGCAATCAATGCACGATGCAAAATATGCACATGGTGCAATGTCATGGTCACCCCTGACGCCAATCAAGCCACCGAGACAGGCGATACTGTGTCGGCCGAGTGGGTAGAGCTGTGACACTGTACGCACCCTGATATCACTGCTCCTGAGTGACCGAGTGGACAGGATGCTGTCGGGGGACCGCCCCCCTACCCCATGTATATATGAGGGAGCGTCGCTCTCATCTCCTCTGGTCTATGGGAAGAGAAGGGATCTCCGCCTGCTACCACGCTCCGAAGCCACTACCCCTGAGCGGTCGAGCGGAGCAGTACAGAGCAAATGCACACATCCTACGGTATCCACTAACCCATGAGTGGCCGTGTGCGCATATCATGTACCGGAAGACGATAGGCTCAACCACAAGGGAGTCGCTGATCGCCGGCATGCAACAATGCAAGGATGGTGTATGATAGATACACATACCTCCCTCCCAAGTCCTCAGTATACTAGGTCTCAGTCTGAAATCCTATAACAGGAAATACAGTTAACCTACAAGGTATACTGGCCGAAAACTACAGATCCCTCAAGGTCAAAGGCAGGAGATACATCACGATCTCTAAGCATACATATAGATATGACACTACCTGATACTGTATGGAACTAACAGCATAATAACTCAGGGATAAACCACAGTTATCTAGGACAGACATAATAAACAGGGATAGTCAACAAGTATCCAGAACAGGCATACTAACCAGGGATAACTAACAAGTATCCAAGACAGGCATAATAACCAGGGATAACTAACAAGTATCCAAGACAGACATAATAACCCAGGGATAACTAACGAGTATCCAAGACAGGCATAATAACCCAGGGATAACTAACGAGTATCCAGAACAGGCCTAATAACCAGGGATAAATAACAAGTATCCAGAACAGGCATAATAAACAGGGATAGCGTATGATCTTACTGCTATCTATAACAGGCTATGCATAACAAGATGACAATATCTAAAAGATAAGTCAAAGGGTACCCGCCTCCAAGTAGAAGTCTGTATACGAAGAGAACCTCCCGTCTGATACTCCGCAACTCAACTGCTCAAGTCAATATCCTGTATCCATGAAACATAGTATAAGTCATCAATATAAATGGTGCCAACTGGACTAGACACCAAGTCATATTCGGATTAACCCGATTCGACCAACGTGTGGTTTACCCCAATACTAAACCACTCAATCTAATTCAAAACACAATAGCTTCATCCAAGCTTAGCCAACCAACTAGCTCTAAGATCACACCGTAGTATCAATTAACCAACACAATCCTCAATCTGATCAGCCCACACTGAGCAAACAAAAATCCCATCATCAACTTCAAATTCCAAACCAAAGAAGCCCAAGACACCATGGACTGCCCAATGATTACATTCTAAAACTGAGCCTATCACAGAAATCACTAGATACAGAACATATCAAAAGAATAGGAAGGAAGCTACTAAAACTTCCAAATCAGAATCACAAAAGATCCAATCAACACAAATCCTCAGCTCAATTCCCAACCAAATTAGGTTCAAACAAAGGAACTCACAGAAACTCTAATTCAGACCAAAATAACCTCATGAACATCCCTCAAACACAACCGAGACAGAACCATCCAAATTAAACCTCATAAATTCAAGAACCAACAGCCAATACGCACAATACCAAGGCAATTTCGATCACAAGACAGCACATGACGAGATATGGAGCTTAACAGCACCTTACGACAACAAAACCCAACACTAACTCATATCTGATCTAGAATCCCAAACAGAACCATACAAACATGTCCATAATGATCCAACTCACAACATCAGTTCAGCGATGCTTACCTGAGCTCGGCAGGTCTCCACGGCAAAGACAGAATCAAACAACACTAACCAAATCCCATCTCAGTTCATCATCAATAAGAAAACCAAACGGAAAAGCCTTGATTGGAATCCCTTACCTTAATCTCACGCCTTGCGATCACTGCCGCTCAGATCTAGCCCATAGCTCCAGTCGCCTGGTGTTTGGATCCTCATCGCCAACGAAGAGGAAAAGACCCAGGCCTCGCGCTGGCTTAATCGCGTGGAGAAGGCAACCCCTGAATGGTGGTCGACCGGATCAGGGAAGAAGAGATGGCGGTTCATGGCTGAAATCTGGAGCAAATCAGACTGGCGAAATGCGAGGGCACGACTGAGAAGAGGACATGGTAATGTCTCATGCTCATGCCCAACGCGAGTGGGAGGGGTGAGGGCATCGGAGCTTGATCGCGCGTGGTTGATGCCGTCGGCGTCGTGATCTGGCAAGCGTGGAGAGGAAGCTTCGCGAGAGAGGTAGCGAAACGCTTGAGGTCGGCATCGAGCTAGGGTTTCGCGAGGAGAAAGGGGGAGAAAGGGAGGTCGGGCGCGTGCGGCCGAGAGGGGAGGGGAGAAAGGGTTTTTATGGGGCCATTTTGCACATTAGCCCTCAATTCTTTCGACAAATCCCAAGGATGCCCTCCATTTTCTGTTTTTCAACATTTAGCTCCTCATAACTTAAGTTTCAAGCAATTTAACCCTCTAAATTTTAGTTTGGGTCTCGAAAACCCTAAATCTTTTTCCGAAAAATTTTCTGGACCGTGTCAAAAGTGTCGGATTTAACACTTTTTGTTGGAGGAAGAGCTAAAAGGTGTTGTTCTCCTTGTGTATGCTAATAAACAGGTGACTGAACTATCCCCATCTAAGACAAGTGCTTCGTTGTTTCTTTTCTTTCCCTTAATTTGCATTTGGAGGTTGAGTTATTATTTCTCATTCATTTCCTTCCATTCCCTGAGAGACTGTAAGGTTTATTGGTTGCCATTAATTCGTTCCTGGTAATTCTCAGTTTTCAATGTACATGTATAGTATAGCCGTGTAGTGAATATAAGATGTTTATGTTACCATGCGGAACCACTGGCCCTATTTCATGATATTCAGCACTTGGCAGTTGTGAAAAAGCTAGTTGGAAAGAAACTGATAAAGTAGAAAACCTACATCCTGAAAGATGCAAAATGATGCATCAGTTATAGTTGCAGTCCTTAATTGGAAGTGTTTATTAACAGAAGGTTTGTTTTGTTGAATTTATCTATACTGATATGCAGGATCTCCCTGGCGCTTTGGATGATGTTGCAATAACAAAAGCCTTGGAACTTCACAAGATCAAAAATCGACAGTGGGCTATCTTCAAAACTTCGGCTATTAAAGGAGAAGGGCTATTTCAGGGCTTGGATTGGTAAGAACTTGCGAATGAGCAACACATAACTAACTCTTTTGCTTTGTTCTCTCGAAAACAGTTTTTATTATCATAATAAAGTTGTCTTAGATAATTATTCTAAGCAGCTTCACTTAGAAATATATTTTCCAATTATTTTATGCAGGCTCAGCAACACTCTAAAATCTGGCTGAGTTAAATTTTTGTGAGACCTTGTGTACGCAGCCAGTCAAACTCAGAAGCGTGTATTCTGAAAAGTTGCTTTGGGTGTATGTTAAATTTGATTTCACATCTTGTTGGTTCGTAGTTTGATTGGTGGAAAATGTCATAGTATGAGTTTTACGGGTAAAGGGTTGAAGTCATTGGAGCAAATCATTTTACCTTATTTTATTCTATTAAATTTTCTTTGGAACCAAGGAGAAATTCAATTCAAATATGATTGGATGTATCAATCATCTGAAATGTTATACAGTCGTCCTTGTTTTAGGAGATGACTTGAGCCCCAGTTTCATCTCTGAAGTTGGAAATGATACAAAAGAAAAGTACAAGTAAACTTGAATTCTTGCGTAATGTCCAATGAAGCCAATTATAAGTATTCTACGTATTACCACCTTCCTTTTATTTTGATATTTATGTTGTTATTATTATTTAAAAGGAGTAAATGTTGAAAATTGGAAAATTTTCACTCTAATTTTTTTTTTATTTTAAAATTGATTAAGTACATTGTATCCATTAAACTTAACAAAAATAGAATAAATTTTATTGCACTAGGTACTTATCTCTTTATTTGGGACTGCTCATTAAAATTTAAGAATTTTAAAAATATTTTAAAAATTTGTAATTCATTCTAATTATTAATATTAAAAATGATTTTGTAGAAAATAGAGATAAAAAATGTAAATTAAATATCATTTTAAAAAAATTACATTCCACAAAAAAAAAGGTAACGTATCAACAAAAAAAAATAATAGTTTGATATACATTAAACCAAGGGGTAATATAGTAATTGCAATATACATTAAACCAAGGGGTAACATAGTAATTGCAATATTAGGTTATACATTAAAATCTTCAACCAAACAAGGTTTTGTCCCACTACCAAAGTTTAAACCAAACAACATTAGATTATATCTTATTCCTTATAACCTTGGTTATGTGATTACCTGTAATCACATACCCAAGGTTATCAAGGAACACCCTCAATCAAACGCACCCTTAGGGTGCGTTTGGTTGAGGGTTATCCATGATAACCTTGGTTATCCATCCAAGGTTATCAACAAAAACCTTGTTTGGTTTAGGTAATCAGCGATTCCCAAGTAATGATCGATGCCCGACACGTCAGCAAAAGGGGCATGCAACCAGGAATCGGAAAACCTCAGGGAAGTAAGGTTTTTCTTGATTCCCTGGTTATGGAACTTATCTTTCCAAAATTAGCCTCCAATATTTACACTTAAGACGAAAATAACCATTACAATTTATTAACTTCCGAAAGCATTATTCTCGATCGACGACCGACAACGGCGGCCGGCGACCACCGCCGGCGGCCGGCGACCACCGTCGGCGGCCCGCCGGCGACGATCGCCGGCGACCACCGCCGGCAATCGAACACCGCAAGCGACGATCGTCAACAATCACCGTCGGCGACCACCGCCGGCGGCCGGCGACCACCGCCGGCGGCCGGCGACCACCTTCGGCGGCCGGCGACCACCGCCGGCGGCCGGCGACCACCGCCGGCGGCCGGCGACCACCGCCCGCGACCACCGCCGGCGGCCGACGACCACCGCCGGCGGCCGGCGACCACCGCCGGCGGCCGGCGACCACCGCCGGCGGCCGGCGACCACCGCCGGCGGCCGGCGACCACCGCCGGCCACGATCGCCGTCGACCACCGCCGCCACGATCGCCGTCGACCACCGCCGGCCACGATCGTCGGCGTCCACCGTCGGCGACGATCGCCGGCCACCACCGTCGGCGACAACCGCCGGCGACGATCACCGACGACCACCGCCGGCGACGATCACCGGCGGTGGTGACGATCGTCAGCGACGATCGCCGGCGGTGGCGACGATCGCCGGCGACGACAATCGCCGGAGGCCGGCGACCACCGCCGCTCGCCGGCGGAGTCGGCGGCGGGCGACCACCGTCGCTCGCCGGCGGCGTCGCCGGTCGGCCATCGGTGTTGGACACCGATTGCCTACGTGGACACCGACGATCGACGTCGACGCCCTTAAGTCTAAACAAATAAAATTATTTAAACAAATTCTAAAGGGTAATATGGTAAAATATTATATTAAGTTATAGACTATTACCTCCAAACAAACAAGATTTTATTTGATTACCTAAATTGAACCAAACAACTTAGGTTATGTTTCATTCCCCATAACCTTGGTTATGTGATTACTTGGTAATGACATAACTGAGGTTATATATGATAACTTGAACCAAACGCACCCTTAAGGTCATGAGAATCCGACCGAGATGATGACAAAGATGGGCCGATCAGACCGGGAGTTGGAGGGAGCATAACCGTCCGGATTGGGGAAAGTAGATCGACCTATTGTATCATAGCCAATTGCAAAAGGAGGAGCCAAGCCTTTAAGGTCGCGAGAATTCAGCCGAGACGATGCCTTGGAACTGGTTAAACGGGCAGTGAGTAGGCACATTTTAATTGGCAGAAAGTCCTGTAAAGAGTTAAATCTTAAGAAGCAACCGAAAGACATCGGGAGAACAAGATCAGCGACCTTTTTCAGAATTGAGAGGACCCTAGGGTTGTGAATCACCATCTATATGGATAGAGTTTGTTATCCATGTAGTTCTATTTTAGTTATCTTTAAGCGAACCAAGATTTGGTTTAGGGATAGTCTAAGTAAGATGGCGTATAATGGATTCTTTTTTGGGAGCCTGCAGACGCGAGCTTGCTCCAGACTGTTTTTTTAAGCAAACAAGATAAACCTCAATGCACCCTAGGGCCTTAAGAAAATTAAACTAGATTTAGTATGACAATATAAGCATTAAAACAACAAAATTATACAAGAACTGCACACTTAATCAGCTCTCCGAGACCGTCGTTGACTATATCGTAGTATATACGACAACGAAGATGATTTGTTAACTTTGACAGACGATGCTTAGTGAAAAACTTAATCTTGTTCAAAGTGTAAGTTCCTTGGCATGAAGAGTGTGGAGTCTGGGATCATGGCCAGTCTTGCAATCTGTCTCCAATCTAGAACTGGCGAATTCGGTTCTCCGATCCAGCCACGAGACGATATCAGAGAACACGAGCTCGATGTGTCTTGGGACTCTCCTGATGTCAACGCATGCCACATCTCCGGATAAAGCTTCAGAGTTTTATCTTCACTAGATGCTGATTCATACAAGCAGCGACTCACTTTTGGGTCCGTCACTGTGTCAGCATCTCCATGAACCACCAAGAACGGCAAGGAAACCTAAACCATTCATAAACAATCAGCAATTGTCGTCGACTAGTCCGGTTGCCGTGGAAAAGAGAAATTCACCTGATGAAGGTTAACTTCTGTGTCCAAGCTAGCCCTGAGGAGTTCATAGCCAGTCTTCAGCCTGACATTTCCCTTGTAGCAGTAAGGATTGTTTCTGATCTGCAGAACATTTTACAGTAAAGAAACCCGATCTTCTCGATCGCGATGAAATTTACAAACACAAAGATGAATCTTCTTTACCTCCTTCCTCCATTCTGGTTTTTTGACAGCCTTGTCGATGATATCTTCGGTAGGAATCACTCTCCATGTCGGTATGACTCTAGTTAGCAATGTCAGTATCTTGATCACTATTGGACTCGGTTTCATCTCTTCAGCAATCTGCATAGACAGATAGATACACGTTAAAACCTTAGAGATGTTACACCAAATAGCTTAATTTTTTTTTGATAAACGATAAGAAGAAAGAACATTAACCTTGCACATTGGAGCCACCAGAACTGCTCCATCCCAAAAGTTTGGTGTTTTCCTGTGCAGGTGGAGAGCCACAGCTCCTCCCATTGACTCCCCATATAGGTACTTCATCTTCCTTCTGTTCTCATTTCTCTCTACAGAAGGAACAAACAGAGATTAAGCGATCTATGCCTTTTTGTTTCTCGTGTTGGATTTGGCATACATGCATACCACAGATGCTTCTGAAATGCTCGAAGCAGTCGTCGACGAGCTCATCGAAGCTGCCCACGAAGCCTTGCAGTCCTTCAGACTTGCCATGGCCTTGGTAGTCAATCCCATGAACTGCATAACCTGCTTGGCTAGCTGAATTCCAGTTCCTCTCATTGAGATGCTGCACTCCATAGCATACCCTGAAAGCAAAAAACAAGTCAGAAGATTTCATTAGGAGAATGAATGCATATGAGAATCGCAGGACAAATTACCATGGCAGATAAAGGTGAGAGCTTTGGGTTCTCTATTTCGAGGGAGCCAACAGCAAGTGAAGAGCTTGATTCCTCTTGAATTAAGTATGAATTCCTGAAAAAGGCAAAGATTCGATGAGTTAACAGAAGGTTGTTTTTTTCCTTCTTCTTCTCCAATTGCTGACCTCTTCGTATTTGATGTCATCTTCCATGGCGTCTTCGTATTTGATATCTTCTTCCATGGCGTGGTTGTTGTCGTCCTGCAGAGAGAAGAATGTCGACCGGAATGTGATGGAGATGATGGACTAGAAATCGTGTGATATATATGCGGATCGGAGTTGAATGTTCAACGTTGGCTACGTCCTACGTGTGGGGATAGGGATTGTGTGCGCGTTGGATTTGTTTGACCTCGTGGTTTCTTATTTAGAGCACGAGTTCACCGATTCTTGTTGCTGTCTTTTTTTTTCTTTTTTTGGAAAGAGCAGGATAAATTTGAGGGATCTGAAGGAGGATACGGTGGCTGCTTTACTATACATATCCATTTTATGATTTTTATAAACCCTTTTTTAGAAAGAGTCTATAGCACAATTATCTCAAAAGGGCTTCCATTAGTTGGTAAATCCAAAATGGGTGCTTTTAGGAGAAAAAAAAGGAGATATAATGAAAAATAAAAGGTGTTTATTTATTGCAGCATGAAGAAGCTTCTTTCTTCCCCACATGTTGCTTACAAATTATTTATTTTTCCTTTAAAAAATTATTCATAAAAATTAAATATAATAAAAAAATATTTATTTGTCATGTATGATTCAGTTTAGTTGCAACATGGAGATCAAACTTTCTTATTATTAGATATCAAGAAAAAGTGGAAACATAAATACATCAATGCCAAATTACTTTCTAGAATTTATGAGATTAACATTTCCAGAATATAAAAATCCAATGGCAGTCTTCAGTATAACAAGATGAACAAAAATATGAATCTCGATTACATTGGAACTCCAATATAAATAAAACAATCTGGCAAAGCTAAAAGAATCACAATATATTGATATCTAAGTCATGCTGGCATACTTCCTCAGGGGGAAGAACTACTTTTTCTTCTCACGTTCTGTCTTCAAAGACTCCCTGCATTTGTTGGGCGCAGAATAAGCACAACGAGGCAAAAAAAAAATGAAGATAATTTCTCAATCTCCACACTAGAAATTTTGATCATGACATAAAATTGGTGTAGATTACAGCAAGTCCAACTAGTTTTTGTAGCTGTTGCCGAGAAAACTGTCACGGCCCCAGAGGTACATGCTTACTCGAAAATCAGGTAATATCTCCCCTGTACGACGGACAAGTTGGGGCAAATATACATACACTCTCATCATAAAAGATGACTCAGCCATCATAACAGAAAATAAAACATCACCACGTAGTTTATATTACATAAAAGATAATGGGTGACTCAGCCACCTTAGGCATAAAAGAAACCACAACTAAAGAGAAACTCTACAATGAACAAACCCGACCAATAAGACATTACTACAAATTAGTCAAAACCATACCAGATAAGAAAATAAAATGCGGAAATAGAGAAACTACGGAGAATCAACTCCGAAACAACTCCAAATAAAATAACCTGGTAGAACTGGGGGACTGAGGGGCTGACAACTGGATCATCTCCTGGCTCCAAGCAAAATATCTACCTGCTACCTGAAACAAAAATGGGAGATAGCGGTGGTGAGTCCGGGCGGACTCTGCGGGTATATGAGTAGACAATAAATATGGCATAATAAAGGATAACTAAATAGAGAATCAATAGAGTACAATCCATAAGAAATATAAGAATACCTAATCATGCATAATATATGTAAAACGACATGGTATAAAATCCGAATAACAACTAAGCATGTATAAAACAACACAATAATATTAAAACCAAGATATACATGTATGTCAATCAAATGCAACAATCACAGAAAAAATGCATAAACGAAATACGTATGCACATGATGCAATGACATGTGTCACCCCTGACACCAATCAAGCCGCCAACACATCTCATCTGTGTGACCGAGTGGGTAGGGCTGTGACAACTGTACGCACTCCAACAAATACCACAAAGGTGTGATTGAGTGGACAGGATGCTGGGGAGTCCACACTCCAGACCCCGGTGCATAGGGGGAGCTATCAACAGCTACAATATCCCTCGAAAAATAACGGTGAGGGTGTCATTGTTTGCCTACAGCTGCAGCATGTGTGGCATAACAGGAAAGATGCTCGCACTCTAGCAACTATCACGACAACAAGTGGTTGAGTGAATCGAGCAACAAAATGACTAACGACGGCTTAACCATATAGAAGCCCAACAGTCGTTAGTATGCAACGTGCAGATATGGTGCATGTCACAAGATACACGAACAACCGGAGCAATAACGATGCAACAAAATCCATCAAGTAACAACGATGCATCATACAGAAACCAGAAATCGAAAACCAACGGTTATGCACCTACACTACTAGGTAGGATATTTCTAATGCCAAATCAACTTATCTGTGTTTAATGGACTTCTAAGTACTCGCATACAAGCGACACTTTACAGAACAGAAAATCAACAGAGGACTGTACAGATACGAATTTTGAATACTCGAAGATCAACGAAAAATAAGTATTAACGACGATTGTTAAAATATCAAACAACAAAGAATAAGGTCAAGCAACCTACTAGACATAATATAGTCATGCTTTTAAGGTAAAAGAAACTACTCGAATACAAAGGAGAAGTACCCGCCTTTTAATTATAGAACGTGATCGAAAAAACCTCTTCATGATCAACCAAACGAGTCCAAAGTCAAGGTCCTGTACCAAGGACTAAATTTAGCTATTTATACAAATTACCAAAAGTAGCTAAACTTCACGTAAAATGAAATTAGGATAAATCCCTTTTGCAACATATGTTCAATTAAATCCAAATAACTCTAGGTTCCTTCCAAAACCATTAAACAAGATTAGATCATTAATTAAATCTAATTAATGATTAACTCTAATTTATCACTAGTAGAATTTCCGGCATTTACTTCGGCGATAATTACTTCGACGATAATTAATGATGAAGTAATATACATTAATAAACTTCGATAATAAAATTGACGTAGTAAATATAGTTTTAGACTTCATAGAATAAAAAAAATAGACTTTTTCTTTAAATTTTTAATAATTATTACTTCGCAATTTGTATTTAATGAAGTAATAAGGTTTACAATAAAATTTATAATTTTAATTGGCGAAGTAATAAAATTGAACCAATAAAATAAAATAAAATCTGAACCGATTTTTCTCTCGCTCCACGGCTAATATTCCTAATTTTCTCCCGCTCCCAAGCTAATCCCCTATTTCGCTTGGTGCTAAATTTCTCCCGCTCTGCATGGCTTAATCCCATAATATTTTCCGCACTTAACCTAAATTATATCAGCCGGCCGCCGATTGCTTCGCAGCTTTTGCTTCTCCCGCTTCGACCGAAGTTTCTCCCGCGCGCGTCACCCCATCTCCAAGCGATCGGCGACCTAAGCATCGACAGCCCTGCTCTTCTCTGCTCTGCTCTGCTTCGGCGAAGACCTAGGTTGCTTCCTGGCGATTCCCATCTCTTCTCTGCTCTGCTCTGCTCTGCTTCGGTGAAGACCTAGGTTGCTTCCCGGCGATTCCCATCTCTTCTCTGCTCTGCTTCAGCGAAGACCTAGGTTGCTTCCCGGCGATTCCCATCTCTTCTCTTCTCCGTTCACATCACTTCTCTGCTCCTGCTTCACGGCGACCACAGATCGCGAGTTAGCGGCTCTTTCTCTTCAGGAAGGAATCTTTCTCTCCAAAGGGCTCATATTTGAGCTAGGGTGTTGCTGGACGGTAAAATCTGGCTCCATATCTTTCTCTGCTCCATATCTGTTTTATTCTTCTTGTTTATACTCGTATCGTGTTTTTTTCTAAGTTAAGGAATAAGCCAGGAGTCAGAATATAATCATCTGTGCTAATCAAACAGCACTTACCTGAGTTATTTCTAGTTTGTCACTTAAATCTGCACTAAGTATCTTTTGTGAATTATAAAGTTCATGAAGCCCAACTAATTGCTGCAAAACAATAATCAGATTCAGACCTCTACAGAAGAAAAGAATAGCATCTTATTAAGTAAATCCGTGCACCTTATCCTTTGAGTCCAAATCAACTTCCAGTTTTTCTATTTTGTCAGTCATGGCCTGAATTGAGTCACATTATTAAAGTGAATGATACAAGCAAACATATAAATGCAAAGTATGGGAGTTTAGCAACAACCATAAACTAAGAGAAAATCTAATTAAATAATTCAAAACCAACCTTCTTCTCAGCTTCTTCAATTAAGTATCTATCACGTGGTACGTAAATGCCATTCTTCTCCCTTGCAGCAAATACCTCTGTTGTAAGTAATTTTACAACAAAAGACACAAATCACATAACTGTTTGATAGTTGCAAAAGGGAAAAAATGCATTCACTGACAACTAAAAGAATGCTTTTAGCTCACATGCAGAGTAACAAACAATTAAATGGAAGCAGTGTTTTAGTAAAACCAGAATGCATAAAGAAGGGCTTAGAGATTGATCAGGAGCTCTTAATCACTGTGAACATTACAAGGCATCCAGTGTATCGGAAATTTAGACACAATAATGTGGTTAGTTTAGAAATATGATAAATTGCTGTCATCCAATACCATATATCAGTACTTTTGTCGGTACCTTTCTCTCATATGTATCCAATCACTGACCCATGTATTGAGGGACATGATTTTTGCAAACTTACATGGCTTGAGCTTCAAACGGATTGCATAATTAGGTGAAATTTACATTGATTTCTTGTTTGTTTTCTAGAATGAGTTTGGTGTTTTTTTTTCGCACCTCTGATTCCATGCTTGATGCTTCTGAAGGGCGAGGGCGTCTGGGAAACAAATAAGATGAAATGATGATTTTTTAAGAACTTGTCTCATAGTACGTCGAAAAAACAAAATCGCTATGTTCTTTTGGAAAGTCACCTTACAGGAAGTGAATTTTCTTTTGACTTTCCTAAGAATTTATCTCATATTATGTGGAAAAAACAAAATCACTATGTTCGCTTGGCCAGTCACTGTACAGGAAGTGCATTTTCTATTGTCTTTACTGGTCACCACGTCAATTATACCTATACAGATCTCTTGAATTATATTTGATATTCCCTAGTGGTAGGTTAAAATGTTAAGAGCATCTAAAAAGATGACTAATTTGATTCGTTAGATAAAATAGAAAAGTTGATTTGATTATCATTAAAGGCACGAGGGATTGGAGTTGAAGGAGAACTCTACTTATTATAATTAGAAATGATAATGTTTTCAGTAGTATTGCAAGATAGCTTACATTTAACTCTACGCTGTGATAGGATCCATGGAACCAACCTGAAGTGGTGGGGATACATGACTCGTTGTGCTCTGTCCATGCGGGTTGGCAGGTCATTACATGATTACATGACATTTGACAATATTGTCATTGATACAGTCTGCTTCATGTATGTCTAAGACAACTTATGGACTAATTATTTAGATAGTAAGCATAGATGAATGACTTGAGAAAAATTCAATATTTATGAAAACAAATAAGTTTGAATATTAGCTATTTTAGGATAAGAAGCAGTTACATTTCTTTGATTTGTTCTTCCATTTATTTGGATACACATTATCAGGCAGAGATCAGATAATAAGTCGTTGGTTGCCTCTCACTTTTTAAACTTTGTGCCTCTTGATCGGTGTATTCTGACTTGCAGCAAACGATGGAGCAACAATCTTGGAGCAGATGGATGTGGATAATCAGATTGCAAAGCTGATGGTGGAATTGTCCCGTAGTCAAGACTATGAAATTGGTGATGGTACCACTGGAGTAGTTGTTTTGGCAGGTTCACTACTTGAGCAGGCAGAGAAACTATTGGAACGTGGTATTCATCCTATTAGAGTTGCCGAGGGTTATGAAATGGCCTCTAGGTTCACTACTTGAGCAGGCAGAGAAACTGTTGCTTTTTAAAGAATATTGGAAGATAAGGTGCATTATCCCAATTCAACATTGCCGTTGGTTACTATTGTTTATAACTTTTTATGGTAGAAAGTGTCATAGAGTTTAACTTGTTATGTTGAATGACTTGAATCTTATTGTTATTATTTATGCCATGTTTATGTTTATGTTATTATTATTATTCCTGTTATGTTTTTATTTGTGATAGTTTAATTATTCATGTTACTATGTAGATTTTAACATTCGTTTCATTCATGTTGTTATACAGTGGAGAGCATAATGGATCATAAAAAAGAGAAAAAAAAAGAGACAGTTGATCAAGATCTACATGGACTTACTGATGAAAAAGAACAACTTGTACATGTGCAGAAGAACAAGAGAGGACCTACAATGATGTGCAAACTAACTGCAGATGCAAGATGGGGGAAAAAAGTAAAGATTGATTATGATGACATGGGAAGGCCAGTATACAATGCAAATGGAAGAGCTTTACAATCATACATTGGCTCTATTGTTAGATCCATGGTGCCAATTAATATAAAGTCTTGGCATGATGTTCCTGAAAAGATAAAGAAGATAAAGATAAAGATATGATTTTGACTATCGTCAATGAAGATAAAGATATGATATATTTATTGGACTCCATGTCAAACAAAAATCGCGATGATGCATGGAAAACTATAGTGACCAAGTAAGTAGTAGATTATGTTGATTTCTAATGCATTCACTTATAAATATGGAAAAAATAACTTTTTTACTTTTTAAAATGTAGTGGGGTCAAGATGTATAATGCCTTAAAGGGTATCTCTAAAAGACCAGGTTTTAAACAATTAACGGTATGTATTGTGTTTATGTATGAAGATATGAATGGGTGATTCTTATAACTTGATTGTGACCATTACATTACCTTTTATATTTCATTATAAGGTAATCTAAAACAAAGTGGTTCAATTGAATGTGGATATTGTGTGATGAGGTACATGAAAGAGATAGTAGAATGTGAAAATCCACAGTTGGAGAGGATGGTAATATTTTTTTGTATTATATGCTTTGGTTTATAATTGAGATAAACTATTACAATTGGATGAATCTAATGCATTTTGTATTTTTGCTTAAAAGTTTGCAAGAATAATCAAGGATCAATATTACCAACAATCCGAATATGATGATGTTAGAAGTGAATGGAGTGAATTTGTCTACTCATATGTAGGTGTCTAAATTGGTGGTGTACTTAGGATACATATTTTGATCTTTCATTATGGATTTTGGATATACTTGTGGATATATATTTTGGTTATATATACTTGTGGATTTGTGGATATGTACTTGTGCATTGATGGATTCGTTGATATATATTTATCATTTTGAATGGATAATTGTTTAATTTTAATGAAGTAAAAATAATTTTTACTTCACTCTTTTATTAAATTAGTGCGGTGGTAATTGACATTTACTTCATTAAACTAAAATTATATTGTAATAAAATATGATTATTTACTTCGATAATAAAAATTTAATGGTGAATTAATCAAAAATAAAATACTTCATCCATTTGAATTGTGATGAAGTTAAAAAATATATTTACTTCATCACAATTTAATAATTGTGAAGTCGTTACAAATCTATTGCCTCTGTATCATACAAAATAACGAAGTCTTTGAAATCAATTACTGTGCCAATAAACGTATATGATGAAGTAACAAAATACTATATACTTCGATAAATATAAATACCGGCGAAGTTATAAAATATATTTGCTTCGATAATTAATATAAACTGTGAAGTTATATATCATCTATTACTTCGTCGCATTACAAAACTACTAAAGCAACAAATATTTTTTTACTTCGACAATTAATTTAAACTGTAAAGTTTTATATCATCGATTACTTCGGCATTTTACAAAACTAACAAAGTAAAAGACAAGTTTTTACTTCAGAATCGGTCTAAACCTGAACCGGATTGCCTCTTTGAACCGGTAAAAGACTTCGCTAATTTCATGGATATGACTTCGGTTATATGGCGAAGTAAAATAATCCCTTTTTTACTTCACGTGCGTTTACTTCGGTAATTATCTATCTATGACTTCGGTGAATATACGAAGTAAATGCCGGAAATTCTACTAGTGTATCCCTTTCCCTAATTAAATTAGGATTAACTATACTAACCATTTAGCATCCTGAATCAATTACTCTATCCATTAATCAACCTTAATGATTCTCCAATTAAGTGATTCACTAATCAGTATATTATTTAACCCATCTATAAATCCATTACACAATTAAGCACCCTATCCATGTAGGTATAGGCTCAGTAAACATAGTACCAAACTTTGAATTGAACTAATAAACGTAACCCTAATCATCAATGTATTCAAGGAACCCTAACACACAACCAAGCCTTACCTGAATCGGCAGGAAGAAGCAATCGTCGGCAACAAGGGTAGTGATCGGAAACCCTGATGGATGGCAGACGCAAGCAACAGGACGGCGAGGAACAGAGGTAGGCTGGTAGTGGCGCCTGTAACCCACGATCGGATGGCAAAATCAAAGGCTGTTGGAGAAGAAGGAGAAGAGCAACGGGACGACAACACACCAAAAAAAATGGCACCTTTGCTCATGGCCGGAGAGGATCTGGTAGCGTCGACGCGCAAGGAAGAGGCGCTCGCGTGAGGGCGGCGACGCTCGCTCGCTGGGAGAGGCGACGACGTCGGCGGTCGGCTAGGGCTCGATGGCGTCGAGCGAAACCGAAAGGAATCGGGAGAAGAACTGCTTGCGGGGAGAGTTTTAGGGCTTTTATAACTGTTTTGGCATTTTGCAAATAAACTCTCCAAGTTTAATAAATTCCAAATAGGTCCCTACTTTACAAAAAGACCCCCTAAAGTTTGGTATTTAATAAAAACACCGGATAGTTCTTCCCGAGAAAAAACCTCCTAATCCTTAATGGTTGACAATTAAGTGCTGAGTAGCAAACACAGGATTTGTTGTTGTTGACTTGTTTTTGTAAAGAGAAAAAGAACGAGAAGAAGAAAACATGTCTAAGGCAATGTGAACACAGGATTAGCTCTTTCCAAGGAAACACACTTTCGTCCTTACCAGATGGTGTGCTGAGATACTAAATATATGGGCAGTTATTTTTTTTTAAAGTAACTAAATAAATGATGTTATGTGATTTCCAATGTAGATAGATGACAATGACAAGAATGGAGCAGAGCATCTGTTAAATATGGGAAAAATGGAAGGGCTAAAATGCATAAAATTTTAAGTTAAGGGCTTAATTTGGATAAATTAGAATTTTGAGGGCCTTTGTACAAAATTTCTTATAATTAATAAGGATAAACACGTAGGCCGACTGGAGGAGGAGGAGGAGGAGGAGGAGTAGTGAGGGGTGAATAACCTTGAAAAATAAGTTAGTCAATTCTCTTGCTTCTAGATTAGCAAGGATAAACACAATTAATTAAGCAAAATAAACAACATAAAAAGGTTAGAGACGCAAGAATTTTACTTTGTTTGCAACCGAGAAGGATGCTAATCCAAAGTGGTGAATTCAACTATCAGAACACCTTCGTGAAGGCGGAGTAATCTCTTACAAACTTTGACACCTCAGAACAGGGTATAGAAAATGAGTACAAGTTGTTATGTTTAAATTTCTAGCTCTAGGGGTCTATTTATAGCCCGTTTGGCAGAGTTGTAGACGCCGATCCGGTTACATTTTTGGGGCGGTAGAACACTCAACAGATGGAATTATGCTTTACTGTTGGCTACAAAGTTAACGTGCTCCTTTTTGCTCCAAAGATGTTCTTTTTTTTCTTCTCCATGTTGATCTTTGAGTGCTATAAAACTATATTTTATAGTTAGTAACATGTCGAAATCAATTTTAAAGTATACCTCTATTTTACTCTTCCAAAGCGCGAACTCCCCCTTGAACTTTGGCGGGTGAATGCCAGATCCGACTTTCACGACTTTGACAGCTAAGAACAACGTATAGAAAATGAGTACAAGTTGTTATGTTTAAACTCTTAGCTCTAGAGAGTTGTTTATAGCCTGTTGGTCAAAGTAACCATTTATTGACATAGCACTTAGGACGGCTCAGTTGAGATCCAGGGTGCCTCAATTGGATAAGATTTTATTCGTGTAGCAATGTCTCTACAACGATATTGTTCACTCAAGGCGTCTCAATTACGACTTAGGGCACCTTAATAGAGGCACCCACAGTTACAACTGAGTCACCTCAATTCGTTTTTGCACCATGGCTTTCTGGACAGTCGAGGCACGCTCAATCACAACTGAGGTGCCTCAGGTCTTCAAGGTTATCTTTTGAGTTGACCTTTTTAGATTCCACTCGCTTGGGTGATGCTCTAACCGTCCAGAGTTGAGTTTATCCGAACCCAACTCCAATCTTTTCTTCGAGCAAGCTTCCTCCCGGCTTCTCGTCCCTTGGACATCGCACGCATTCTTCTCGCTCTACTGGTATACTCTTCCGCAACTCTTTGTCCCTCGGATGCACCGAGTCCGTCGACTCTCTTCCCGTGCCATTCTTCTCTCTTGTTATGCATTTTGCTCAATTTCTTGTGATATTAAGATCTTGCACACTTAGACACAAGACATCAAAAATAAACAGAACATAACTTGACTTGGTTGATCACGTCAGAACCAACCCGAGGTACTTATAAGTAAGACATTGGATCCCTACATCTCTACTATGTGAGACCCTTGATATATAAGATAATCTCGTATCCCTGCTTCTCTACTCATCGTTGGCATCTCTTCCGATACCCAATTCACTCTCCGTCCCCACCCCCCGTACCCTACCCCTTTCCCATCCACCGACGGAAGGCCACCCTCTCGCTCTCTCTCTCCTCCTCGACTGTCCCGCACCTCCATATTTTTTATTTTCTTTTTACCTTAATTTTAAAAACCACACACACACACGACCACCCAATAGAGATTTGGTTGCGACCTCTCCTCAGGCATAGTCGCCTCCTCCACCTCCCCCTTCTTGTCTCAGACCATCCTTACCCTAGTCCACGCTGCACCTCACCTCGATCATTACCTCTCGTCCCTCTTTCACGCCCAATTGATGAGCTCTCACTGACACAATTGGCGCTCCCCCCTCCCCTTCCATTGGCAGGAGGGTACCCTCTCCCTCTCTATCCTCCTCGACCGCCCCGTTGGAGCCTCCTTTGATACCCATTTCGCTCTCCTTCTCCACTCCTTATGCCATGCCCCCTCTCCCATCCGCCGAGGGGAGGCCACCCTCTGTCTCCTCCTCGACCTCCTTGACCGCCCTGCTGGCACCACTTCCGACCAAATGAATTGCACCCACATCTCCTTTGACCTCGCGATTTGTGATATCGTCATTGACATCGGGGTCGTGTGATGATGACATCTTGTATCCGTGATTTCCCGTAATCCTCTGGTCATCTGGAGAGGGGGTCAAATTTGATATTGACCTGACTCACTCTGATCGCTGATAATGTCATCTCTCGGTCACCTGGAAGAATTTTCCTTAAAGAAGAAGACCCATGTGAGCGAGATGCGTGAGCATTACTAGTCGTTACCATAGGGCCATGGTGTGCATCATGACTTGGTTGATCCACGTGAGCGAGATGCTTAAGCGTCGTGGGTTATTGTCATAAGCCCATTGCTTGTGTCATTGACTTTGAGCGCCATGGGTCATTATCATAGACCCATTGCTTGTGTTATAGACTTTGTACATAAGGAAAAATAAAATAAAAACACAAATATTCGGTGAGCATGGATCAAACACGTGACCTTCAGATCTTCGTGTTGTGATTGACGATGGGGGCAGTGGAACTTATTGAGAAGGTGATGGAAGTAGTGCATGCCAACCTTCCCGAAGTACCCCGGGTGCTACTTGTCGAAGATGATATGGTGGTGGTGCATGCCGCTGGAGCTCCCGTGACCTCATGGGTGCTTCTAATGCTTCCCAATCGTGGTTGGCACTCACGTGTCCCTACTTCTTCCGATTCTTCTTCAAGTGGGTATCATCATCGTCGATTGTTGACTGCGGCTAAGGTTTCGAATGAGGTGAGGCAAGATAGATTTTATACGATACGACGATGAGACCTGGCCAAGGGGATCGGGGGCTAGGTGAGAGAAGTTTATTGAGGTCGTACGCGTGAGGAGATTGGAGATCCGACCACTAACATATCGTGTGTGCTGGGGAAGGGGGAGATAGGAGATCTGGCCACTGACATATCGTGTGTGGAAGGGGGAGATAGGAGATCGCCTGAGGGAAGGAATTGGGAAAGTGAACTTGAGGGAAATATGAAAAGTTAGCAACAAAATATTATTCTGACGATAAAATAGTAATGACAATAATATTCCATTACTATTTATTGATTGAATATTAATTGGGTCGCTAATTTAGTGATGAATTTTAAATTCGGCCGCTTATGTGTAGTTTTCTTGTAGTGCTTGTTTACACTAATATAAAATTTTTGCTAGTGTTTTTTATAGTAAAGTACCTTTGAGGCGTCTGATTTTTTTTAGTTGACACCAGGCATTCAGCTTACGCCAACTAATCCTGGGGGTGACCAGCTACTAGGGATGGAAACAGGCCAGGCGGCCTGTCAGGGGCCTGTGGCCTGGCCTGTATTTGGCCTGGCCTGTTAAAAATTAAAATAATAAACAGGCTCTTTTGAAAGCCTATTTTTCTTATCAGGTCAGGCCCAGGCTCAATATAAAGCCTATAAAGCCTGACAGGCCGGCCTGGGCCTGTTAAACATGTATTCTATAAATTACCAAATGTCAAAATATAATATAAATGTAGAGTTTCGATCCCTGGACCTCCCGCCCAAGCCAATACTTATCTACACCCACCTAACCAACAAATCACAAATCTTTGATATTTTTTTTATCCAAAATCAGAATATCTGTATCTATCATGTTTTCGAATTAAATTACAGGCTTTGTAAACAGGCCACATGCCAGGCCAGGC
Organism: Boesenbergia rotunda; assembly: GCA_024364735.1. NCBI lineage: Eukaryota > Viridiplantae > Streptophyta > Magnoliopsida > Zingiberales > Zingiberaceae > Boesenbergia > Boesenbergia rotunda. The sequence goes on from JAGFNQ010000404.1 coordinate 151,920, forward strand.
TATAGAACAGGCTAGGCTCAGGCCTAGAATAAAGCCTGTAACAGGCCACAGGCCAGGCTCAGGCCTGTTTGCTATTATACAGGCCTGGCCTGTTAAGGTGAAAGCCTGGCCTGGCCTGTCATGTTTCCATCTCTACCAGCTACTAGGGTAAATCAGAAAACGCTCATAATGGATGACCCATTTGCCCAGGGTTCTTAAGTCAAGTACCCATTAAGGGAAATTCATCTGTTAGTTTACTGAAGATATGACTCAATACTTAGATGTTTGAGAAATTGAGTAGACCCCTAGAGACAAATCTATATTAGGGCCAGAGCTCTACTAAGCTACCATCGAGGAAAGAACACCATGATTTTATTGGGATTTAACACTTACTCAATTTTGCAAACTTGACATGTGAAACCAACTTGGTCAATCTCAAGCATAAGGAGGAGGTTGACCGACATTGAAAATAGCCCAAAGACGTTAATCACTTCACTACCAAATATGGATTCGGAGAACTCACGGCTCACAAAGGAAGGATGTGTTAGATCAGGTGGACTAGCTAAAGGAGGTGAATAACCTATAAATTTAAATTTAAATTTCTCTTATTTTCTACTTAGCAAGGGCACACTAATTAAATAATCAAAATAAATGACATAAAAAGAAAGTAGGGACTCAAGAGATTTTCTTGGTTACAACCTAGTAGCTGTTAATCCAAGGTAATAGAAACTCTATCAAACATGGAAAAATCCCTTATAACAGTTGGAAGCTCAAAACACAATTATAAAAAATAATATAGAGTGTATTCCTAAACTATGAGCTCAAGGGGTCTATTTATTTTCAACTAGTCGAAGTGACCATTTTGTTGATGTGACAAATCTAGGAATCTCTATCCCTTTAACGCCCCTCTATTCATTTGATTTTTATTTGCATCGCAACGACTTTAGGCTAATCTAGCAGTATTAGAGGTGGCTTAGTTCATTGGAAGCATCTAGGTTCAGTTGACTCCTTATCCGCGTCACACTGTTCAACTATCGAAATAGAGGCGTCTGGACTCCGGGCGCCTTGTCTATCAAAGCACTTGGACTTTGGGCACCTGAACCCATTCCAAGTGCCTGAATGATCAACATCAGAAGTTAACCATTTTTCATTCCGCTAGCTTTAGTGATGCTTTGGTCGTTCGAAATTGAGCTCACCCGAACCCAACTTTGATTTTCTCCTCGAGCAGGCTTTCTCTCAGCTTCTTTGTGTGCGTTCTATTGGCTCCACCGGTATACTCTTCGTTAACTCCTTGTCCCTCGGATGCACCGAGTTCGTCAAATCCCTTACCGTGCCATCCTTGTTACTCGTTGCATCTTTCGCTTAATTTTTTGTGTTCCTAAGTTCTTGAATACTTAGACACAAGGGATCAAAATATACATGGTCTAACTTAACTCGGTTGATGAACATTAAAATTAATCAGGAGTACTTACACGATGCAGATGGGAAAAAAAACTTACTACTTCCCAAAAACCGATGGAGGGATGCTTAGCCGTAAGACCCAATCTCTCCTAGCTTTCAAGGCGATGGAGACAACAATATTCTCTCCAAATCCGTCAACGTCCGCATTGGTTGATTCCCTTCCAATTCGACAACACTACATATCGTAAATGGGTGGGCAAAAATTGATGCCCTACAACCTCACAATGCCAAAGCAACTTTGCAAATAGAGGGCAGAACCCTAAACGATAAATCACCTACTTCAAATAGTACACTGCACCGAAGTACCACGTGAAAGTCCCTATGGAATGGATTGATAGTTAATATGTGGGCGTTGCCATCAAGAGGTCTGGGAGTCAAATCCTGACAAAGCCAGTATACCCACCCTCCCAACGCGCTAGCTACAACATCCGAATTAGTAGCCCTCGTGATTTATCTCCTTCATGTTGATCTTAAAACGAATTGACGGGGGCACTCGGAGCGAATGAATCGCCTTTGCCACATGAAAAATCTTGCATTCATTTACTCCTACTTCAAATCGTGCATGAGATAACTATGGGAAAGATCTTGTATTAATTATCTCGGCCTTAAGTCTAGAGAAAAATATCTTATATTATATTATTATTATTATTTTAAGTATCCTATAATTATTATTTATTTATTTTTAATATAAAATACTTTCGTTACTGTTTTGTAATAATATTTTTTTATTATATTCATAAAAAATCTCTTCAGAAATCTTAATTTATAAATAAATTAATATTTTGAGATAATCGTATATTATAAACCCATTTATAGAAACCCATCTAAGATAGGATTGTTCAAAAAAAATTAGATTGATATTATAACTATATAATTTGACATCAAGGAGAATTATCTTGATACTCAATCCATCTCTTCCACATTTAAAGCCCAGTTAAATTCTAGATCCATTCCGATAAACGCTCTACCGTTACACTATTATCTTGGGACGACGTGTGATATTGGCCTGATATAGAATAGTGGCGTGTTAATCTTGAAGATAGAAGGTCTTCTTAAATTTTAAATTAAAAGATTGCGGTGAGGGTGAACAAACACACGACCTTCATATTTTCAGATTAACTCTATTTCAAGTAAGGTGACCACGCTGACATATTACAAGTAAATTAATTAATATGATTAAATCTTCTATCTGTATAATAAATGCAATTGTAATTGGTTCTCCCTTTTTAGGGACGAAAATGCCAATTAATTTAGGCGCCCAAGTTTTATCTGATTAATCAAGGTGTTTAAGTTTCACCTGATTAATCCTGGAAGTAGATGGTTTTCTAGCTAATTTATTTATTATTTTCTAGCTTATAAATTAATGAACATGTTTAAGCAGAGCATGAGTAATTAAGCACAACAAAGTATGTAATTATACATCCAATCTTCAAAAATCTGTTTTAGCTGTGCCATTGAGTTACAAAACCAACCAAAAGAAATATTATTTACTTAAAAACTATTAATTTTCAAAAATAAAACCAGCGGGGATAGCTCAGTTGGGAGAGCGTCAGACTGAAGATCTGAAGGTCGCGTGTTCGATCCACGCTCACCGCATAATTATTTTTAAATTTTTTTTCTCATGCACAAAAGTCTACCATGCAAGCAATGGGCCTATAGCAATGACCCACGACAATCAAAGTTAATGACGCAAGCAGTGGCCTTATGACCCATGGCGCTCAAGCGTCTCTCTCACATGGGCCAGCCAAGTCTATGATGCAAGCCATGGGCCCATGCAAGGACTTGTAGTGCTCACGCGTCTTGATCACATGGGTCTTCTTTTTCAAAGAAAATTCTTCCAAGTGGCCATGAGATGACGTTATCAACAATCTGAATGAGTCATGTCAATATCATATTTTGCCTCCTCTCTAGGCGACTAAAGGACCTATACCAATAACCCATGACAATCAAAGTCAATGATCCAAGCAATGGTCCTATGACAACGACTCATGGCGCTCAAGCGTCTCTCTCACATGGGCCAGCCAAGTCTATGATGCAAGCCATGGGCCCATGGCAAGGACTTGTAGTGCTCACGCGTCTTGCTCACATACGTCTTCTTTTTCAAGGAAAATTCTTCCAGGTGGCCATGAGATGACGTTATCAACAATCTGAATGAGTCATGTCAATATCATAATTCGCCTCCCCTCTAGGCGACCAAAGGACCTATAGCAATAACCCATGACAATCAAAGTCAATGATCCAAGCAATGGTCCTATGACAATGACTCATGGCGCTCAAGCGTCTCTCTCACATGGGTCAGCTAAGTTTATGATGCAAGCCATGGGCCCATGGCAAGGACCTATGGCGCTCGCACTTCTCGCTCACGTGGGTCTTCTTCTTCGAGAAAAATTCTTCCAAGTGACCATGAAATGACGTTATCAGCAATCTGAATGAGTTGGGTCAATATCATATTTCACCCCCTCTCCAGGCGACCAAAGGGCCTATAGCAACAACCCACGATTATCAAAGTCAATGACACAAGTAACAATCCTATGACAACGACCCATGGCGCATAGGACCATGGGACGGAGAATGAATTAGGTATTAAAGGAGACGCCGACAGGGTAAAGAGAAAGGGTATGGAGGTGTAGGGAATCGAACCCCGTGCAAAGTGAGCGCTCTACCATATAAGCTACACCCCAAATATATTTTATGTAATAATTTTTTGATTATATATAATTATGTTTTAATGATGCTTTTGGATGGGAGAGCATCAAGATTTGAAGGTCCCATGTTCAATTTATGCTCACGGAATTTTTTTGTTTCTAATTTTTTTCCCTTATGCATGAAGTCTATGACAAAAGCAATGGAACTATGACAACAACTCGCGGTATTCAAACATCTCGCACATTAGCTAGCGAAATCTATGACGCACGCCATGGGCCGATGACAATGACCTAGAACACTCAAGCGTCTTGCTCACATGAGCCAGCCAAGTCTATGACGCACGCGATGGGCCCATGGCAATGACCAACGACGCTCAAACGTCTCACTCAAGTAGGCCTTCTTCTTCCAGGAAAATTCCCAAAGTATGCTCTTTATATACCACCTCTTCCTTCTTCCACTAAAAAAACAACAATAATTTAGCGATACATCTTTGCCAAAAAAAAAAAAATTATCACAATTTAGCAACGAAATTTACGACTAACAAAGTAATCATCGTTAATTATCAATGAAATTTGCGACAAAATAAATTTTGTCCCTAAATTAATAACAAAATTATTTCTCTTAATCCATTTATTTGATTATCGTTCATTTCATTTCATTATCTTCGGGCAAAATTTTACAGTCAAATCATGGGAGGTAGGACCAAATACCAGTAACAAAGGTTTCTCCTCCAACATCAATAGTTACATTAGGTATTTGCCGCCGCCACCAGCATACTACTCCTTTGCTACGGAGTGGTGCCAACAGCTACTGCTTCCAGAGCCCATCACCTTGTTTCTCACGGCCACCATCATGATGGTAGTCGCCGCCGCCACGACGTCGCCACCACCACCACAGCCATGGAAAGATCAAGCATGGAAAGCATTTAGTTAGTAAATGAACATGTTTCAGTGGAGCAGACGAGTAATTATGCACAATGAAGTATGTAATTATATCCAATCTTCTGAAACCTGTTTACGGTGTCGTCGAGTCACAAAGCTAAATAAAAGAAAAGTTCTTGCTCAAAATTCTTAATTTCTGACAAAAACACATCAGCGAGGATAGCTCAATAGCGAGAGGGTTGATGGAAGATCTTAAACTTGTTTCAGCGGAATAGACGAGTAATTATGCACAATGAAGCATGTGTAGGGTCGTCGTGTTGGGCAGGCTAGAGGAGGAGGCAAGAGGAGGAAGGTGAATAATCCTGAAAAAATTATGACACAATCTTTTATTTTTTTAACAAGAACGCACTATTAATTAAAAATAATGAATATCAAGAGGCTCAAGAATTACTTATATTTGAGCCGAATAAACTAATGGCTCCTTTTAAATATATTTGTTTTTTTTCAAGAAAAAAACTTTTGTAATAATTTAAAAGCTAATAAAAATTCTAAAGGCATTACAATTCACTACATAAATATCATAAAATTGTGACGGACTTTTTTAATAGTCCGTCGCAAGTTGCGACGGATATATAGTATCCGTCGCCAAAATTGCGCGGCCAGTCAATCTCTTGAATTTAGCGACGGACTTGGTCAACGTCCGTCGCTAGTGCGACGGAAATTATAAAATATCCGTCGCTAGTTTTAAGCGACCGGGCCAAACACCTTAATATAGCGACGGAATTGTCAACGTCGTCGCTATCAGTGACGGACAAGTTATCCGTCGCAATATTTCTTAAAAAGGGCGACGGCCCCTTCCCCCGCAGCCACGCGAACCCTAGCGACGGCCCCTTCTCCTCTCCGGCGATTCTGCGTCGAATCTCCTCCGGCGAACCCTCCTCCGGCGACCAGGTACTCGACCTAAGCTCCATTTGCCGTATCAACTCCGTTTGTTTGTGCTAACGCGGCGCCGTCGTCTTATCCGGGCAACCACGGCTCTTGGCACGGTCGAGCACGGCCGCGCGCGGCCTCGCGCGGCCAGGCACGGCCTCGCATTTGCAAGCGGCGCCTGCTGTCGGTCGCGGGCCAGTGCGGGCGGGCGGCGTCTCCTGCGGCCGCGGGGCGCTTGCTGCTGCGGCGCGCCGCCTGCTGCGGCCGCGCGCCGCCTGCTGCGGCCGCGCGCCGCCTGCTGCGGCCGGGCGGCGCCGCCGCCTGCTGCGGCCGCGCGCCGCCTGCTGCGGCCGCGCGCCGCCTGCTGCGGCCGCGCGCCGCCTGCTGCGGCCGCGCCGCCGCCGCTGCCGGCCGCGCGCCGCCTGCTGCGCGCCGCCTGCCGCCGCCGCTGCCGGCCGCCGCCGCCTGCTCGGCCGCGCGCCGCCTGCTGCGGCCGCGCGCCGCCTGCTGCGGCCGCGCGCCGCCTGCTGCGGCCGCGCGCCGCCTGCTGCGGCCGCGCGCCGCCTGCTGCGGCCGACCGACTGCTCCTGCGCCCGGCGGCCCCTGCTGCGGCCGAAACCCTAATTAAACCCTAATTAATGGGTTTAATTAGGGGTTTAGGTGTAATTAATTGAATTAATTAGATTTATTAAATTAATTAATTGAATTAATTAGATTTATTCAATTAATTTGATAATTCAATCCATCATGCTGTAATTTGGTTTATTTGAGTTATCTAATGTATGTCTCTACAAGATATGACTCGGGATTTCTGATCTTTTTCACTCATGAATTATTTAAGTTACCTAGTACTGATCTTGAGCATGACCTAGTCTCTGTTTACACCAATAGCTTGTCATTTTCACAAGCACAATTGAAAGGTATGAAAGATGGGTCTTTTGTCGATCGTCGCTCCTTAGCAATCAATGTAAGTATATTAATTATATTTTATTTGTTTTGACATTTTATATAGACTAATTAAATTTTTATTTCACAGGAAGCAATGACCACTAGAGTTTCTGAGGCACAGGCGTCTCAGCCTGCTGCAGAGGGGGAGGATGCACAGCCTCTTTCCACCGACGATGTGAATCGGATTTATTTTGATGTCGTTGGTGGGAAGAGGAAGACCGCCTGCTACGGCCTGGGCTCTCAGGCAAAGGTTACATATGATCAGATGAGAGCTCCAGGGGTTAGGGGGCGTCCACCATCCTCCTCCTCTACCTCTAGTGAGGTTCGTCAATTGCGGGAGGTAAATGAAGCCCTGCGGACTCGACTCACGTCGATAGAGTCGACGTGTGCCGGGAGGGACGCAGAATGGGCTAAGACGAGCGTAGAGTGGGCTCAGAAGGACGCAGCGAGGGATGATGAGTTGAGAGATTTGCGGGCTCTCCAGGCAAATACTAAGAATATATTACGTCAGATGCAAGCTTTTGCAGCTACCCTATCACCGATGACACAGATGACAGCCCTTCCCGCCCCTCGTATTGACGCTCCGGATACACAGATGTCAGCCGCTCCCACTCCCGCCCATCGATTTGAGTCTCAGGAGACACAGGATCATGAGCATCCCACAGAGGAGTAGAGATATTATAGTGGTATGATCAATTTTTCACCTAATTTTTTTCATAATGATTGTTTTCTTATTACTCCATTTTTGTTTACAGATTCGACATTATCAGAGTTGAATTCAGATTTCATCTCTTCCTTGAAAGGTATGAATATTTGATATTATTCCTTTATTGTTTCTTATTTGTTATTTTTCATTTTCATATTTAATATTTAATTTACTTCTATTAGAGTTATCTGCTATTACATATGCTTATTTCATTTGTTATATCTTATTAGTATTAATTCAGATTTCTTATTGTTTTATCTTCTATTGTGCAGGAATATTTTTCCTTTCCATCCATTATTGACTCTGATAATCATGTACGTAATGATTCTTTACTAAACTCTCATTTTTGATGTATAAAGTTTTTTTTTACTTTGACGTTTGGATGCATTTGATATACATTTGATATAGCTTTCTTTTGATACGTTTGCATTGGATTAACCATTCGAAACTTTGGATTGTATACGTTTAGTTACTAATCAAAGTTTCGATTGTATACGTTTGGAAATTAAACTTTCGATTGAATATTGGATTCAAATTGAAAGTTTGAATGTACATATACATTTGGAAATGAATGTTTGGATTGAATTGGATTGTCTTGTATATGAATGTTAATGTTTGGATTGGATTGGCTTGTAAATAAATGTTTGGATTCTTGTGAATGTTTGGATGTTGATATATCTATTATTGTTTCATATTTGTTTGGATCAATTTGGAATATTTGTTTGGATTATTGTTTCATATTGTTTCATATTTGATTGGATTGTATTGATGTATATATGGGAAGTGGAAGAAACAGATATTGGTTGCCAAAATTTTCCAGGTTTAGCGACGGATATTTTTCAAAATCCGTCGCAATTTGCGATGGATTATTGACTTTTCCGTCGCTATAACGATCGATTAGCGACGAATTTTGGCAGAATCCGTTGCTATTACGATATATTAGCGACGGACTTTGACTATGTCCGTCGTTAATCCGAATGCTTAGCGACGGATCATTGACCATCTGTCGCTACTATTTTCCCCGGCCACGTCACCCCGTTTTTCTGTGTTTGCGACGGAGTATATGTCCGTCGCTAAGGTAGCGACGCAGAGGAAAATTGTCCGTCGCTAAGATAGCGACGGAGTGAAAATTATCCGTCGCTACTATAGCTCTGCGACGGGATCTCAGCCGACAGCGCTAAATCCGTCGCTACTCCGTCGCTATTTGTGTTTAGCGACGGAATAGCGACGGATTTAGTCCGTCGCTATTACCGGTTATTTTTGTAGTGATTCGTTTGATATTTTTCATTTCTTGCATTTTGATCAATTTGTTCTTCGGTGGTTTCTACAACAAGTGCAAGTGCCGGGATCATGGAGTTGTCTGTAGTTCTTACAATCATTTGTCACCTCCTTAGAACATGAAGATAGGATTGAGTATCGAAATCCAGTGGAAGAAGACGACACAATGTGAATCTGTAGAACAAAATAGTCAACCTTGGAACTCTGCGTACCTGGTATTCTTTAACTTGTTCACTGATGTGGAGTCAAATCTGTAAATGATAAAAAACATCGATCCCATTGAAATTGATGGTTAAATATTAACTTACCAAAGAAATATAATTGTCCATACTAATTCCGAGATTGAGGTTATGTCAGAATAGGTGATCTAGAGTAGAAAAAAAACAAGTAGAGAATAAAGTGAGGGGAGAGATTTGAAAAAGGGAGAAAAGGAAAGAAAGTAATCTAGGAGAATAAAGTGAGGGGAGAGATTTGAATATGGGAAGGTAGTTCTAGAATCTTGATTTTATTATAATGATTGTAAACACCTAATCTATATTTGGTTTATTATCTTCAATGGTTTTTTATGTAGGTAGAGTATCCTATAGTATCTGATGTGGACTTTTGAAATTATATTCGCGTATCCATTCTATATTTGTCATCTACTTTTAGAGTGACGGAGTTGAGAGATTATTTTCCTAAGGAGTTCCTTGTCATGTGATTCCACAACTATCGAGTTGTCTTCTCTTATTGTGTGGGCGACGAATTGGAACTGATCCCTTAAGATCAATGATAGTCTATTGCTCTTCATGACATACCGGTCTACTTTTTTAGCTGATTCTCCACATCTTGGGTTTCTATGGGTCAGAGGATTGGCTGCAAAACTTCATCACAATATTGCATATTGTTAATGACATTGATAAGCCATTGAGAATATATTGTGATAATAAAGTCGCAAAACTTTATGCCAAGAACAACCGTAATTCGTCAAAGTCCAAGCACATCGGCATCAAGTTTCTAGCGGTAAAAGAAATAGTTTAGAGTTGTTAGGTCATTCACATATTCAATGTTGGCAGATCCACTCACCAAAAGCTTGGTGCCTAAAGTGTTTCATGTACATGTTGTGGATATCGAAGTCCTTCTTATGGAAGAAGAACTCATCTACTGGGAAGTCTGTATTTATTTTATTACTCTATATTTGATAATAAAAATAAATATTTTGTTTTGATTATTGTACATACTAAAAGTTCAAAATATTCATAGGATTTTATTTGTTTGTTGGACTCTCTGAAATACAACATCATGATTTACTTATGTTGTTTAAAATTTGGTATTTGTAAATGTGGTATAAATTCTTTTTTAAATCATAAAGTTTAGATCATGATTTGCTCTTGCAATTTAACATGAAATATTTACAAATATAATTTGACTTTTTTTGGAGTCACTTAGGATCTGTTGCAGTTTAACATGAAATATTTACAAATATAATTTGACTTCTTTTGAAATCACTTGGGATAAGTTAGAAGTTCATATGTATTGATTACATTTCATGTAATTTTCACTTTACACATCTATATCTTGATCTATGTTATTAATGACATTGATATTGTGATTACTGTTGGGGCTTATTACGATCATATACAATAGCTTTGACCTCTTTAGTCCTATACCAATGAATTTAATGGACCATATTATTTACAGGGGTATTATGTACCTATAAAATTTGATATCAATTAAAATTTTACTTATTTTAAATACAACTCACAAGTAGTTCAAACGAGAGATTGTTGATTATTATCTCTAATTGGTGAGCTTAATTGTAAGTTGTACATATGAATACAAATCGAACTCGTATAAAGTGATCTAACTTAAGGTTATTGGATTGGTCCCCAAGGGTTTAAGGATCTTTACCTAATTTTTTGTTCCCCATCAACAAGAAGTCGTGCGACATTATCACCCCTAATTCCCTTGGAAGATCTTCTCCCTTTGCTTCCGCTTCTTCTTCTTCCTCAGGGATTTCTGGATTGCTTGGACATCGCTAAAGATAAGGATGACTTTTCAATCAAGTTTGTTGTCACTATTTGTTTATGCTTTATGTTATTATTATAGGGATCTTTTGCGAAAAAATAATCAAATTGCGTAGTGGAATAATGATCCCTTCTAAAAGATCCATGCGATTATACATCGTTGATAGGGCTGGTTATCTTTGTTGTGTGCTCTTAGTATAATCTCAATAGCATCTTGGTTCTTTGGTTTGACGGATCTCCGCATGATCAAAGTGGTCATGCCTCTAGTAGTATCCACACAAACATGTTCCATTGATCGTACGAACTCAGTTTCGGAAAAGAACCACGTTAGTTGTGCTAGCAACTTAGGATGGTTCGATCACAAGCAAGACAAAATCCACCCAAAGGATTTTTGGCTAAGAGAGGGGATGAGAAAATCATCCAAGGCTAGGACAGGAGGAGGATGATTCAAGAAGCCTTCATTTCAAAAAATGAATGAGAGACTTTTGTATTCATCCAATGAATACTAAAAGTCATTGTCTCTTGGCCTTCCCTTTCATCATTGCTCTATTAATCACATTCATTTCGAAAGTGAATGAGAGGGGTTTGGATATTCATCCAATGAATATCAAGAGTCATTATCTTTTGGTCTTCTCTTGTTAATGATGCTTCATTAACATTTTTTGGATTTACAAGGGGTATCCAGGCTTCCACCTGAGTAATCCACTTGGCTGACTGACCCTGCTCCACAACCTTCAATGAGAGTCCTCACCGGTCAACGAGGGTAAATCGCGGGACGGAGACACGTGGCCACTTTACCACTGATTATATCGGCACCCGATGACCCGACCACGCAGCAGCCTGTAGTGATTTCTTCTATCAGCATACTGCGCGCTCTACCAGGGAGGAATCGAACCCAGGAAGTGAGGGATCACCCAAGTGAGCCATTACTAATCGCGTCATGCCCGCGGGGGCTCATTAAACTCTTTTAATGAACATCTCTTAAGTGGTTAAGTCTAATCCAAATGAGTCTAACTTGCATTAGACTCAATCCTATAGTCTAATTGGATTCATTTGAGTGAGACTCAATTAATCCAATTTCGAATTAATCCAATTTTAGACTCAATTAATCCAATTTTGAATTAGACCCCACCACATTTTAGTCAACTAAAATCAACATATCTCCGAAATAACATGTTCTTTGTGTGTGACCCAATAAGCTCTTGTAATGTTGGCAATATATCTAAACAACTTTCGATACATAAGTAATGAGCGACATCTAACAATGCATCATTGCTACCCAAATGATGAGAATATCGATATCCTACCTAACATTTCCATGTCTATTATCTTGTATGACTTTGTCCTTTTATCCTCATTATCTAGATTAATCAATGAGACATAGATCGTGTCATCCTTTTATCAATTTTTGTGTTTCTTGATCTCCAAGTAGACTCACTCAACCAAATGAGCTCAAAATCTCATATTGACTCATTTGAGTATAACCATGTATTTTTGTAGTCCTACTTGATCAAGAGGTCCACAAATATCACTTCCGTCATATGGGAGGGATATACCACATCTACATCACTTACATTCATTCGCATAATTTGTTACTTTCCTACTATTTGACTTTATAATCCACCCTGTTACGGGTGACGTTTGCCGATATCAAAGTATAAAACCCTTTATGTAGGGAACTGTAGTGATTTCAGGTCTAAAGACTATTCGTACCAATAGTCATTATGAGAAAGTTTATGACACTTATATAATGATCCATAAACTTTCTCCTTCCAGTGTATCCCTTTAACACTCGGAGTTTATCTCGCAGGCGCGGACATCCACCTTGTCATCGTCCAAGGCTACATCACAGTGATCAGTTGTCTACGTCGTTCACTTCCGAAACATATGACTTGTGAGATTAAGTCATCAATTGACCTACATGCTAGTCTCAATACATTAATATTATTCTTGTATATTAATGTTTGCTAGGAATAGTTAAGAGTAGTGTTCTATATATATCTATATCATCTCACTATCAACCAATTAATATGCTATAAACTAGAACCTAGTACCATAAGACATTATTATACTTATTCATCTGACAAAGATATAAAATAAATATAATAACAAAAAACTTTATCTTTTATTAATAAAAAGATTTTCTAGTCAATTATTTTATAATTGACATTAGGACTAATACTAATAATTATGCCATGTCTTTAACAAAATTAGATTTTCTTATTTTTGAATTTTTTATATGTGAATTTCTAGTATTTTAGAATTCATGCTTAGATTTTTTAAAAAACTAACATGAGCTCCGTGAACGGATAACTATCTATATATTTGAACTATTATAGATGCCTATACAATAAATAAATAAAAAAGTTATTTCTGAAAATTTTGTGGAAATGTTTCTGTTAAAATTTTAGGGCCATAATGTAATTATAAATGTTGTATGGTCATCAATTAAATAAGTCAAAAATATTGTGATCTAAATTTTGGAATTAAGTAATTTGACGGAAGGGCTTAATTGTTATGAATAAAATATTGTAGATACCATGTGCTAATTCTAATTTGTTGAGGGGCCAAATCAGAAAAAGGCAACCTTTGGATTCTATAAATAGGAGGTTATGGTCCCAGTTTGCAGACGATGCTTTTGTTTTGTTCCCCATCGACAAAACTCTTCGGAAACCTAAGGAAGTCTGCAGATTGAAGATCATCTCGGAGGACCGATTGCAACGATGGATTCCGGTACGCTTCCGCGACTTTGGTTAATTATCAAGTTTATCATTTCTTAAGAGTTGAATAGAGATTAAGATTGTTCATGAAGATCTCTCAACTTAAGATTTATTTTTTACAAGTGGTATCAGAGCGATCTATTTTCAATTCTTAAGAAATAATTTTATTTTGATTCGGTTGGAGTTATCCATGTTACTGTTCATAATTTCGGTCTTGGTTGATTATTGGCATGGGATCATGAAGCATCGCATTTTTGCGTTTTGAAAATTTAATCCGATTTTATTTAAAAAATGAGGAATTCGATTCTATGGATTCCGATTAAGAATCGGTGATGATCAGCCGGTAAGGACGGCAGCGGCGACTGTGAGTCGCGTCAAGTTTTTTTTTTGAGATGAACAGTGGCGTCGGTTGATGGTGCTTCGATCGCTCGAAGCGCAGCGACAGTTTCTGCACGTCACAGGCGTGCGTCATGGTTTTGATTTTCCCTTAACGTGGCGTACGTGGTAATTAAGTTGGTAAAAAAAAAAAACCACGTTCTGTTAACGTGATTATTAAGTTATTAAATGCTCAATGATTTCATTAAATTGAGAATTTTGGAATATAAATATATATATATATATATATCTATATCTATATATTTATATTTATATGAACATGGATATAATCATCTTTATTTTATCCCCTTTAATAATAATCCATTAAATTTAATTATTTAGATAAAATAATTTAATTAAATTATTTGAATTAAATAATTTAATTAACTTATTTTATAATACGGATTTAAATATTAATGGATTATGTGGGTTTCATTAATATCTATTATTTCAAATTAATTTAAATTTAAGTTATATGTCACCAAAGTGACCTCTATTATTTGAATTTAATTTTATTTGAAATATTAAGATATTATTCGGGTATTATTAAAGTGTAAATGTATATCTTTATGTGAGTATTAATCGGCCAAAAGGAAGATTCATACTTAACAAAATTATACATTTACTTATGATGATAAACACGTAACAATTATAAGGTTACAATTGTTATTTTTCATGAATTTAATAAATCGATCCAAAGATAGATTTATTATTTGTCATGCATTATTGTTAGTGTTTGATTATTACAACAAGAGTACCACTTGCAAATAATATTACTGTCCAAAGACTTGATATTGTTGTTGCACTAGGTATCTTTAGATGGGATTTACCATTTATTCTAATTTATTCACATTGAGCATGTTATTTATGTTATTATTCTTGTGTTCTCTTTTCAGCAAGTGTTGCTACTATTTCTGCTAACTTAAATTCAGTTCCAATCCTCAATGGTACAAATTTTAAGGATTGGAAGGAGAACATTCTTATTGTTCTTGGCTGCATGGATCTAGATCTTGCGCTCAGGACAGAGCAACCTACTACTCCTACGGATTCTAGTTCTTCTGAACAGAGAACTAAATATGAGAAGTGGGAACGCTCTAACCGCATGAGTCTTATGATCATCAAGCGCGGCATACCAGAGGCTTTTAGGGGTGCGGTGTCTAATAATATCACCAACGCTAAGGAATATCTTGATGAGATTGAGAAGCGCTTTGCCAAAAGCGATAAGGCGGAAACAAGCACACTTCTGAAAAGCTTGATTTCCATGAAGTATCAAGGCAAGGGAAATATTCGGGAATATATCATGGAATTTTCCCACCTTGCATCAAAGTTGAAGGCACTTAAACTTGAATTGTCGGATGACATGCTTGTGCATTTAGTGCTTATTTCTCTTCCAATCCAGTTCAGTCAGTTTCAAATCAATTATAACTGTCAAAAGGAGAAATGGACTCTTAACGAGCTCATTTCATATTGTGTTCAAGAGGAAGAGAGGTTGAAGCAAAACAAGGTTGAAAGTGCCTACTTAGCAAACACCCCTAAAGATAAGGGCAAGAAAAGAAAGAATGAGGCTACTAAAGGTCCTTATGTGAAGAAACAAAAGCAAGACAATGACAAGAAAGGTTGTTTCTTCTGTAACAAGCCTGATCATGTCAAGAAGGAATGTCCTAAGTATCATGCCTGGCGTGTGAAAAAAGGTACATTTTTAAATTTGGTTTGTTCAGAAGTAAATTTAGCTTCAGTGCCTAGAAACACTTGGTGGTTAGACTCGGCCGGTGCTACTACTAACATCAGTGTTTCAATGCAGGGTTGCCTGAGCTACCGAAAGCCAAGTGATGCTGAAAGATGCATCTATGTGGGTGATGGCAAGTCGGTCGCAGTGGAAGCCATAAGGCATTTTAGATTGTTGTTAAGCACTGGTTATTATTTAGACTTAATAGATACTTTTGTTGTACCGTCTTTTAGACGGAATTTGGTTTCTGTTTCTCATTTGGACAAATTAGGTTATCATTGTTCGTTTGGAAACAATCAGTTCAGTTTATCTATTAATTCTAATATTGTTGGAACCGGTTCACTTATCATTTATGACAATCTCTATATGCTTGATATAAATGCTTCTTATATTGAAACCCTAAATGTGGAATCACGTGGCACCAAGCGTAAATTTAATATTGAAAACTCAGGTGCATTATGGCATAAACGTTTAGGGCACATCTCTAGAAATAGAGTTGAACGACTTGTATCAGATGGAATTTTACATTCCATTGATTTTACGGACCTAGATAATTGTGTTGAATGCATTAAGGGCAAACAGACCAAAAGAAAGAAAGAAGGTGCATATCGAGCTACGGAAGTATTGGAATTGATACATACGGACGTTTGCGGACCATTTCCAACACCTTCTTGGAATGGTCAACAATATTTTGTATAATTCATTGATGATTATTCTAGATATGCATATATATTTCTTATTCTTGAAAAGGCTCAAACACTGGATGTTTTCAAATCATTTAAGGTTGAAGTCGAAAACCAACTCGACAAAAGAATTAAGAAAGTCAGATCTGATCGTGGTGGTGAATATTACGGTAGATATGACGGTTCAGGTGAACAACGTCCAGGACCTTTAGCTCAATACCTAGAGGAGTGTGGAATCGTCCCACAGTACACCATGCCAGGTTCGCCAAGCATGAATGGTGTAGCTGAACGACGAAATCGGACTCTTAAGGATATGGTAAGGAATATGGTTAGCCATTCAACTTTACCAACATCACTCTGGGGAGACGCATTAAAGACAGCAGCTTACATTCTAAATCGAGTACCCACTAAAGCAGCTACTAAAACACCTTTTGAGCTTTGGACAAAGCGAAAGCCAAGTTTAAAACATTTTCATGTTTGGGGATGTCCAGCTGAGGCTAGACCATACATGCCACATGAAAAGAAATTAGACTCTAGAACAGTAAGTAGCTACTTTATTGGATATTCTGAGTGATCAAGGGGCTATAAGTTTTATAATCCCAAAACACGGACTATCTTTGAGACGGGAACTGCAACGTTCTTTGAGGATATTGAGTTTGGGGGGAAGAATAAGGTATCTGACATTGTCTTTGAGGAGGAATGCATTCCTACTACTCTTCAAGAGGAAATGGTTTATATTCCTATGATTGCTTCTGATAATGATCAGGATATTATTCCTGTTAGTGATCAAGATGCAATACAAGAACAACAAGACATTGTCAGTCAACTCCCAGAAGATCAAACACAACAACCTCAAGAACCAATGCATGAAGAACAAGTGCCTTTACGTAGATCCACTAGAGAAAGAAGGAGTGCTATTTCAAATGATTACATAGTACTACTTCAAGAACATGAGGAAAATGATGGCATGGCGGAGGATGATCCAATCAACTTTCGTCAGGCCATGCAGGATTCAAATTCTCAAAATTGGATTGAGGCAATGAATGAAGAGTATAAATCAATGCAAGACAATAATGTTTGGGAACTTGTCCTATTACCAGAAGGTGTGAAACCCATTGGTTGTAAATGGATTTTTAAAACTAAACGGGATTCAAACGGTAATGTGGAAAGATATAAGGCACGTCTTGTAGCTAAAGGTTATACTCAAAGATATGGAATTGACTATAAAGAGACTTTTTCTCCGGTTTCAACGAAAGACTCTTTTAGGACAATCATGGCACTTGTTGCACACTTTGATATGGAACTCCATCAGATGGATGTCAAGACAGCTTTTCTCAATGGAGACATTGAGGAAACAATTTATATGGTGCAACCAGAATACTTTGTATCGGGAGATCCAAAGAGTATGGTTTGCAAACTTAAGAAGTCCATCTATGGGTTAAAGCAAGCGTCTCGTCAATGGTACCATAAATTTCATCAAATAATTATCTCATTTGGATTTGAGGTGAATGTGGTAGATGATTGTGTGTATCATAAGTTCAGTGGGAGCAAACATATTTTCCTGATTTTATATGTTGATGACATTTTGCTTGCCACAAACGATATAGGTATGTTAAACGATACCAAGAGATTTCTATCCAGATATTTTGAAATGAAAGATCTTGGTAACGCATCTTTTGTATTAGGAATCCAAATACACCGAGATCGTTCTCAAGGTGTTCTTGGATTATCACAAAAGAACTATATCGATAAAGTACTTAAAAGATTTGGCATGCACGATTGCAAACCAGGAAACACCCCAGTCGCTAAAGGAGATAAGTTTAGTCTTAAACAGTGCCCTAAAGGAAGCCTCGAGACTCAAGAAATGCAAAAGATTCCCTTTGCTTCGGCAGTAGGAAGTCTTATGTATGCTCAAGTTTGTACGCGTCCGGATATTGCATACATTGTTAGAGTGTTGGGCAGATATTTAAGCAACCCAGGAATGGATCATTGGAAAGCAGCAAAGAGGGTAATGAGATATTTAAAGAGAACTAGTGATTACATGCTCACATATAAGAGATCAGATACTCTTGAGATCGTGGGATATTCTGACTCTGATTTTGCTGGATGTCATGATAGCATGAGATCCACTTCAGGCTATGTTTTTCTATTGGCTGGCGGAGCTATCTCTTGGAGAAGTGCCAAACAGGCATTGACAGCTTCTTCCACCATGGCAGCAGAGTTTATAGCATGTTATGAGACATCTAATCATGGAATATGGCTGAAAAATTTTGTCACTGGGCTGCGCATTTTGGGAAGGGTTGAAAAACCACTGAAGTTATTTTGTGACAATAAATCAGCTGTATTGTATTCCAACAACAATAGGAGCTCGACAAAATCGAAGCACATCGATATCAAGTTCCTTGTTGTGAAAGAAAGAGTACAAAGTGGACAGATTTTGATAGAACACATAGGTACAAACTCCATGATAGCAGATCCTTTGACGAAAGGACTACCACCCAATGTCTTTTATGAGCATACCACTCATATGGGTGTTATTCAGTTTTGTAAAATTTAGATTCAGTGGGAGTTTGTACTATATCTGTTTTCTATATATGTTTGGTTATATCTCTGAAACTTATGTATTTAGAGATTTTCTGATCAGATATAAAGTTTAATGTTTACTTCATTCCACTTTGTATAACTAAAGTTAAAGTTTTGATCTCACTTTGGTTAAGGAGGACCAGTTGAAAATTGGCATGAATAGATCACCTTGCATGTAATTTTCATGCCACAAATTCATAATTGATCTATGTCATTTGATTATATTGATATATGTGACCATTGATAGTTTAGTTGTGAAAAATACAACGAAGACTGCATTGATCCTATGTTTATATAATTAATGGACGAGATTGTTAAGGAAGCCCTATGGTTATGATGACAAAAGTTTTGAGCTCACTAAGGTTAACACATTTATAAGTTTACGCATATGGCCCAGTGGGAGATTGTTAGAATTTTAGGGCCATAATGTAATTATAAATGTTGTATGGTCATCAATTAAATAAGTCAAAAATATTGTGATCTAAATTTTGGAATTAAGTAATTTGACGGAAGGGCTTAATTGTTATGAATAAAATATTGTGGATACCATGTGCTAATTCTAATTTGTTGAGGGGCCAAATCAGAAATAGGCAACCTTTGGATTCTATAAATAGGAGGTTATGGTCCCAGTTTGCAGACGATGCTTTTGTTTTGTTCCCCATCGACAAAACTCTTCGGAAACCTAAGGAAGTCTGCAGATTGAAGATCATCTCGGAGGACCGATTGCAACGATGGATTCCGGTACGCTTCCGCGACTTTGGTTAATTATCAAGTTTATCATTTCTTAAGAGTTAAATAGAGATTAAGATTGTTCATGAAGATCTCTCAACTTAAGATTTATTTTCTACAGTTTCTCCATCGACTGAAGGGGGAGCTCCTCCCTGTTTGCATGCTTATTCACAGTTGGTCTTCAAATCGAAGGGGGCCTTAAATGGTGGAGGGTGACAAATAGGTTGTTTTAAATAACAACTTTGTTTTAAATATCAATGAACAAGTCTACCATTCTGTTCTTTCTTCCTCGTATGTTGATAGCCAAACGACAAGCAACCGCATCTGCATCATCTATATTGTTTTTTTCCCAGCAAAACATGAATGGAATGATCCTATTTTCCCTGATTAAAAACAAAACTTGGTAGAAAGGTGAGGCGATGGGATCCAAGGAATTAAATTGGTTGGTTTTATTTAAAAGATAAAGGAGAATTTCTATACAGGTTACCTTTTGCACGATGCTATTTTAATTTGTAACAACTCACAAGGCATAACGGAACTGATAACCATGTGATAGATTTATAGAATTGATAGTCAAATCAAAAAAAGAAGATCGTCAATTACTCCAGCTTCTAAAAGCACCAAAGCGGAGAAGAGCATGCCTCAAGCACAGTACAGGATTTGGGCAGAAAATAAGTTTGTGACAGTTGTTCTTTAATGAGAAAATTAGGTCATTAACTTATCAAGTTTAAGCACTAATCCAAAATATTTAAGTCTAGATGAATAATAAGTCACTCATCTAAATCTTTAAAGCCTTTTTATTAAATGACAAGTTACAATGTGGGATCAAATTGACATGTCACAATGTTTCAAGTCCATGAAAATTACAATCATAAGCTAGATATGAATGAATGTGTTGCCTCAAATTTTTGTGGCATAAATATTTGCAATTTAGTTATCTTCAAAATGAAATATAGGAGAAACCATTATGTCATAAAGATTTTCCTAAAGGAGTCTTATATGTAAGTAAATAAAATGCAGGACGTAGAACAATGTTTAAAGCTCATCTTTTTTGGTTGAACTAAGTAGAATCAGCCGTATAGAAGAATGAATTTTTGTTTGGCTAGAAACACACACCTGCTCAGCCTCTGCGAAGTTGGTGGAAACATGTCATTGACCAGGGTATGCAAATCCAAGGAGGTATAAAATTTCACATCGATAGTCATTGTTGCCACTTCCCCCTGTCAATTAAATTTTAGTCAAGCAGGCAATTTTGTGTGGGTTCCTTGAGAAGCATTAAGAGAAGTCTCACGGATGGATTGATGATTAATATATGAGTGTTATCAGTATGAGGTCTAGGAGTCAAAACTTGATAAAGTCAATGTGTCCGTCCCCCCACGCACTAGCCACAACATCCGGGCTAATAGCATCCATAATTTACCTCCTCCATGTTGACCCTGGGACGGGTTGGCGGGAGCTCTAGGAGTGAACGAATCGTCTTTTGCCAGCTTGAGAAGCATTAAGAAGCAAACCAAAATAATTACCTTCGGAATTATAATGAAAATATTTCCCTTGGGGATTCCAATCTTCAGTGTCTCTATTCCTAAACCCTACAAGTTCATAAATGCAGTCAATCTATTCACAACCAAAACTATGAGAGAAAGAATATCGGCTATTCCCGAAGTGAACGACGGGGATAGTGAATCACCAAAGCGTAACCTGAGATGACGACGGGGAGAGAACATTGGCGTCTGCGAAATTAACACAAGCGTAAAAGGGATGCACCGGAAGGAATTTCGATGGAGTCTTCCGACGCTTAAGTGAGAAATCTCTCTAGTAGGGAGTAAACGAGAAAAAATATTAGAGTTTAGTTTTCACCATGTCCCTTCACCTGGGTGTCAAAGCACTTTATATACTCGATGTCTCTCCTCCCCACGCCTCCACCTCCCCCTCATGCATCGGCGGAGCCAAGGGGGAGCGAGGGGGTGCGTAAGCACCCCCTTGCTCTGAATACATTCATGATATATATATATATATATATATATATATATATATATAGAATTGATTTTTCTGATCGGTCAGAGACCTCCCTGACCGATCAGACAGCTGCATGATCGGTCAACCTGACCGATCAGCCGTTACCTAATGCCGACGGGTTCATTGCTACCCGACGGGTTCATCGTTACCCCTAAGATTCATCGCTCACCCCCTAGGTTATAGTTTTGTTCGAGGGCGGCGGCCGAAGGCCGCTGATGGTCACCGATGGTGTCCACCGATGATCACCGCGGTCCGCACCTGATCAATTATATATATATATATATATATATATATATATATATATATATATATATATATATATATATATATATATATATAATATATATATATATATATATATATATATATATATATATATATGATGTTTTAAATTTGTTAAATTTTTTTTATAAAATTGTCATTTGAAAAATAATTAATAAAAAATAATCAATTATTTTAATGCTAATGCTAATAATTATATTTTAGCGTTCTTTATTATTTCAATATAATTAATAAGTATTCTTTCCTTCTCTATAATATATTACAATAATCATCTTGAAACTGTATCATAATTCATAATTTGATGTCTAGGAATAATTACTTTATTGGTATGCATAAATTTTTATACAATAGTATTTTAGTCTTTTGATATATTTATTTGATAGAAAAAATATTTTTTAAAATTTTTTTTGAGCACCCTTTTAAATTTCTGTCTGGATTCGCCGCTGCCCTCATGTTTAATGGTCCTCCATTGTTTGGTAGTCGTTCTCCTCTATTTGGGGTTAAGTCCATAAATGGTAGCCTTTACTGTTTATTAATTATCAATAACTACTCACGATTCACCTAGGTAAAATTCTTAAAAAATAATGATGAAATATTTGAAATCTTTAACAACTTTTGCAAACAAATAGAAAATGAAAAAGGAGTGAAAATTAAAAGACTTAGAAGTGATAATGGGGTCAATTTAAAAACCAGAAATTTAACTAATTTTGCATAGAAAATGGATACTATCATGAATTCTCCTGTCCTAAATCACCCCAACAAAATGAAATTATTGAAAAAAAAATAGAACCCTACAAGAGCAACAAGAACAATACATAATGAATATGACTTACCGAAATACCTTTGAGCTAAGGCTATTAGTACTGCCTATTATGTACAAAATAGAACAACTATAAATAAAAACCTTAGAAAATATCTTTTAAAGTTTATTACAATAGACTACCCAATATTAAATATTTCAAAGTTTTTGGATGTAAAGTTTATATTTTAAATACTAGTAAATACTTAGGAAAATTCACTTCTAAGGTTGAAAATAGAATTTTTGTAAGATACACACTTACCAATAGAGCTTATAAGTCTACAAACCTTAAGAATTAGGGAAACAACTAATGTCAAATTTGATGAAGCTAACTCTAATGACTCTAACCAAACCCAATATAAACTAATTGATTTTATTAGGTTAAGTTTTGACTTAGATGAAGAACCAAGTGAAACAGAAGACCAAGAAAATGATTTGTTTGAGTAAGATCAAAACCAACAAAGACAAAGATCAACATGAATTAGTTCAACCCACCCTACTAATCAAATAATAGGTGATCCAGATCTAAGGGTTCAAACCCGATTTGCTTTTAGAAACCTAAGTTAAATTTCCCTAATTTCTATGATTGAACCCAAAACTATAGAAGAATCCTTACTTGACCCTGATTGGCTTATAGCAATGCAGGAAGAATTAACTTAATTTGAATGTAGTGGAGTCTGAGATTTAGTACCTTTACCTAAGGGCAAAAAATTTATTGAAACAAAATGGGTATTTAGGAATAAACTAAATGAACACGGTGAAATAGTTAGGAATAAGGTAAGATTAGCAGCTAAGGGTTTTAACCAAGTAGGGGGACTTGACTATGATGAAACTGACGGTGATCGATCGGTCGATAACAGGGGTTGAATTGCCCTTGCAAATAAAACTTTATCTTTGGTTCTTTCTAACAAAGATAGAGGTTAGTTCATATGCAAATCAATAATAATAACATAAAAATGAACTAAATAGAAATAAAAAAGAGGCACAACTAATTTACTTGGTTTGTAACCAGAGGGTTGCTAATCCAAGGCAGAATGAAGCTCGATTCTCCTGAATAACTCCTTGAGGTGGAGAAACCTCTTACACACTTGTAGAACTCAGAACAACAATGGAAAACTAAAGAAATTCGTTTACAATTCGTTGATCTGGAACCGAGTTATGGGGCACAATAGGGGCGCCTGACACATGGCCTGAAAGTTTATCCACCTCACAATGTTCGCAAACGGCTGAGTCATGGATAAATCCCTTCACGGGCGCCTGTATGCTCTGAGGCTCTCAAGAATAGGGGTGCCCTCATTCATGGTGCCCGAGTGACTTTCGATCAGCTATATGCTGACCGTACTCCAGCGGGTCTTCTTGGGTGATTTAGGGGGCTCTAAGTTGGGTTCACTCGAACCCTCCTCTGGCCTTCTCCTTGAACGTTCTTCCGCCCAGCTTCTCGTCCCTCGGACGTTGCGTGTTTCCTTCTTGCTCCATAGGCGTACTCTTTCGTAGAACTCCGTGTCCCTCGGGTACATCGAGCTGGTCAGCTCCCTTCCCCTGTCATCCTTCTCGATCGTTATGTCTTCCACTCAACTTCTACGCTCCTAAGCTCCTGCACACTTAGACACAGGGATCAAACCACAACAGAACCTAATTTGACTCAGTTGACCACATCAAAATTCATCCAGGGAACTTACAATCTTCGGCTTTTTACCAAAAGGCGTACTTAAGAATTGGTATTTACCAAAAGGCGTATCATGGTTTCATTGTTACCAAAGGGCGCACATATTTCAGTAAACTTCCTCTTATACCCCTACCGTCAAGTACTGCATGCATTTCACTTTTTCTTTCTCTTTCTCTTTCTCATTCTCGGTAACGAATTCCGAGACAGACCATAAAGAGATGTTCCTTTATATTTTGATTTTTATATTATGGAACCTTTCTCAAAACAAAAAAATATTTAAATTAATTAAAATATTTTTATTAAATTAAAACTAAAAGAACATATCAGACCCACGTTGTTCCATTTCAGGCCCACATTCCACTTCAGGCCCAACGTGGGCCTGAAATGTTTCCATTTCAGGCCCAACGTGCCCAATATTAAGGGTCTTTTCTCGATTCTTTGTTATTACATTTTAACACCTTGAAAAGTCCAAATAAATAATGGATAGCAAATTTGAACTCCTAGTAACCTCAGAAATCCACGGGAACTAAAATTTTTACAATCGGAGCTCTCTAGGTCAATCAGTGAGTTTTGATCAAAACCTACTGATTGACCTAGAGAGCTCTGATTGTAAAAATTTCAGTTCCCGTGGATTTCTGAGGTTACAAGGAGTTCAAATTTGCTGTCCATTGTTTATTTGAACTTCTCCGAGGAGTTAAAATGTAATAATGAAGAACTGAGAAGAAATCACACATTAGACCTTTTAGGGTCATTGGGCTTGAAATGGTTCCATTTCAGGCCCAACGTGCCCAATATTAAAGGTCTTTTTTTGATTCTTTGTTATTACATTTTAACACCTTGAAGAAGTCTAAATAAATAATGGATAGCAAATTTGAACTCCTTGTAACCTCATAAATCCACGGGAACTGAAATTTTTACAATCGGAGCTCTCTAGGTCAATCAGTGGGTTTTGACCCTAAAAAGCCTAATGTGTGATATCTTCTCGGTTCTTCATTATTACATTTTAACACCTCGGAGAAGTATAAATAAACATTGGATAGCATATTTGAACTCCTTGTAATGTCAGAAATCCACGGGAACTGAAATTTTTACAATCGGAGCTCTCTAGGTCAATCAGTGGATTTTGGTCAAAATCCACTGATTGACCTAGAGAGCTCCGATTGTAAAAATTTCAGTTCCTATGGATTTATGAGGTTACAAGGAGTTCAAATTTGTTATCCATTGTTTATTTGGACTTCTCCGAGATGTTAAAATGTAATAATAAAGAATCGAGAAAAGACATTTAATATTGGGCACGTTGGGCCTGAAATGGAATCAATGGGCCTGAAATGGAACCATTTCAGGCCCAATGACCCTAAAAGGCCTAATGTGTGATTTCTTCTCGGTTCTTTATTATTACATTTTAACACCTCGGAGAAGTCCAAATAAACAATGGATAGCAAATTTGAACTCCTTGTAACCTCATAAATCCACGGGAACTGAAATTTTTACAATCGGAGCTCTCTAGGTCAATTAGTGGGTTTTGACTCTAAAAGGCCTAATGTGTGATTTCTTCTCGGTTCTTCATTATTATATTTTAACACCTCGAAGAAGTCCAAATAAATAATCGATAGCATATTTGAACTCCTTGTAACCTCAGAAATCCATGGGAACTGAAATTTTTACAATCGGAGCTCTCTAGGTCAATTAGTGGGTTTTGGTCAAAACCCACTAATTGACCTAGAGAGCTCCGATTGTAAAAATTTCAGTTCCCGTGGATTTCTGAGGTTACAAGGAGTTCAAATTTGTTATCCATTGTTTATTTGGACTTCTTCGAGGTGTTAAAATGTAATAATGAAGAACCGAGAAAAGACCTTTAATATTGACCACGTTGGGCCTGAAATGGGCACGTTGGGCCTGAAATGGAAACATTTCAGGCCCACGATGGGCCTGAAATAGAATCATTTCAGGCCCAACGTGGGCCTGAAATGGAACCATTTCAGGCCCAATGACCCTAAAAGACCTAATGTGTCAAAACCCACTAATTGACCTAGAGAGCTCCGATTGTAAAAATTTCAATTCCTGTGGATTTCTGAGGTTACAAGGAGTTCAAATTTGCTATCCATTGTTTATTTGGACTTCTCTGAGGTGTTAAAATGTAATAATGAAAAACTGAGAAGAAATCACACATTAGACCTTTTAGGGTCATTGGGCTTGAAATGGTTCCATTTCAAGCCCACGTTGGGCCTGAAATGGTTCCATTTCAGGCCCAACGTGTCCATTTCATGCCCAACATGCCCAATATTAAATGTCTTTTCTCGATTCTTTGTTATTACATTTTAACACCTTGAAGAAGTCCAAATAAACAATGGATAGCAAATTTGAACTCTTTGTAACCTCAGAAATCCATGAGAACTGAAATTTTTACAATCGGAGCTCTCTAGGTCAATCAGTGGGTTTTCACCAAAACCCACTGATTGACCTAGAGAGCTCTGATTGTAAAAATTTCAGTTCCCGTGGATTTCTGAGGTTACAAAGAGTTCAAATATGCTATCCATTGTTTATTTGGACTTCTCCGAGGTGTTAAAATGTAATAATGAAGAACCAAGAAGATGTCACACATTAGGCCTTTTAGGGTCAAAACCCACTGATTGACCTAGAGAGCTCCGATTGTAAAAATTTTAGTTCCCGTGGATTTATGAGGTTACAAGGAGTTCAAATTTGCTATCCATTGTTTATTTGGACTTCTTCAAGGTGTTAAAATATAATAACAAAGAATCGAGAAAAGACCTATAATATTAGACACGTTGGGCCTGAAATGGAAACATTTCAGGCCCACGTTAGGCCTGAAATGGAACCATTTCAGGCCTAATGCCCCTAGAAGGCCTAATGTGTGATTTCTTCTCGGTTCTTCATTATTACATTTTAACAACTCGGAGAAGTCCAAATAAACAATGGATAACAAATTTGAATTCCTTGTAACCTCAGAAATCCACGGGAACTGAAATTTTTACAATTAGAGCTCTCTAGGTCAATTAGTGGGTTTTGGTCAAAACTCACTGATTGACCTAGAGAGCTACGATTGTAAAAATTTCAGTTCCCGTGGATTTCTGAGGTTACAAGGAGTTAAAATATGCTATCTATTATTTATTTGGACTTCTTTAAGGTGTTAAAATGTAATAACAAAGAATCGAGAAAAGACCCTTAATATTGGGCACGTTGGGTCTGAAATGGAAACATTTAAGGACCACGTTGGGCCTGACATGGAACCATTTCAGGCCCAACATGAGTCTGATATGTTCTTTTAGTTTTAATTTAATAAAAACATTTTAATTAATTTAAATATTTTTTTTGTTTTGTGAAAGGTTCCATAATATAAAAATCAAAATATAAAGGAACATCTCTTTATGGTCCATCTCGAAATTCGTTACTGAGAAAGAGAAAGAGAAATGCATGCAGTATTTGACGGTAGGGGTATAAGAGGAAGTTTACTAAAATATGTGCGCCCTTTGGTAACAATGAAACCATGGTACGCCTTTTGGTAAATACCAATTCTTAGGTACGCCCTTTGGTAAAAAGCCGTACAATCTTCCCTTTTTGATATGCATCAACCCAAGTTATGTTAGGGTAAAGGAACATAAAAAAATTGGAATAAATATATGACAATGTAAGCAACAAAACAAAAATTAAATTAAGCCTACTCCTTAACTTAATCCTATTTCTCCCCCTTTGATCGTGTCAAAAACTTAAAACATGTTAAGGGAAATACTAACACTTTAAAAAAATTTAAAAGATAATTTCAACATCTAAAATTTTTGAATCTTTTTGAGTACATTTCTAATAATTTGTTTCCAGAAAATCTAATTTTTTAAATTTTGATTGAAAGTCTAATTTTGGAAAATAATTTTTAAAAAATATCTTCACTTGAAAATTAATCAGATTATTATTATTTTTTTAAAGCTAGAATTTTGGCAGACATATCTTTACAAAAACTATCAAAGTAAAAAAAAATTAATTTTATGAAGATAATTTTGAAACCCGAGTTGTTAAAATTTGAAGTAGATAATTTTAAAATTTGATTTTACCTTCAAATAAATTTGAAAATTTTTCTAACGTTCAAAATATCATTCAATGTTTCTGAAAAATTAGATTTGACAAAAAAAATATTTTTAGGTATTTTTAAAATTAAAAACACATTTTCAAATAAAAAATCAAAAATAAATCTATTTAGCTGTTAAAAAATTTTACTAGATAGTACATAACAGACTATATCATTGAAAAATATTAAAATAATTTTTCTTGCATCAGTTATCCTAAAAAAATTTAACAAAATTACAAAAAAAGCATTAATAACAAAAATTGACAAATAACATCTAACAGTTTAATACAGATTTTGGGATCTATTATAAAAATATCAAAACTTTCCTATAGGATTAATAAAAAATCTTGATGGAATGTAACTCCTAATAATTTTTACAATTTGACCCTTATGAAATTTAAAATACCAATTAAGTTTTCCAGAATATTAAAAGTTTGAATTTTGACAATAATTTAAATTTCTACAAGTACGTTCTAATTTCTTGATTTGTGCCTTTAAGTTTTCATTTTCTAATTTTGATTTATCAAACATTTCTAATGGGCATGAGGAAGATAATTATTTTTTCAATTCTAAGTTCTTATTTTCTAATTTGTACATAGATTTCATCATAGCCTTAATACCTGAATAAAGTTTATTAGGAGGTAGAAATCATACCTCACTTACCATTTCTTATTCGAAGTTCGAAGCTCCCCCTTCGTTGCTGCTATCTTTGACGTGACTCCCCTATCATCGATGCTTTCTTCTACTTCATGGGTGACCATCAATGCAAGTCTGGCATGTTCCTCAATATATGAATCTTCTGATGAGGACTTATCCCATGTTGCCTTTAGATTGTGAGTCTTTGCCTTCATTGCCCTTTTCCCTTGTTCTTCAACTTGGGGCAGTTTTCCTTCACGTGGCCCTCTTCATCAAAGTGATAGAATTTAACCTTCATTTTTCTCCGAGGGTGTTTCTTGGCATGCATCACATTAAATTTATTAGATTTAAAAAATGTCTTGAATTTTCTTACCATGTATGTTGTGTCTTCATCTTTCGAAGACTCTTCCTTGTGTTGAATCTTCCTTGTGCTTAGAGCAACGTTTCCACCTTTCTACCGTTTCCTGTGCACCGAGACTCATGAAGTTCTAAAGTTGAAAATAATTATTCTAAGGTACTTACCTCCAGGTCCTTAGAGATGAAGTACGCGTCTATTACAGAAGTCCAGTCTAGGGTCCGTGGGAATGCATCTAAAACATACCTCTATGCATCTCGACTTGCTACCGTTTCTCCAAGGTTCTTAAGTCCCGTGATCAGCTCTTTGATTTGGCGTGCAGCTGGGCAACTAATTCTCCTTCTTCCATCTGGAGGTTGTTGAGTTGGATGTGGAGTAGATCTTGTTTCACCAATTTTGTTTCAGACGTTCATTCGTGAAGTTCGAGGAACTTTTCCTAAAGTTCCTTCCTTGATTGGTAGGTCCCAATTCGGTTGACTTCGTGTGCTGGTAAAATGGTTAGCAGATGAAATTCTGATTTTCCGTTTGGTATAAAGTCTACTTGCTCCTTTTTCGTCCACAGACTCTCATCTTTGTCTTTATTCTCGATATCTTTGGGGGCTACAAAACTATTTTTCATAATTAATAATAAATCAAAATATATTTTGAAAAATACTTGCATCTTGGATTCCAAGTCGCGAACTCCCCCTCGAACATTGGCGGGTAGATGACTGGTCCGACCATTTTGTAAGTTGCTTCATATGGCGGTTAGTCCTTCTGGAGCATCCTAGCTCTGATATCAATTGACGGTGATCGATCGGTCGACAAGAGGGGGGTGAATTACCCTTGCAAATAAAACTTTATCTTTTATTCTTTCAAACAAAGATAGAGGTTAGTTCATATGCAAATCAATAATAATAATAACATAAAAATGAACTAAATAAAAATGAAAAAGAGGCACAACTAATTTGCTTGGTTTGCAACTAGAGGGTTGCTAATCCAAGACAGAATGAAGCTCGATTCTCCTAAATAACTCCTTGGGGCGGAGAAGCCTCTTATACACTTGTAGAACTCAGAAAGATAATGGAAAACTAAAAGAAATTCGTTTATAATTTGTTTATCTAGAACTGAGCTCTGGGGACATATTTATAATCCCGATCAACTCTATTCGAATGTTGATGTGGCATAATAGGGGTGCCCGAGTGCTTGGGGGCGCGTGACACGTGGCTTGGAAGTTTATTTGCTTCGTAATGTTTGCAAACGGCTGAGTCATGGATAAAATCCTTTTTCAGGCGGCTGTATGCACTGGGGCACCCGGGAATAGGGGCACCCTCATTCACGGGCGCCCAAGTGGCTTTCGGTAGGCTTCATGCTGACCGTACTCCAGCAAGTCTTCTTGGGTGATTTTCGGGTCTTCCAGAGTTGGCTCACTCAACCCTCCTTCGATCTTCTCCTCGAACGTGTTTCCGTCTGGGTTCTCATCCTTCGGACGTCGTACGCGTCCATCTCACTCCATTGGCATACTCTTCCGCGTACCTTCGTGTCTCTCGGATGCACCGAACCCATCGGCTCTCTTCCCATGTCATCCTTCTCGACCTTGCATCTTTCACTCGACTTCCTACGTTCCTAAGCTCCTGCACACTTAGACATAGGGATCAAAACACAATAGGACCTAACTTGACTCGGTTGACCACATCAAAATTCATTCGGGGTACTTACAAAAACTTATGCCCAAGTTGCTATGCTTGAATCCATTAGAATGCTCCTAAGTTATGTTGTCCATAAGGAATTCAAACTTTATCAAATGGATGTTAAGTCAGCCTTTCTAAATAGCCTAATTAAGAAAGAGGTTTATGTAGGGCAACTACATCGCTTTGAGAGTCTAGAATATCTTAACTATGTTTATAAACTTAAAAAGGTATTATTGACACTAAAATAAACCCCTAGAGCCTAGTATGAAAGATTGACCAATTACCTAGTCTCTAAATGATTTAACCAAGGTCGAGTTAACCCAACATTATTTTAAAAATCTTAAAATCTGATATTTTGATAGCCAAGTTCATGTAGATAATATAATTTTTGGATCAACTAACTCAGACTTTTTATAAGAATTTACAAATTTAATAGAATAGGAATTCGGAATGAACTGTTTTTAATTTGGTTTTTTGCTTAGTTTTTTTTCCAAATCTTTATATGAGTTTTCAAATTAACTATTTCTTTGAAATTTACACTTTGATTTCAAAATTTATTATTGTTGTGATGGACATAGCCTTGGCTTGACCCCTAGAATAGCATGAACCTATAGTTCGAGGTAGTCCGCATCTCACAAAGCACATTAGGTTAACTTGTTTGTGATTACAAAAATATAGAATGACGTAAGATGCATAGGACTTTGCCTAGACTTTAGAATGCTTATATCAGTGCATCATAGCATGTCTGGGTATTAAATATAAAATTACAATGATCAAGTTAATTAATCCCTCATAGACAACAACTAGCTAGACACAAGCACTTAACTTGATCAACCAAGTAAACACTACTAACTTTTGGATAACTAGTTAGTAACTAAGGATTGGACATATGATTAAAGACAGTACTTTTGGTTATCAATTTAAGGGGAGAATCCAAAATACTGTATCAATTTTTTTTTTTTTTTTGTGAAACTTTGTTTTGAAACCATCCTTTAAAATTGCTTTTTGTAAAAGATTTTGAAAATCTCGTTTGAAAAATCCTTTACATTTATTGTTTTGAAAAATCTTTTGAAATGACTTAGATAATATTTTTGAAAAATTATTAAAAAATATGTTTATGAAATATTATTTTAAAATGCATGTCCTTTGAGGATTTGAACTCAATTGCTCTTTAATTATATGGATTAATCCCTAAGATACTATACGAAGTTTTACCTTGTAGTTGACAAGAATTCTAAGTGAGTGTCAGGTTGAGAGAGAGTCCTAATTGAAAGTTCAAATGGCTCTTGACAATTCTCTTAGAAAATCCTCTTTATTTAAAAGTCCTTAAAAGAAGTTTTTTTACTTCTTAAAATTATTTTTTTTTTGAAGGAATGCTTTGAAGGACAATAAGTTTTTGAAAATACTTTGTAAGTAGAAAATATTTCTTTCCTTAAAAGTGATTTAGAGATTTTTGAAAATAATCATCTTTGAAAATTCATTCAAAGGACTCAAATTTTTAAAAAGTTATTTTTCCTTAAAATTTTTTTTTTCTCCCCTAGAATATAAATCAAATATCAATTTAGTGAACTGTTATTTTACTTAGTCATCATGATTGTACTATTACTTATTTCTTTTGATGAATGCCAAAGGGGGAGGGGTTAAGGTTGAAAGACTAGAAAACTTGAAAAACTAACCATATTTTTAGAACATATCATTGCTATTCTATTTTAGTACATTCATTGCTATTCTGTTATTATTGTTATATTTTTTGTAACTTTAACCCAGGTTGTCATTGCATCAAAAAGGGGAAGATTATTAGTGCAGTTTGCACTAACGGTCAAACTCGTAATTTGATGAATGACAAATATGTTAAAGTTAGGTTTGTTATATTCTAACGTTGTTACCGAGTGTGCAAGATTGAAAGACTTAGGATCGGTCACCAGGCTAAAGTACAGGGTGGTTGAGTCTTGGCAGAAAGTCCGGTTAGGTCAGCGGGGCTGACAACTTGTTGAAGCCCAAGTTGGTGGAGACTTGGCATGAAGTCCAGCTGGATCCATGGGACCTGACAGTTTCCTGAAACCCTGGTGGGTTATGAAGCTAAGTAGATCTGCACAAGGTAAGTGAAGTAGTAACTGGAGGAGCGAATTCTGATAAGGACAAGTCCCGGGTAGGGACTTGAGGTGCGGTTCACTTAGAACCATTTCGGAGCTCTAAGCTGAGACCTTAACTAGATCTTGGTCTTGGGAAGACAGGTATATTTAATACTAAATTTATATAGTCCATATTGTACTTATACTAACCTTGTTTTGTAGGGTATATTTGGTTTTGGACTAACATGATTTTGCAGGGTTCAAATTGCAAAAATAGTCTCAGATGAATAGTATCTGAGGCGCCTCAAGCGGGACCTGAGGCATCTCAGTTGAGACCGGAGGTGCCTTCAAGAAGGCGAAGGCACCTCCGTGAAGCAACAGTGGTGGATAGAGTTTCAGCCGTTTGACGCGTCTCGGTTGTGAACTCAGGCTTTGGGTCAAGATGAATTTTGCTTGATCTGAGGCACCTCAGTTTGGAAATGAGGTGCCTCAGATGTCCTTTATAAGGACATTCTTGCCGAGAGCTGAAATGATCACTTCTTACTACTGTGCTTGAGCACTTGCGATCTTCTGCTTCCCCATCTTTCTGCTGCGGCCCTGCTATGACTTGACTACGACCGACCATAGTCGGAAGACTGACGCTAACACTCGAGACCGATCAAGATACTCCTAAAAAGTATTGTGTAACAAATTTATTTGTAATTATTTACATTGCTTGCAAAAAGAAAAATGTAGGGTGTTACACTTTCTTACTCTTTGTACTCGATTACTCTATCGGGAGTTTACTGGCAGAGAAGATTAGTGGATTGTTCATTGGAAAGGTCTAAAAGGTCTGGGTCTTGCAGTAGGAGTCGCTGAAGGCTTCGAAGCAAATAAAATTGCTTGCGTTTTGTTTTGTCTCTTATTTTTGCTATCTCATCTTCCATTGCGCACTTTTCTATATTATGAAAAAAACATTTATTTTTAAAAGTCATATGATTCAACCCCTCCCGCAACCGTGCAACGATCCTACATCGTGTGTTATAGGATGAAGAAGAAAGTCGGAGAAGAAAATTAAGATTATCATCTTGGCTCTTGTTTGATGGATCCGTGCCTTGTTGGAAAGAATACTAAAAAAGAAACTGCGTGTAAAGAAGAGTTATGTGTCGGTATGTATCTTCAAGCCATAAGAATATGCTTTTTCCAGTTTGTGCCTTTCATTTTTTGGATATAATTTAAAAAAAAAGCCATTGGAAAGCCGGAGACAACTGTCTACCTCGTCTTATGGACTATAACTCTGAAACATGTTCATTAATTTATAAGCTAATAAAATAATTGTAAGGACCAAAAGAAATTAGGATATCTCCACAATGACATGATATTGTCCATTTTGGACCTAAGCCCTCATGATTTTACTCTTGGGCTCACCCCAAAAGGCCTCAAGTCAATGGAGATATCATATTTCTTATAAACCAATGATCTTCCCATGTGTTTCTCAATGTGGGACTAAGTTTGCACCTTGCAACCTCTAACAATCCCCCCCTCAAATAAAGGACCACATGCCCCCACCACAAACGGAAACACTTTCCGTTTAGATGTCTGATCCACCAGGACTTTCTGCCCCTCGGTCCACCTGATCTACTAGGACCACCTGACCTACTGGTCCTCTTGATCAAGACACGGGAGCCCACATATCCTTTATTTAAAGCTTAACGCACATGATTAGATCTGGATGAGCAACCTGACTCTGATACCATTTGTAAGGACCAAAAGGAATTAGGAAATCTCTACAATGGCATGATATTGTCCACTTTGGACCTAAGCCCTCATGGTTTTGCTCTTGGGCCTTTCCCCAAAAGGCCTCATGTCAATGGAGATACCATATTCCTTATAAACCAATGATCTTCCCATGTATTTCTCAATGTGAGATTAAGTTTGCACCTTACAACCTCTAACAATAAAAATGTATTAAGAGAAAATCATCTGCCTCCCAGATTAATCAGACAAAACTTGAACACCTAAATTAATCGGAGAAACATGGGCACCTGAATTAATCGGTCATCATCGACTACGTCTAAGGAAGAACCAATTACAATTGCATTCGTCATACAGATAGAAGATTTAATTATTTTAATAAATTTACTTGTAATATGTTATCGGGGATAACTCACTAGCTTGAGAGTGCGTTAAGCTGAAAATATGAAGGTAGTGTGTTTGATCCACGCTTACCGCAATCTTTAATTTTATTTTTTTATTTTACCTCCCATTGTTATTGAAATTAAATTTATGTCCTATATTTTAATAAATTTAAGATCGATTTTTGAATGTGCATAAAAAAATAATCAAAGAAGACCTTCATTCTTCAAGATTAACACGCCATTATTCTATCAAGTTAACATCACACGTTGTCCCTGGGCTTTAAATGTGAAACGTTGGATTAATTATCAAGATAAAATGAAAAAAAAATTTATTCTCTTTGATGTCAAATTATATAGTTATAATACCTATCTAATTTTTTTAAACAATCCTATTTTAGATGGGTTTTTGTAATTGAAAATAAATAGGTTTATAATATTATTATCTCAAAAAATTAATTTATTTATATATTAAGATTTCTGAAGAGATTTTTAATTATTATAATAAAAATATTATTACAAAAAAAACATTTTTCGGTAACGAAAGTATTTTAAATTAAAAGATTAATTAAATAATAATTACAGGATTCTTAAATTAAACGAAAATAATAATTATATATTAAAAATATAGCAAGAGATTTCATGATTCACGACTTGAGGAAGGGATAATTAATACAAGATCTTTTCCGTAGTTATCTCATGCGCTATTTGAAGCAGGAGATGAATGCAAGATTTTTTCTATGGTGGCACTTTGGTTCAGTGCTTGAAGCAAGTGATTTAGGGTTTAGGTTCTGTCCTCGATTTGGAAAGTTGCTTTGACATTGTGAGTTTGTCGGGCATTCAATTTCCACCTACGGATTTGATATCCGTAGTTCTGCTGAAGTGAAAGGAATCGGCCAACGTGGTCATTGCCGGATTTGGGAAGATTGTTGTCTCCGTCGCCTTGAAGGGAAGGAGATTTAGGAGAGGTCAGGTTTTACGACTAAGCCTCCGTCTGTCGTCAGTTCATGAGAGCAAGAAGTTTCTTCTTTCATCCGCATCCTTCCTTTGTGACCATAAGTTCTCGGAATCCATATTTGGTAGCGAAGTCGTTATTTCTCTTCGGGTTATTTTTTTGTCGGTCAACCTCCTCCCTATCAGGGCCGTCTTTAGGGGAGGCAACATAAATAGCTGCCTAGGGTCTCCCTATTTTAGAGATCTCCATATTAAATTACCTATTAAATTTGATAATAAATTAATTTTTTTAAGCATATAAGGGTTAGAATTGACCTTTAATAGGGTCCAAAATACAAAAAGTTCATTATATATATAGTTTTTTTCTAAAATTATATTCTTTTTCTCGTCTAATTATCTTTCATCTAAAAATTAACCTAGAACCTCCAATAAGACTTAAATTTTCTGGAGATAGCCTTGCTCCCTATACTTGAGAATGTCTGAGTTGGTGATCACATGAAAAGTATCTGAGTTAGTTATCACATGGCAAATTTGTAGAATTGAACAAGGGTCAAATCTCGGAAACATCTAAGGAATTATCTTCCCATGTGGTGACTAATTTCGGTTTCCTGATTTACTCCTTCCCAATGGTGTGGGCAGTCGTGGGAGCAATCAAGATAATGGATTTTATCTTTTGCAGAATTAAGATCGTCAAAGAAGATAATTGTTAAATATTGAAACTTTAGGGGCTTAAGTGAAATTAAGGGCTTGGTTGCGATTTCAGGAAAAGAAGGGACTAAATCGCAAAAGTCCTAGGGCACATAAGTTGAGGTTTTTTCTCCTTCTTCGCCGTCACTTAATCACCATCGAGCCGCCTCCTCGCTTCTTCTCCCTTCCTCTTCTTCCTCACCATCTTTTCCTCTTCATCTGCTTTTCTTCACAACGGAACTCCACACGGCCACGTCGTGCCTCTGCCTGACCGACGAGCTCTCACCCCTCTGTGTCGAACTCTTCTCCCCTCTCCACTTGCGGCCGCACGCGCTGGTTAGGTAAGTTTCTTTTTCCTTTCATGGTGTGAGATCGGTCGGAGTTGATTTCGAGATTTTCCGTTCGGATTTGGGGCTGATCGATGAGGGTTGTTTCTCTGATCGTGCGATTCTATCAGGGGAGCCAGATCTGGGAGTTGGCCTTCTTCTTCCTCATGCGATCGACCATCGAGCGGTGAGGTCGTCGGAGATTGGCCGGCATCGGGCGAGTCGCAGCACCCAGGCAGACAAGAACGCGCAATTGACCTTGGTCGGATAGGATCTGGGATTTGGGGATTTGCCTTCCAATTGCGAGTCCCGATCCGGCAGCAACCCGTAGAGGGCTGGGTGTGCGAGATATCTCGGGTTGGAGGCAGATCCTGACTTAGGGACTCATTTCCGTGGGTCTTGGGTTCGCGTGCTCAGAGTGTTCTTCCTGCGCCCCGGAATTTGGTGAGCTTCCCTTGCTCTAACATAATCAGATTTGGCTTTGCTGTTCAGTGTTGGATTTCGATTCCATGTTCTTGATTCAACTTCTTATTCCGTTTTTCGATTTGGGTTTTCCAGTTTGTTCCCTGGTATGGGGTCTCTGATTGTGAAGGTCGGGTGATTGAATTCGATTCTGCTAGCAGGTGGGTTGGATTGATCTTGATCGATCTTAGATTGGGGTTGTGGTTGAGTCTCTTCAACATCTCTGATCGTGAGATGGAGTTGAGCTTTGGTTTATGTTGTTGATTTCGGTAGTGTTCTGCCGAATTGGGAATTGTTTGTTATTAGACGATCTCTGTCAAAATTGTAGGTGATCACAGGATATCTATTTGCCCTTGGGTTTGAACTGGATCATGGGTTGAGGGATTAATTGGGAATTAATTTTTCTCAATTAATCTTAATTAATTTAGACGGTGTTGGTTAAGAAGTTAGGGTTTAATTGGGATTAATTAATTATAATTATTCCTAATTAATCAAAGGGGTGTTTAATTAGGATTGATTGATTAGAATTAATCCTAATTAAATTAGATGGTATATTTAGCTAAGCCTCCTATGTGTATATAGCTAAATAATTGAATATATATTTTTGGATGCAGGGCTTTGAGCTGACTCATTGATTGCGGATTTTATTTCTGGACGGGGGTTCTTGCGCACCGGACGACATCATATTGAGGCGGGTAACTCTGACTTATCTCCTAGATAGTCACAGCCTTATATGCTTGATATGCTAGGATTAGCGATAGGGTATTATTTGCGTGTATCTGTTTTCCGTTACTATGTATATATATTAGACCTGATATGTGATACTGACACCCTCTAGGATTAGGATATGGTGCATAATGTATGTGATCCTTGCATATCATGTTGATATAGGTGGATTAGATAGTAGATGCTGTTGTGACTGTCGTCATGCATCATCGTGCACCTTGCATCACTGTCGACCAGGGGCCCATTGTTGGGTAGGCTAGGTCGACAGTCATACTGACCTACCCATACGGCCATTCATGGGTTAGTGGTTGACGGAGTATGGGTAGGATGCCCTGTGCTGCTCCGCTCATGCACTCATGGGTTAGTGGACCGGAGCGTGGTAGCAGGCAGGGGTCCCTACTTGAGTTGCCCTAATACCAGGAGATGAGAGAGAGATTTCGCCCCCATATCACATGGGGTGGGTGTAACACTCAGATAGAGATATCCCCCCAGTTCTACGGATGATGACCAGGGGTAGGGATTGCTACCCGGATATGTCATGGGGTAGGGGTGTTACACCGACAGCATACCGTCTACTCGATCGCTCTATTACACGGGGTAGGGATGATCCCCCGGATGGGTCGAGTACTGATGGAGTCACAGCTCTACGCCGGAGGTTGGCCCCCCGCTCAGCTTCCTCCCGTACACTGGTGACGATGTCTGACCGGCGACAGAGGTGACCATGTCATTGCACCATGTGCATACGTATTTCTTTACAATTGCTGTATGTGGTTGTTGCACATGATTTACATGCACATTCAGGAGACCCTTTTTCATGGTCTTGATGACCCTGCATCGCTGGTATGTTTGTTCTACTTCTCGGATTTGCTTTATTTAGTATGGATAGTACCTGTGATATTTTGATAGTTGTATCTCTATTGCTAGCTTAGACTATCTTGCATATATATGAGTTATCAGCTGAGTTCTTTGAACTCACCCCGTAGCTCCTTGTTTTTATTTCAGGTTGATCGCCAGGAGGGTCCAGCTGCCAGTCCCATCACCTTGCGTCGAGATGTTTTCTTGATTTATAGTTCCTGTATTGGGTGTCGGTACTGTGTATTTGCTTTATTATCTTCCGCTGTGTTCTTATTCGATTTGGTTGTACTTTTGTGTGCCGTGGTGGCCCTTGTGTCTTTTGACTTTGTTGTTAGTCATACCGGTATGCACGTCTTCCTTGGTTTTGTTCGCTAGTTTGGTGTTTTGGTCTTGAGTTTGTGAATTGTCCGCCGGGCGTGGGGGAAACTGGCCGATCCGTATCGGTCGAGCGACTCCTCGGGGCGTGACAATTTATTTGGTATCAGAGCCCAGGTTGCGAGATACCTTGTGGTCTTGTGGGTTGTTTCGGAGTCGTTTCTCGAGGTGTACGTGGTTTGGGACATGGCGGCGACGGACAGCTCCAGGCGACGACCAGCTACTCTTCTGCAGGATTTGTTCATTATTTAGACTTAAAAATGAATAATAACGAATGGCGTATCTCTACAGGTATGCCGCGCCGTATCGAGTTGACCCCACCCCGACGACCTAGTGGTCGGGGGCGACCCCCGCGCCGGAAGACACGAGTATCCCAGCGAGCTACTGTGACTGGGGCAGAGGATGCTCCCGTGAGACGGACACGGACCGGGTCCCGCGGCCGAGGACGATCTTCTTCCGGGGCCCGTGATGATCAGTCACCCCAGTCACCGCGGATACCGTCTCCATTTGTGACCGCAGTGCCGGCAGCACCTCCGGTCGGTCCCACCGTAGCACCATCCTCGACGGCGCCGCCAGCGGCACCCTCCGATGCTACGTCCCTGCTGATGCAGCAGATGATGCAGCAGATGGCGCAGCAGCAGCAGATGATGCAGCAGATGGCGCAGCAGCAGCAGATGATGCAGCTGGTACTACAGACGGTCCAGTCTCAGGCTGCTCCTCCATCTGTGCCTCCAGCATCTACTCCTGTTCAGTCAGAGCCGCAGACTGCACAGCAGACCGTGATACAGCCACCGGGACTCGATATACCTTCCGGAGGGTCGGTAGTACCGCCCGCGACGTCCATTGCTGTTACCATACCGAGCCGACCTGTGGCCCGGATCCCAGCTTTAGCTCAGGCGGCGAAAGGCCGTCTCACCCTGTTCCATGGAGCTGTGGATGCGAGCGTAGCCCGCTCGTGGCTGGAGACGCTGGAGCGGACATTTCCGTACTTGGAGTGTTCTGACGGGGAGAGGTCGAGCTTGCCGCATACCATCTGAGAGATCGGGCCGAGACATGGTGGATTTCCCAGCGATCCGTTATGGGCACTCAGCCTATCACTTGGGACAGATTTCGGCAGGTATTTACCGCTCAGTATTTTCCTGCCGCACAGCAGATGACCAGTTGGCAGGAGTTCTTGGAGATTAGACAGGGTGAGCAGACAGTGGCGGATTATGACGCAGAGTTTCATCGGCTATCAGAGCGTTGCCCGCATATGTTCCCCGGAGACGCGGAGAGAATGACTCATTTCCTCAGGGGGTTGGCTCCCCATATTCAGTCGAAGATGTCCCCATGGGATCTCACCACTTACAGACAGGCTCTGGATCGCGCTCTTCAGGTTGAGGTGATGAATCAGAGACTGGCAGCCGAGAGGAAGAAGGAGAAGAAGTCATCACAGACTTCTCAGCCCCAGCCCTCGCGGAAGCGAGGTAGACCGGATCAGCCAGCGCAGGATAGCTCTGGGGTCGCTTCTCGGTCCCAGAAGACGGGAGGTTCCACATCAGGATCTACTCAGGCATCTGGGCAGGACCGACAGAGGTCCACTACTACCTACCGCTGTTTCTGGTGTGGCTCTAGAGATCACGTTAGGTCGAGCTGCCCTATGGGTCAGGCCGTTTGCTTTCAGTGCAAACAACCTGGCCATCAGAGAGGCGATTGTCCTCAGAGGACGCAGCAGCCGACTACTGGGAGCTTATCTGGGGGAGGACCCTCTGGTCAGTCGAGTTCCCAGCGAGGCGGTCGGAGGGCAAGCATACTTCCCGACAGCAGCAGACTGCCCCTCCACCGATTCAGATGTACTGTCTGTTTGGCCAGGGTCAGGAGTCAGCACCGTCTACAGTAGTACCACAGCCATTAGTTGCCGAGCCTCGCCAGCAGTTCTATACCGGGTATCAGATGCCGTTTATCAGCCGACTCAGAGTTCGGGAGTTTCCGCACCTCCGCTACCTCAGATGCCTGCTGTACAGGCATTACCTCCTCCCCCACCACAGCCGGAGACAGGCCGAGTATTTGCAGTTACCCGGGAGGAGGCTCATCGAGCTGACGGATCTGTATTCCGAGGTACGGTATTGATTTATGCATGTACCGCAGACTTGCTCATAGATACGGGTAGTTCCTTTTCTTTTATATCACGGGCTTTCTTGAGCAAGATCTGCAGGTTACCGACCCTGAGGACACCGCAGTTATCAGTGTCTTTACCCTCAGGAGATATTCTGGAGGTGACTCAGGAGGCTAGAGAGTGTCCCTTGGACTTTGGGAGGGTCACTCTGACTGTGGACCTAGCAGTGTTAGACATGGTGGAGTTCGACGTCATCCTAGGCATGGATTGGCTCACAGCCTCTCATGCCACTGTGGATTGCCATTCGAGGGTGGTCACCTTCCGACCTCCAGACCGACCCTCGTGGGAGTTCCTTGGCATCCGCGATGACGGCATCGCGATTATCTCCGCACTTCAGGCGCAGAGATTGATTCAGCACGGTTGTCAGGGATTTCTGGTATCACTTATCAGTACTTTAGATGGCAGTGCTCTGCAGATTTCCGACGTACCAGTTGTCAGGGATTTCCCGGACGTATTTCCAGATGAGTTACCCGGATTACCTCCCCGGAGGGAGGTCGAGTTCGCCATAGAGTTGATACCGGGGACTGCGCCGGCATCGAAGGCACCGTATCGGATGGCACCACGAGAGTTGGACGAGCTGAAGGTCCAACTCCAGGAGTTACTTGATCGAGGATTTATCCGGCCGAGTGTTTCTCCGTGGGGTTCTCCGGTCCTTTTTGTGAAGAAAAAGGACGGTTCTATGCGACTTTGTATTGACTACCGACAGCTGAACTCAGTCACGGTCAGAAATAAGTATCCACTGCCGCGTATCGACGATCTGTTTGATCAGCTGAGGGGTACATCGGTGTACTCTAAGATTGATTTGCGCTCCGGTTATCATCAGCTGAGAGTCCGAGATTCGGATGTTCAGAAGACGGCATTCCGCACTCGCTATGGACACTACGAGTTTTTGGTGATGCCATTTGGGCTCACCAATGCCCCAGCCGTGTTCATGGATCTCATGAACAGGGTATTCCTCCCATATTTGGACCAGTTCGTCATAGTATTTATCGACGACATCCTGATCTATTCTCGGTCCGAGGAGGAGCACACTCGCCACCTTCGCATCGTTATGGGAGTTCTCCGACAGGAGAAACTCTACGCGAAGTATAGCAAGTGTGCGTTTGGCTATCTTCTGTGGGCTTCCTTGGGCACATTGTATCCAGTGGAGGTATTTCAGTGGACCCCCAGAAGATTGAGGCTGTCACCAGTTGGGAACAGCCTAAGTCAGTCCATGAGGTCCGCAGTTTCCTGGGATTGGCTGGCTATTACCGACGCT
Organism: Boesenbergia rotunda; assembly: GCA_024364735.1. NCBI lineage: Eukaryota > Viridiplantae > Streptophyta > Magnoliopsida > Zingiberales > Zingiberaceae > Boesenbergia > Boesenbergia rotunda. The sequence continues at coordinate 195,057 of JAGFNQ010000404.1, forward strand.
TCGTCGAGGGTTTCTCCAGTATAGCATCACCCCTTACTCGTCTGACGAGGAAGGGTGTGAAGTTTGTTTGGACAGAGGCTTGCGAGACCAGTTTCCAGGATCTGAAGCACCGACTTGTATCTGCGCCAGTGCTAGTACTACCTTCTGGGGAGGATGGTTTCACGTTGTACACAGATGCCTCTCTTCTGGGACTGGGCGCAGTACTTATGCAGCACGGACGGGTGGTTGCTTATGCTTCTCGGCAGCTGAAGGAGCATGAGAGGAACTACCCCGTCCACGATTTGGAGTTAGCAGCCATCATATTTGCACTGAAGATCTGGAGGCACCATCTCTACGGGATTACCTTCGAGATCTTCACCGACCACCGGAGCCTTCAGTACCTATTCACTCAGCGAGAGCTGAACCTTCGACAGAGGAGGTGGATAGAGTTTCTGAAGGATTATGACTGTACCATTAGCTACCATCCTGGTAAAGCTAATGTGGTCGCCGACGCACTCAGTCGGAAGTCCAGAGCTACCTTGGCCTGCCACAGAGTGATGGTCACAGATCTGATTCAGAGTTTCTCTGAGCTGGGGTTAGAGGAGCAGTCTCGGACAGAGCGAGGGTTGCTAGTGACTTTGATGGCTCAGTCAGAGATCAGGACGAGGATCAGGGAGGCTCAGATCAGTGATCAGCACATTCAGTTTCTGGGCAGTCAGGCGATTTCAGCGAGCAGTCGATTTTTCCCGTGATGAGGAGGGTATTCTGTACTTCCGAGGGAGCTATGCGTGCCAGAGGCGCATCCTGTCATGGAGGAGCTGCTACGGGAGGCCCACCGATCACGTTTTGCTATCATCCGGGTGGCACTCGCATGTATCGTGATCTGAGACGTTCCTACTGGTGGAACGGCATGAAGAGGGACATCGCGGATTTTGTAGCTAGATGTCTCGTCTGCCAGCAGTGAAGGCAGAGCACCAGAGACCTGCTGGACTCCTTCAGAGTATTCCCATTCCCGAGCAGCATCTTCCCGACAGCAGCAGACTGCCCCTCCACCGATTCAGATGTACTGTCTGTTTGGCCAGGGTCAGGAGTCAGCACCGTCTGCAGTAGTACCACAGCCATTAGTTGCCGAGCCTCGCCGTCCCTCCTTGAGTTGCCCTAATACCAGGAGATGAGAGAGAGATTTCTCCCCATATCACATGGGTGGGTGTAACACTCAGATAGAGATATCCCCCCAGTTCTACGGATGATGACCAGGGGTAGGGATGGCTACCCGGATATGTCATGGGGTAGGGGTGTTACACCGACAGCATACCGTCTACTCGATCACTCTATTATACGGGGTAGGGGATGATTTTTCCCCCGGATGGGTCGAGTACTGATGAAGTCTGTATGTGGTTGTTGCACATGATTGACATGCACATTCAGGAGACCCTTTTTCATGGTCTTGATGACCCTGCATCGCTGGTATGTTTGTTCTACTTCTCGGATTTGCTGTATTTAGTATGGATAGTACCTGTGATATTTTGATAGTTGTATCTCTATTGCTAGCTTAGACTATCTTGCATATATATGAGTTATCAGCTGAGTTCTTTGAACTCACCCCGTAGCTCCTTGTTTTTATTTCAGGTTGATCGCCAGGAAGGTCCAGCTGCCAGTCCCATTCCCTTGCGTCAAGATATTTTCTTTGATTATACTTCCTGTATGGAGTGTCAGTACTGTGTATTCGTTTCATTATTTTCCGCTGTGTTTTTCATTCGGTATAGTTGTACTTTTGTGTGCCGTGGAGGCCCTTACGTCTTTTGGCTTTGTTGTTAGTCATACCGGTATGCACGTCTTCCTTGTTTTGTACGCTATATTGGTGTTTGGTCTTGAGTTGGTGAATTGTCCGCCGGGCGTAGGGGAAACTGGCCGATCCGTATCGGTTGAGCGACTCCTCGGGGCGTGACAATTTATTTGGTATCAGAGCCCAGGTTGCGAGATACCTTGTGGACTTGTGGGTCGTTTCGCGTCGGTTCTCGATGTGTACGTGTTTTGGGACATGGCGGTGACGGACGGCTCCAGGCGACAACCTTAGATACTTCTGCAGGATTTGTACATTTAAATTTTCCTTAAAATGAATAATAACGAATGGCGTATCTCTACAGGTATGCCGCGCCGTATCGAGTTGACCCCACCCCGACGACCTAGTGGTCGCGGGCGACCCCCGCGCCGGACGACACGAGTATCCCAGCGAACTACTGTGACTGGGGCAGAGGATGCTCCCGTGAGACGGACACGGACCGGGTCCCGCGGCCGAGGACGATCTTCTTCCGGGGCCCGTGATGATCAGTCACCCCAGTCACCGCGGATACCGTCTCCATTTGTGACCGCAGTGCCGGCAGCACCTCCGGTCGGTCCCACCGTAGTACCATCCTCGACGGCGCCGCCAGCGGCACCCTCCGATGCTACGTCCCTGCTGATGCAGCAGATGATGCAGCAGATGGCGCAGCAGCAGCAGATGATGCAGCAGATGGCGCAGCAGCAGCAGATGATGCAGCTGGTACTACAGACGGTCCAGTCTCAGGCTGCTCCTCCATCTGTGCCTCCAGCATCTACTCCTGTTCAGTCAGAGCCGCAGACTGCACAGCAGACCGTGATACAGCCACCGGGACTCGATATACCTTCCGGAGGGTCGGTAGTACCGCCCGCGACGTCCATTGCTGCTACCGTACCGAGCCGACCGGTGGCCCGGATCCCAGCTTTAGCTCAGGCGGCGAAAGGCCGTCTCACCCTGTTTCATGGAGCTGTGGATGCGAGCGTAGCCCGCTCGTGGCTGGAGACGTTGGAGCGGACATTTCCGTACTTGGAGTGTTCTGACGGGGAGAGGGTCGAGCTCGCCGCATACCATCTGAGAGATCGGGCTGAGACATGGTGGATTTCCCAGCGATCCGTTATGGGCACTCAGCCTATCACATGGGACAGATTTCGGCAGGTATTTACCGCTCAGTATTTTCCTGCCGCACAGCAGATGACCAGTTGGCAGGAGTTCTTGGAGATTAGACAGGGTGAGCAGACAGTGGCGGATTATGACGCAGAGTTTCATCGGCTATCAGAGCGCTGCCCGCATATGTTCCCCGGAGACGCGGAGAGAATGACTCATTTCCTCAGGGGGTTGGCTCCCCATATTCAGTCGAAGATGTCCCCATGGGATCTCACCACTTACAGACAGGCTCTGGATCGCGCTCTTCAGGTTGAGGTGATGAATCAGAGACTGGCAGCCGAGAGGAAGAAGGAGAAGAAGTCATCACAGACTTCTCAGCCCCAGCCCTCGCGGAAGCGAGGTAGACCGGATCAGCCAGCGCAGGATAGCTCTGGGGTCGCTTCTCGGTCCCAGAAGACGGGAGGTTCCACATCAGGATCTACTCAGGCATCTGGGCAGGACCGACAGAGGTCCACTACTACCTACCGCTGTTTCTGGTGTGGCTCTAGAGATCACGTTAGGTCGAGCTGCCCTATAGGTCAGGCCGTTTGCTTTCAGTGCAAACAACCTGGCCATCAGAGAGGCGATTGTCCTCAGAGGACGCAGCAGCCGACTACTGGGGGCTCATCTGGGGGAGGACCCTCTGGTCAGTCGAGTTCCCAGCGAGGCGGTCGGAGGGCACAGCATTCTTCCCGACAGCAGCAGATTGCCCCTCCACCGATTCAGATGTACTGTCTGTTTGGCCAGGGTCAGGAGTCAGCACCGTCTACAGTAGTACCACAGCCATTAGTTGCCGAGCCTCGCCAGCAGTGCTATACCGGGTATCAGATGCCGGTTTACCAGCCGACTCAGAGTTCGGGAGTTTCCGCACCTCCGCTATCTCAGATGTCTGCTGTACAGGCATTACCTCCTCCCCCACCACAGCCGGAGACAGGCCGAGTATTTGCAGTTACCCGGGAGGAGGCTCATCGAGCTGACGGATCTGTATTCCGAGGTACGGTATTGATTTATGCATGTACCGCAGACTTGCTCATGGATACGGGTAGTTCTTTTTCTTTTATATCACGGGCTTTCTTGAGCAAGATCTGCAGGTTACCGACCCTGAGGACACCGCAGTTATCAGTGTCTTTACCCTCAGGAGATATTCTGGAGGTGACTCAGGAGGCTAGAGAGTGTCCCTTGGACTTTGGGAGGGTCACTCTGACTATGGACCTAGCAGTGTTAGACATGGTGGAGTTCGACGTCATCTTAGGCATGGATTGGCTCACAGCCTCTCATGCCACTGTGGATTGCCATTCGAGGGTGGTCACGTTCCGACCTCCAGACCGACCCTCGTGGGAGTTCCTTGGCATCCGCGATGACGGCATCGCGATTATCTCCGCACTCCAGGCGCAGAGATTGATTCAGCACGGTTGTCAGGGATTTCTGGTATCACTTCTCAGTACTTCAGATGGCAGTGCTCCGCAGATCTCCGACGTACCAGTTGTCAGGGATTTCCCGGACGTATTTCCAGATGAGTTACCCGGATTACCTCCCCGGAGGGAGGTCGAGTTCGCTATAGAGTTGATACCGGGGACTGCGCCGGCATCGAAGGCACCGTATCGGATGGCACCACGAGAGTTGGACGAGCTGAAGGTCCAACTCCAGGAGTTACTTGATCGAGGATTTATCCGGCCGAGTGTTTCTCCGTGGGGTTCTCCGGTCCTTTTTGTGAAGAAAAAGGACGGTTCTATGCGACTTTGTATTGACTACCGACAGCTGAACTCAGTCACGGTCAGAAATAAGTATCCACTGCCGTGTATCGACGATCTGTTTGATCAGCTGAGGGGTACATCTGTGTACTCTAAGATTGATTTGCGCTCCGGTTATCATCAGCTGAGAGTCCGAGATGCAGATGTTCAGAAGACGGCGTTCCGCACTCGCTATGGACACTACGAGTTTTTGGTGATGCCATTTGGGCTCACTAATGCCCCAGCCGTGTTCATGGATCTCATGAACAGGGTATTCCTCCCATATTTGGACCAGTTCGTCATAGTATTTATCGATGACATCCTGATCTATTCTCGGTCCGAGGAGGAGCACACTCGCCACCTTCGCATCGTTATGGGAGTTCTCCGACAGGAGAAACTCTACGCGAAGTATAGCAAGTGTGCGTTCTGGCTATCTTCTGTGGGTTTCCTTGGGCACATTGTATCCAGTGGAGGTATATCAGTGGACCCCCAGAAGATCGAGGCTGTCACCAGTTGGGAACAGCCTAAGTCAGTCCATGAGGTCCGCAGTTTCCTGGGATTGGCTGGCTATTACCGACGCTTCGTCGAGGGTTTCTCCAGTATAGCGTCACCCCTTACTCGCCTGACGAGGAAGGGCGTGAAGTTTGTTTGGACAGAGGCCTGCGAGACCAGTTTTCAGGATCTGAAGCACCGACTTGTATCTGCGCCAGTGCTAGTACTACCTTTTGGGGAGGATGGGTTCACGTTGTATACAGATGCCTCTCTCCTGGGACTGGGTGCAGTACTTATGCAGCACGGACGGGTGGTTGCTTATGCTTCTCGGTAGCTGAAGGAGCATGAGAGGAACTACCCCGTCCACGACTTGGAGCTAGCAGCCATCATATTTGCACTAAAGATCTGGAGGCACCATCTCTACGGGATTACCTTCGAGATCTTCACTGACCACCGGAGCCTTCAGTACCTATTCACTCAGCGAGAGCTGAACCTTCGACAGAGGAGGTGGATAGAGTTTCTGAAGGATTATGACTGTACCATTAGCTACCATCCTGGTAAAGCTAATGTGGTTGCCGACGCACTCAGTCGGAAGTCCAGAGCTACCTTGGCCTGCCACAGAGTGATGGTCACAGATCTGATTCAGAGTTTCTCTGAGCTGGGGTTAGAGGAGCAGTCTCGGACAGAGAGAGGATTGCTAGTGACTTTGATGGCCCAGTCAGAGATCAGGACGAGGATCAGGGAGGCTCAGGTCAGTGATCAGCACCTTCAGTCTCTGGGCAGTCAGGCGATTTCAGGCGAGCAGTCAGATTTTTCACGTGATGAGGAGGGTACTCTGTACTTCCGAGGGAGGCTATGCGTGCCAGAGGCGCATCCTGTCATGGAGGAGCTGCTACGGGAGGCCCACCGATCACGTTTTGCTATCCATCCGGGTGGCACGCGCATGTATCGTGATCTGAGACGTTCCTACTGGTGGAACGGCATGAAAAGAGACATCGCGGATTTTGTAGCTAGATGTCTCGTCTGCCAGCAGGTGAAGGCAGAGCACCAGAGACCTGCTGGACTCCTTCAGAGTATTCCCATTCCCGAGTGGAAGTGGGAGCACATTACCATGGATTTTGTCGTGGGTTTGCCGAGGACTAGGAGGGGCCATGATGCGATTTGGGTAGTCGTGGACCGACTAACCAAATCTGCTCATTTCTTAGCTATCCGGAGGACAGACTCTCTTGATCGACTGGCAGAGTTGTATTGCTGAGAGATAGTCAGGTTGCACGGAGTTCCGTTGAGTATTATCTCAGATAGGGATCCGCGTTTCACATCTCGGTTCTGGCAGAGTTTACAGAGGGCCATGGGCACAGAGCTCCGTCTCAGCACAGCTTTTCATCCTCAGACAGATGGTCAGTCAGAGCGTACTATCCAGACTTTGGAGGATTTATTGCGCTCGTGTGTGATGGACTTTGGGGGCAGTTGGGAGGATCACTTACATTTGGTTGAGTTTGCCTACAACAACGGCTTTCATTCGGTGATACAGATGGCACCGTTTGAGGCGTTGTACGGTAGGGCATGCAGGACACCTATCCTTTGGGATGAGGTTGGAGAGACTCAGCTGCTGGGACCCCAGAGAGTTCAGCATGAGGCAGAGTTAGTACGGACTATCAGACGGAGATTATCCGAGGCACAGGATCGTCAGAAGAGCTATGCTGATCGGAGGCGCAGACCCTTAGAGTTCTCTGTTGGCGATCATGTATTCCTTCGAGTTTCACCCGCGAAGGGGGTGAAACGGTTTGGTCTCAGAGGTAAGCTAGCTCCCCGATATATCGGTCCGTTCCAGATTCTGGAGAGGATTGGAGCTGTAGCTTACCGCCTAGCACTTCCACCAGCTTTGGCCGGCGTTCACGACGTGTTCCATGTTTCCATGCTGAGACGGTATGTACCAGACCCCACCCATATATTATCTGAGGTGCCTGTTCCGCTTCAGCCTGACGCCACTTATGAGGAGATACCTGTACGGATTCTGGGTTTCCGGGAGCGTCAGCTACGGAACAAGACGATCCGGCTAGTTAGAGTCGGATGGGAGCATCATTCGGATGCCGAGGCTACCTGGGAGCTCGAAGATACTATCCGAGCTCGATATCCCCATTTGTTCGACTGAGGTATGTACTAATAGTACAGTTCAGTTCAGCATTTATATTTCGTATATATATTGCTGTTGGCACCTGCTATTAGTAGTATCGAAATTTGGGGACCAAATTTTTATTAGTGGGGGAGAATGTTAAATATCAAAATTTTGGAGGGTTAAATGCGAATTTACCTAAGTTAAGGGCTTAATTGGAAATATTGGAAGATGAGAGGCTTAAGTGCAAAAGGCCCTAGGGCACTTAAATGCCAACTCTTTCTTCCCGTCGCGACTCACGAGCCGCATCTTCCCGATCGCTTCTTCCTCTCCTTCTTCTTCTCCAACGGCGACACCTTCCTCTTCCACCTAACAGCATTCGCGGCTCCGATTTCCGACCGAGCTTCCGGATCTGGGTACTTGGCGCCCGTTCCGGCCGGAGGAGAGTTGGGATTCGGTGCTGAGACGCTCCCCTCTTCCTCGATCGGGGACGCCAGTAGGTTAGGAGATCTCCACGGAAGCGGTGAGGTGATCGCCGGACCTGGGGATCGTTTAGACTGCGTCCGTTTGAGCAGGTGAGTCGCCATTTCGTTCTTGCCTCTTTCGCTGATTTTTAATCCCACCTTCGATTACTCCGGGCGTTTAAGCGCTGTTCTTGGATCTAGGGAGCGACACCGTCGACTTTTCCGAGATCAAGCTTGCTCTGAGAGATCCGGACTTACTCGACAGCTGATTTCTCGCCGTGGTAAGTCTCCATCTCCATTTCTCTTGATCTCGTTCTTCCGATTGCCTTCTAATTAGATCATGGGATGGCTCTAGGGTTCGGCGGAGATACATTCGGAGCTAGGGAACTGCTTTGCCTACAGTGGCTGTTTTGGGTTGCTGGCCGTTTGTTCCCGGCGACACAGAGAGCTGTGGAGGTGAGTTCCAGCTCTAATTCTTGATCAGATGTAACATTTGTGTGAATGGGTAGCTTGAATAGGGTTCGAATTCAGATCTTGGATTTGATGCGAATACAAATTTGGATGTCTAATTAGAATCGGTTTATGCTTGGATGTTCCGGTTCCTGGTGTAGATCTGTGATTGTTGATGTGCCGTGCGTGTGTTGGTGGATAGGGGATTCGAGTGTTGGTTCTGTGGTTGCTGATCTTCTGTTGTGAGGGGGAGTGCTCTGATCGTTGCCGTGAGTGGGAGGTGTAATGTGATTCGGTTTTGTGTTGCTTGGGTTTTAATTAATCAGTATGTGGAGTTGCTTCGATCAAGCTGGGTTGGTGAGATGGGTTGGGGAGATGTGATCTTGGTCTCTATCATTCCTTGGTACTGATTGGATTGGTCTTGGTGAGTTTATTGGGTTTGTTTTTCCCTGTGTTTTGAGCTTGGATATAGGTCAATTCTTGGTTTGGGATTGATGGAATTTAGGTTGGGCTTAGGCTAGACTTAAGTCAAACCAAGACCCAAGGATTAAGAGTTAGTCATTTGATTTGGATTAATTAAATGACTAGTGTATTAGGGTTAACTCTAATTTGATTTAGGGAATTATTTGATTAGCTATTAAATTGAGTATATAGCTAAGATCATATTTTTGGATGCAGGGCTTTGAGCTGACTCCTTGGTTGCGGATTTTATTTCTGGACGGGGATTCTTGCGCACCGGACGACATCATATTGAGGCGGGTACCTCTGACTTATCTCCTAGATAGTCACAGCCTTATATGCTTGATATGCTAGGATTAGCGATAGGGTATTATTTGCGTGTATCTGTTTTCCGTTACTATGATATATATATTAGACCTGATATGTGATACTGATACCCTCTAGGATTTAGGATATGGTGCATAATTGTATGTGATCCTTGCATAGCATGTTGATATAGGTGGATTAGATAGTAGATGCTGTGGTGACTGTCGTCATGCATCATCGTGCACCTTGCATCACTGTCGACCAGGGGCCCATTGTTGGGTAGGCTAGGTCGACAGTCATACTGACCTACCCATACGGCCATTCATGGGTTAGTGGTTGACGGTGTATGGGTAGGATGCCCTGTGCTGCTCCGCTCATGCACTCATGGGTTAGTGGACCGGAGCGTGGTAGCAGGCAGGGGTCCCTCCTTGAGTTGCCCTAATACCAGGAGATGAGAGAGGGATTTCTCCCCCATATCACATGGGGTGGGTGTAACACTCAGATAGAGATATCCCCCCAGTTCTGCGGATGATGACCAGGGGTAGGGATGGCTACCCGGATATGTCATGGGGTAGGGGTGTTACACCGACAGCATACCGTCTACTCGATCACTCTATTATACGGGGTAGGGGATGATTTTTCCCCCGGATGGGTCGAGTACTGATGAAGTCTGTATGTGGTTGTTGCACATGATTGACATGCACCTCCAGGAGACCCTTTTTCATGGTCTTGATGACCCTGCATCGCTGGTATGTTCGTTCTACTTCTCGGATTTGTTTTATTTAGTATGGATAGTACCTGTGATATCTTGATAGTTGTATCTCTATTGCTAGCTTAGACTATCTTGCATATATATGAGTTATCATCTGAGTTCTATGAACTCACCCCGTAGCTCCTTGTTTTTATTTCAGGTTGATCGCCGGGAGGGTCCACTGCCAGTCCCATCACCTTGCGTCGAGATGTTTTTCTTTGAGTTATAGTTCCTATTTTGAGTGTCGGTACTGTGTATTCGTTTTATTATCTTCCGCTGTGTGCTTATTTCGATTTGGTTGTACTTTTGTATGCCGTGGAGGCCCTTATGTCTTTTGACTTTGTTGTTAGTCATACCGGTATGCACGACTTCCTTGGTTTGTACGCTGGTTTGGTGTTTTGGTCTTGAGTATGTGAATTGTCCGCCGGGCGTAGGGGAAGCTGGCCGATCCGTATTGGTCAAGCGACTCCTCGGGGCGTGACACAATGACACCAAGAATCAGTATGAATTGCAGAGGAATTTAAAAAACACAGCACGATAGGTACAATATCTAAGCAATATAGTCAAATCATATCATCATTTCACTTTTATTCTCGTGAAAAAGGGGGAGCCCCAAGCCAACAAAGCACTATCAAGACTCTTACGGGCATCTATCTATATACAAGAACTTGTACAGCACAGTGCAAGACTGCCTTCAAGGGGGAAGTCCGAATTTGCAAGCCACAAGAACTTGTCTGGATATCATTGTATTTCTAGGAAATGCTCGAATTGCATACTGTCCAATCATCGAAACCCATTCCGGTCTCATCGCCACAAGGATTCTCCCTCAATTGTGGTTAGGGAGATTAAGCTCCAAATGAGGAAGTTATCCAGCAACTTTATTCATCTTAACTTGGAAATAATTGACACCATGTAAATGACAGGCCATTGGGCGTAGAAAGTGTCAAAAGGGACAGTAAGTAGATGAAGGGAAATTATACCTAAGGAGCTCAATCTTGCAAGGCTCCTAATTCCAACACCTGTAAAACAAGGAAACTAAAGTATGGCCGTTTTGCTGTTTTTTTTTTTATTTTGCCTCTCCAAAACAAAGGCACAATTTTTTCCCCACCTGTCATGTCTAATCTTTCAAAAACTCTAAATTGGCATACATCCTAAATCTTCTCTGTTCTGCCTGCCTTTACCAATCTCCACTGTTCATCTCCTCTCTTATCTGCTTGGGTCGGTTTCCTTTCTTCCTCACATGGGCGTGGCTTCATATCATATCTTGTCATCCCCTTGTGCCTATGCTATGATCTTCAATCATCCCTGTCCATCTCTGTTGATAGGGCATTTACTTATCTTTGCCCGCATCCTAGCCAAGATCTCCACATGCAATATTCCGTCATGTTGTTAGGACCATACCTACCTGTCTCCAACAATATCCAAGAACCTCCTATTTACCCACATCACAACTGGAACTTCGCTCTATACTTTTTGTAAAATATATCTTATGGAACCAACCAAAAAAAAAAAAAGAGGTGGATGGGAATATGTTCATTCGCTATGCAACTTCGAAGATCAAAATGTGTACATAAAACCAAATCTCTGACAATCAAACATATAAAACCAATTAAAATTCCTTATATAAATGACAATTAGTACAAAAAAAATAACTTATAGAACTTACAACTAATAGAATTGTATGTCCACTAATGCAATCGATTCACTTCCCATACTATTACTGCATTCATGCAGACAAATTGATGCACAACTTATTTATAAAAACAAAAACTATACACTGCCAATTGTAGTCATTCAATATTTCAATACTATCTGCAAGAGTTACTAATCCTTTGAGGGCTATATAATTCTTTTGCAGAAATAAAATATCGCAAAAGACTATCAATACAACCCTCTTAAATGAGTTGAATAATGATCACTCTTTACATCTGAAACAGATTTAATTTCTTCACTTTGGTTTACCACTAAATTCATGAAATTGGAGTGAACTTTTCATCTCATCTTTACTAATTCGAGCCAACCATCCATAATTTCTTAACCTAAGAGACATCTTAAATGATAGACTCCAAGAGTTTATCTTTATTCCAAAAACAATTATGTTCAAGGTTCCAACTAGTTATCAAACAATCCAAAATTGTAGTTTCTAATTTAACAGTGGGAAGCAATCCAAAATGACCAACCAGAATTTCTTCAATCAATCTAATCATGTGTTGTTCAACTGCATTTTGTTAAAGAACTTATTGATGCTAGTATTCAAACATTGACTCTCAACACATAATTTTATGCAATCAAACACTGACTCTCAGAAGCAAAAAGAAGACTAAAAAAGACACAAAAAGAAGACTAAAAAAACACTGACTCTCAGTAGCGAAATGATTTGGGTTGTGGGTTGGCTTAGGGTTCTCAAAAAAAAATTGGATAGAACAAATGGTGACAAAAATCATGTTTTGATTTTGTCTTGAATTAGGAATTCATACATGTAATGTCATTTTTTCTTCAGAATTACCCTACCTAGAATTTTATATTTGGTTGTGATGTGCAAGTGCAAAGTAATTAATTTGTACAGGCCTACTCAAGTACCATTATATATTATCACATATAGCAAAATTTGTAGAAATGCGATCTCTCTCTATGGGAAATGCCAACATAGAGCACAAATTGAGCTAAGGTGGAGGGTGTAAAAGATTAAAGAGATCCAATCCAAATCAAAAAATAAAAGCAATCATCACATGTACCTTGTCCAAATGACAACCCCAGCCAATGTGAGATTAAGGGGATTGTCTTGCCCTCTGAAGTAATCATAGTACCATAAGCATCCTTTACCATCATCACAATTGGTGAATAAAAAAGTGGTGGCAGTTATGCCATATACTTGAATGGTGAGAGAAACAATAATAGGTTTATAAAACAGTAATTAGAGCTAGAATATGAAACGAGTCTGAAAAACAAATTAGACACACTACTAGCTAAATCATAGTAGTGAGACATCTGATTCATGAACCTGCAACCTATGACAACCTCATTTTCAGTTTTACCAATCGGTTTGATTCTTTTTCATGCGAAAAGCATAGATGTTATAATTCTCACCACAAATTTATTTCCTTAATAAGATAATCCATTTGTTTTAGAGAAAAAAAAATCTACTGACGATGACGATTCATATAACCTAGTATGATGATGGAATGAGTTTGATTGATATAGGATGATTGATTTGATTTTTCTTCCCTTTGGCGAATAGTATTAATTAGAGAGTAACTGAGGCATCTCTAATTCAATTAGACACAGACGACAACTTCAGCGTAAACATTCACGGCGAAATCACCACATAGAACATTCCTTCTATCAAATCAATACGTAAAAATTGAAATTTCAACCAAATAACACTAAGAAAAATACCAACCTGATCTCCGGCGAAATCAACAATCCCAGCATGGTTTCTCGGTACCAAATCCCTCCCCGTCTTGAACCGATGCGCCTGCCTCCACACCTGAGCGGCCGAGTACAATAACGCGAGTATGGAGACAGCCAAGAGGTACCTGCATCGCCAATCAATCAGTAACCAAACGATTCGAATCGGATCCCAACCAGAATCAGCTCAGATCAGAAGCCTCACTTGTACTCCTGATACTGATCGAAGTCCTTCCAATCGCCGTGCTTATTGGAAGCCGTGATGATGGTGGCGAGCAGCGAGAAGAGGAGAAGAAGCGCGCGGAGAACCAAACCGCCCCGCTCCAACAGGTCCTCCCTCCGCCACCTGTCCACCACCGCCCTCACCACGCTGCCGCCCTCCGCCGCGGCTGGGGCGGCAGATGGGGGATGGGAGGCCGACGGATCGCCCTTCTCGAGGTCGGCCGGCATAGGGAGGTTGCCGTCGGCATCGGCTGCCATGAGGTTCGTTAGGCGAGTGGAAAAAGCGAGCAGCGGCAGAGATCGCTGGACGCGACGCCGAAAAGGAAACGAAGGGAAGGAAGGTAAAACAATTAATCAACAAACAAGGGAGCTGTCGTTTACGTGCGCGTCACGCATCGTCAGTTTGTTACGATTGATTGAGGCTTGGGAGCCATCTCAAAACTTGTTAGAATATTTATTATATTACCTGTTTTATCATAAATATAAATAAATAAATAAATTGAAATAAAATAAAAATATCATATGAAAAATGATTGACAAAAATAGAACGTAGTCTTCTAAATATATGGTTGGCCGGCCTTCGGCATTTTAAAAATCAAAATTGTTCTATTTTTAGTTTATTTATATTTATTCAAAATTTTATTGAGCTATTCGAAGTTTTTATCAGATTAAATTAAAGTATTGTTATATTAATATTTTAGTCTAACGCATTTAACAAAAAAAAACAAAAAATGAATGCTTGGTTAGGGTTATCACGATCAAGAATGAAATGAGAATGAGAATAAAATTTATTTCATTCTCGTTTAGGATCCTTATAAGATTCAATCGGATAAAAATAAAGATATCATATCTGAATTATCATTCCCTCTCCTCTCAGACATCATTAAATTAATTCCACCCTAGCCGCCCCCTCTCCCCTCGTTGCTTAGGGCTCCTCTTCGTCGACCAAATCTCTCTTTATTCGTTTATTCTCCCTTGCCGTCCCTCCCCCACCCCCACCCCGCACGCGTGCGCACGACCCCTCCCCTCTCGTCGGCATCTTCTCCCCACCGCCCCCCTCCATCAGCTTCTTCTCCTAGGCCCGGCCCTGCTGCCCCCCCCCCCTCCCCCCGCGCAAACAACAGATTCCCTCTCCCATTTCTTAGCTTCTTCTTCCGCTTTCCTCTCTACATTGATAGAAAAGAAGCACAAAATTTTTCTCTCAGCTACTTCGTGTTAAATACAATAAAAACATGATTCCAAAAATTTTGAAGACTCTTAGGGTTCATTCTGAAATCAAGGATTTGGGTGGAGGGTAAAAGTTTGATAGCACAAACTATAAGGAGGACAAAGGAATTAAACTCTAAAATTAGGGTTGGGTGTGCAAGGCCAAATTTTGAGGGCTAAATTGCAAAGAGGTCAAACACATAAATCCCCCTTTTCGCTCACCTTCCTCGCCCGTTCTGCCCGAAGCCTTTTTCCCCCCACGCGAGACCAACAACCACACCGACTCTCATCCTTCTCCTCTTGATCCCGGTTTTGATCTCATCTCTAGCGGAGCTCAGTTGATCAGAGCGGGCAGTTCTTATGGTTGTTACTCAAGTGGAAAACAAAGCAATTGTGGTCCTCTCGCGTTGAACAAAAGTGTCAGTACGGGGGCAGAGTCTGTGCAGCGCCTCTAGCCCTGATCGACTGAGGAGTCTTCACGGGCCTTGTATCACTAGGTAGACTTTCTTTGTACCCCTTGGATCTGGTAGTTTTGGTTGTTTGAGCTTTCCATGAGAGCTTTGATAAGATCGTTGGCACAAAGCTCATCATGTTTCCTCGTTGTGGCAATTATGTAGGGGTGGATTTTGTTGGTGCAGACAGCACCCAAGTCGAACCTGTATTTTGATAATGGCAAAAGGGTTCAAAAGTTAAGATGTTATGTTTATCTAACATGCTACTTGAGTGTGCAGATTGAAAGTCCTAGCGAAAGACTGCTAGGCACCAGGCGAAGGACTTCCTGGAACCGAAGACCCAGTGAAGGGCTGCTGGACACCTAGCGAAGGAATGCTAGGCACCAGGCGAAGGACTGCTTGGTACTAAAGACCTGGCGAAGGAATGCTAGGCACCAGACGAAGGACTGCTTGGTACTGAAGACCTGGCGAAGGACAACTAGGCACCAGGCGAAGGACTGCTGGGCAAAAGTCCAACCGGAGGAGCCGGTAGGAATTAGGTAAATTCTCCTGAGAGGAGTAGGTGAGGACGCGTTCCCCGTCGAGGGAACAGTAGGCATCGGTTCGACCTAGGGCTCCATTTTGGAGACCCAAAGTCAGAACCAAGACAGCTACGGCTGTAAGACTCACTAACATATTTGCTCTATCTTGTTTGGTACTAACCCTGGATGCAGGACCGAAGGAACGAGTGTCTGCAGCTCAGAAAGCCTCAAAGGAGTGAGGCAGCAGCTGGGTTGGGCGCCCGGAAGGACCCGGACGCCCTAAGTACAAGCCAAACATGAGTTCAGCAAAAGTATGCTTCGGAAGCTCACTAGGCGGGGCGCCCCCATGCTCCTGGGCACCCCGTGCTCCCGGGCGCCCCGGGCTCAAGCCAACGAAGCGGATAGAGTAAAGCCAGCGAGAAGCCCGCGGATCGAGTCAACCCGGGCGCCCCCAGCATCCCGGGCGCCCCCACAGTCAACTCTCAGCCCTATTCGAGTGGGATAAGGGCTGACCGAGACTTGCTCGAATCAGCTGACACGTGGGGGGGGGGGGGCGCTCCCAACGTTCAGGGCGCCCCAGGAGGCTATAAATAGCCTCTCGACCCCAAGGCTTCAGACAACACTTCTTCCAACGCCAATACGCTCTTCTAGTCAAGCGCTTTGCTCCGGAAACCTCCCGACTCAAGATACAAGCGCCGACGACGTCCCTCTGCTCCGAGATATATTCCACACCGGACGTCGGCAATGAAGAGCTGTTCTTTTAAGTTTACTGTACTACAATTGATATACAATTCTTGTAAACCTTTTACGCACATATAGAATTTCCCACAGTAAAATGTCAACGACCGTGGGCCTTGGAGTAGGAGCCGACCACGACTCCGAACCAAGTAAAATCTTGGTGTTTTGTGTGTTGTTTAGTTTTAATTTTTCCGCTGCGTATTCTCTTTTTCAATCCGAAACGACTTATGATATTCACCCCCCCTCTATCGTTTTCTCTCGATCCAACAAGTGGTATCAGAGCGAGGAAGCTCAAAATTGGTGCAACCACCAATTTGAGAATTTTTCAGATTTTTATGAAATCTTTTTAATTCTTTTTCCGCTCAAAATTTTTCTCGTTAATCGAGGTTGGTGCAACACCCCTCGATAAATATTTTTTTCTTCCTGCACTACTAATCCAAGACCAAGTCTTGGGATATTTTCTTTCTTTTGTTTATTATTATTTCAGATAAATTCTTAAATGGCCATGCAAGAAGGCTTCAGTACCGCAAGACCGCCGCTCTTCAGTGGGGAGGGCTTCTCCTACTGGAAGAGCAGAATGGAGGTCCACCTGAAAACTCAGGTGGACATATGGATAATCATCCAGTCCGGACTAGAAATACCAAGGAATGCTGATGGAGTACAACAATCTTACACTGAATGGGGCGCTGCACTCAAAAAGAAAATTAAAGCCGATGCCAAAGCGACCCAAACACTCCAATGCGACCTAACAAAAGAGGAGCTGAACCGGGTGGGTCCATTCAACAGCGCCAAAGAACTCTGGGGTAAGCTGATCGAACTACACGAAGGAACCTCCGACACCCGAATCAGCAAGAGGGACCTTCTGCTAAACAAGCTATACACCATCAAGGTGAACGAAGGCGAATCAGCAGCTCAGCTCCACGCCAGAATTCAGGAGCTGATGAACGGTCTACACACCATTGGTCACAAGGTAGAAAACCGTGACCTAATAAGGTACGCCCTTAACGCTTTGCCAAGAAACACCTTGTGGGCATCTATGGTAGATGCTTACAAAGTTTCTAGGGATCTTTCCAAAATCAAGTTAGATGAACTTTTTTCTGAACTCGAATTACATGAACAGACTAACTGCAATCTGGCCGAGAAAGGCATTGCCTTTGTTGCAGGTAAAGCTGGAAAGACAACCAAGAAGAAGCCTCAACCTGCATCCGAGTCTGATTCAGATTCAGACTCAGAAGACAGCGAGGGAAATCGGCCTAAGTTGGTTCGGCTAGCCCGCGACTACTACAAAGAGCTAAAAAACCAGACCAACAGAAGAAAAGCCAGCCGAAGAAAGGAAGAACCAGCTGAACTCTCGAATGAAAAGAATAAACCCAACGTAACCTGTTACGAGTGCAAGCAGAAGGGCCACTACAAGACTGAATGCCCCAACCTAAAGGAAACAAAGAAGACAAGAAAGAAGAAGGCACTTCAGGCAACGTGGGACGAGTCCTCCTCCTCCGAAGAAGAAGAGGTCCCACAGTCGAACCTGCTCGCACTAACCGAGTCAGAAGAAATCGAGACCGAGTCAGAGTCGGAGCCGGACGACGGCAAACTTACATTCTCATAGGACAGCGAAATAACTGTAAGTCGTTTTTCAAGAAATCAATTAAAAGAATTAATTTCCTATCTTTCTCGAGATTTAGCGAAAGCTAAACTCCGAGTCGAATCTCTCCGACAGGAAGTAAAACTCCTGAAAGAGAGAGCTGACTCTAGATCCTTAACTGAGAAGGTTCAAGAAGGAACCTCTACTCAAGTTGAAAAACTTGAGAAAGAGAACTCCTCCTTGAAAACTCAAGTTAAGGACCTTAGATCAGCCTTAGAACGATTCACTTCTGGTTCCAAGGGTCTTGACATGATTCTTGGAAAACAGAAGTCGGTTCTAAATCGATCCGGACTAGGCTATAGAACCAAATCTAGACAAAGATCCTACTATGCTGTACTGAACCAGTCCGGACCTAAAGTTCAAGCATGGGTACCCAAACTGTCCCTAAACAAACAAACTGGATCAAATCAGTATTGGATCTCCAAGGACAAGATTCACATCTTGCCAAACCATTATCGTGGCTTTAGTCCAGGGGAAGCCAAATTAAAAACAATATTTATTGTTAGATAAAATTCAATGTTTGTTGCATGATTGATTGTTTATTTAATTCCTGCAATTTACCATGCTTAGACTTAGGAATGGTTAGTTTAAGGACTGAACCAACTTAACTGAAATTTGAACAACATAGTATTGGGTGGCGGTGAGATGATAGTATGTTAGGGAAGCCAATTTTAATAAGGTCAAGTATACTCTACTTGGTCTCTTTAGACTGGTGAAACTAGCCGAAGCTACCGATCCAAGACCCAAACTAGTTAGACCAGAATTTTTCAAAAAAATAATTTTGAAAATGAAATTTCATTAAAAGGCTTTGTCAAGGAAATGGTTGATGATCCAATAAGGCTACGGCCAAAGAAGGCCTAGTGCCTCGCCAAGACCTGGAAGTCGATTTTTGAAATTCAAATTCAAATTATTCTTTGTAAAATTCGAATCTAACACAAATTTGTTGGTGCAGGAAGCACCATATCGAACCTTGTTTTGATATTGGCAAAGGATTCAAAGTTAAGTTTATTTGTGATCTAATAAAGTTACTCAAGTGTGCAGAGACAAAGCCCTAGCGAAGGACTGCTAGGCACTGGCGAAGGAATGCTAGGGTAAAAAGCCTTAGCGAAGGACTGCTAGGCACCTGGCGAAGGACTGCCAGGATACAAAGCCTTAGCGAAGGACTGCTAGGCACCTGGTGAAGGACTGCCAGTATCCAAGCCCTAGCGAAGGACTGCTAGGCAACTGGCGAAGGACTGCCAGTATCCAAGCCCTAGCGAAGGACTGCTAGGCACCAGGCGAAGGACAGCTTCGGACTGAAACCCTAGCTAAGGAATGCTAGGCACCGGGCGAAGGACAGCTCGGTATCCAAGACCTGGCAAAGGACCGCCGGGCAAAAGTCCAACCAGAGGAACGGTTGGCATCAGGTAAATTCTCCCGAGAGGAGTAGGTGAGGACGCGTTCCCCGTCGAGGGAACAGTAGGCGTCGGTTCGACCTAGGGCTCCATTTTGGAGACCCAAAGTCAGAACCAAGACAGCTAAGGCTGTATAAACTAATATTTTATTGTTTTATTGTGTTTTGGACTAACCTTGGATGCAGGACCGAAGGAACGAGTGTCTGCAGCTCAGAGAGCCTCAAAGGAACGAGGCAACAGCTGACCAGGGCGCCCGGAGTGTCCCGGGCGCCCCCAAGGTAAACACAAAACACAAGAAAGCAAAGCAAGCTTCGACAGCTCAACTCCCGGGTGCCCCCACTGTGCCCCCACTGTTCCCGGGCGCCCCCAGCGCTCCGGGCGCCCCCAATAGCAAGTCATCGAAGCTCAAGCCAGCGAAGCCAAGGGATAAGGTTTGACCCGGTCAACCCGGGCGCCCCCAGCATCCCGGGCGCCCCGGTCAAGATCTGATCCCGATTTTGAAGGGATCAGAAGCTGACCGAGACCGAGGCGGATCGGATGACACGTGGGGGGGGTGCCCCCGACGTCCCGGGCGCCCCCAGGCCCTATAAAAGGACCCTCGAACCAAGGCTTCAAAGCAACAATTCATTCAACGCTTCGATGCTCTTCTGCTCCCGCGCTCTGCTCTGGTAACCTCCAACTCGAGCCGACGACGTCCCTCCGCTCTGAAAAGTCAATCTACCTCAGACGTCGGTAACAAAAGAGTGATCTTTTAATTTTGTGTTTACGATACTGCAATTGTAATATTGATTTGTAAACCATTTTGCGAACTTATAGAATTGCCCGCAGAAAACGGTCAATGACCGTGGGCCTTGGAGTAGGAGTCGACCTAGGCTCCGAACCAAGTAAAATACCTGTGTTTGCGATTGTCTTTATTCCGCTGTGAAAATTCTCTAATTTCTAAAATTCGAACGCTTTCCGATATTCACCCCCCCTCTATCGGCTCTCTCGATCCAACAAAATTTTCAGTTAATTGTAGATTCAAACATTTTTTTTATAAACTCAAAATCAACTGTTTTCAAAATTAATTCATTTTTTAAAAATAAATCATAATTTTTCAAAATAAATTCTATCTACCAAAACCTGTCTCACAAACCCATAAGGCAAACATGATTGATAACCTTAGATTAGGTGAGACAAACTAGGCTGTGAAAATCAATTTAGGCTATTCCTGATTCTAATTGGATCCCAATCAACAAAACTCTTTATGCGTAGGAACATAAAGATTTGGACCAATGGATGTTGGATAGCGGTCGCTCCAGACACATGACTGGAGATAAATTGAAATTCACCAAACTCAAGTTCAAGAACCTAGGCTCAGTGGCATTTAACAACAATGCTACACTCAAGGTAATTGGGTCAGGTAATATTGAACTTTAATCTGACTTTGTTATTAAAAAAGTACTTTTGGTTGAAAATTTTAATTTTAACTTGCTTAGCATAAGTCAGTTGTGTGATTCTGGTTATGTAGTTACCTTCAACAATTCTGACTGCCTGATTAGAAACCTGCAAGACTCGGAAATCATGCTTAAGGGCACTAGGAAAAATAATGTTTACACTATAAACCTACCCCTAGTACCTAAATGTATGTTAACTCAGTTAGAACAATCAAACCTCTGGCATAGGAGATTAGGTCACACTAATCTGAGAATTATTTCAAAAATCACCCAACTTGGCCTAATTAAAGGTATCCCTAAAATTAAAAATCATGAAAACTTAATATGTGAATCATGTAATCAAGGTAAACAAACCAGGTCTAATCACAAACTAATCCAATCTGATCAAACTCAAACCACACTTGAGCTTCTGCACCTTGACCTATTTGATTCACATGGAGCCAAGTCACTAAGCGGAAACCAGTACTGCCTATTAATAGTTGATGATTACTCTAGGTTTACCTGGGTTAGGTTTCTAAAGACCAAAGATGAAACCCTAAACCTACTTAATGAATTTTGTAAGTTAATTGAAAATCAAAACGATACTAAAATCAAAAGACTTAGGAGTGACCACGGGGGAGAATTTGAAAATCAACAGTTCGAGGAATTCTATAAGGTAAATGGGTACATACATGAATTTTCGTATCCTAGAACCCCCCAGCAAAATGGGATAGTCAAAAGGAGAAATAAAACTCTACAGGAAGCCGCTAGGGCTATGCTCAACGAATTCAACCTAGTCAACCAATATTGGGCAGAAGCAGTTAGTACGGCTTGCTACATTCAAAATAGAGTCCTGATTAACAAGCGACACAACAAAACACCCTATGAATTATACTACCATAGACTTCCAAATCTACACTACCTAAGGGTCTTTGGATGCAAAGTCCATATCCTAAACACCAAAGACTATCTAGGAAAATTCCACTCTAAGTCAACCCCAGGCATCTTCCTAGGATATTCAACCACAAGTAGAGCCTATAGGGTTTACAACAAACAAACTAAGAAAATTGAAGAAACAACCAATTTAATATTTGATGAAGAAATTAACTCAAAACCTGATAATCCAAATCAAACTTCATCAAATACTGATCAAGAAGATAATGAACAAACTGTTGAACCCTTAAATGAACTAACCATTGAACCAACTAGTGAGTCAGTTGAACCAAATGTTGAACCAGATGTTGAATTAAATATTGAACAAAATCGACCAGCCGGGTCTGAGGCTGAACCAAGTTCAAGAAAAACCAAGAAACCCAGACTTAGTCACCCAACTGATCAAATTATGGGTGATCCAACTTTAGGAGTCAGAACTAGGTCTTCCTATAGAAACCTTAGTCAGATAGCAATGATTTCAAAAATAGAATCTAAGACTATAGAGGAAGCCCTACATGATCCTAATTGGATCATAGCTATGCAAGAAGAGTTAGCCCAATTTGAGAGAAACCAAGTCTGGGAATTAGTACCTAAACCTGAGGGCAAATCTGTAATTGACACTAAGTGAGTTTTTATGAACAAGTTAAATGATCAAGGAGAAATAGTCAGAAATAAAGCCCGCTTAGTAGCGAAAGGATTCAGTCAGGTAGAAGGGTTAGATTATGACGAAACCTATACCCCGGTAGCCAGACTTGAGTCCATTAGAATGTTATTGGCCTTTGCATCCCATAAAGGATTTAAACTATACCAAATGGATGTAAAGTCAGCATTTCTAAATGGATTCATTAAGGAAGAAGTCTATGTAGGACAACCCCTGGTTTTGAAGACTTAGAAAGATTTGACCATGTGTACAAACTTACTAAAGCACTTTATGGACTAAATCAAGCACCTAGGGCCTGGTATGAACGCTTATCAACTTACCTAATTTCTAAAGAATTTAAACAAGGACAAATTGACTCAACCCTATTTATTAAAACCTTAGGAAAAGAAATCTTTATTGCCCAAATCTACGTCGATGACATAATCTTTGGGTCCACCAACTCTAATTTTTTAAAAGAATTCATGAAAATAATGGAAAACAAGTTTGAAATGAGCCTAGTTGGTGAGCTCAACTTTTTCCTAGGGTTATTGATTAAACAAACTAGGGATGAAAACTATGTCCATCAATCCAAATATGCTAAAGAATTAATAAAGAAATTTAAAATGGATAACTCTAAAAGCATAAGTACCCCCATGGCCATAAATGTAAAAATAGATAGTGACCCTGATGGTAAACCAGTAGACCTTAAGCTCTATAGGAGTATGATTGGAAATCTACTGTATCTTACAGCCAGCAGACCTGATATCCTTTTTGCTGTAGGAATGTATGCTAGATACCAAACCTGTGCTAAGAAAACACACTTAGCAGCCCTAAAAAGAATACTAAGATATGTAAAGGGCACCTTACATGTAGGGATTTGGTATCCTAGGACCTCAACCTTTGACTTGTCAGGATACTCAGATTCTGACTACGGTGGTTGTAAATTAGATAGAAAGAGCACAAGTGGAAGCTGCCAACTGTTAGAAAATAGTCTAGTAAGTTGATGCAGCAGAAAACAACACTGTGTAGCTCTATCCACAACTGAAGCTGAGTATGTTACCTTAGGAGAGTGTGTAGCACAATTACTATGGATGATGCACACTCTTAAGGACTTCTAGCTTAACTACACTCAAACTCAAGTCTTCATTGACAATATAAGCTCAATTAATCTAACTAAGAACCCAATCTAACATTCCAGAACTAAACACATAGAAGTTAAACACCATTTTGTAAGAGATCACGTAGCCAGGGGTGAGATAGTCCTTAAACATGTAGATTCTAAATCTAACTTAGCTGACATATTCACCAAACCCCTACCTGAATCTGAGTTCAGCTCACTAAGAAGGCAGTTAGGATTATGCTTGGTAGAATAGGTTTACTCTACTTTTGTTTTTTCTCAGCTTTATTTAATTTGAAAAATCAGTTTTTGATTAAAACTGCTTTATGTGATTTCAAAATCAGCTTTTACTTGGTTTAAAAAATCTTTTTAATAGATTTTTCGACTTAGTTTTATTTTCAAAAACTACCCTCTTCAAAACTAGGGCTTTTTCGCAAATGGACTTAGCCTAGGCCCTAACCCTAGAAATGCATGCACCTATAGATCTAGAAGTCAGCATCTCACAAGCACCTTAGGGTACTTATGATTGATAGCCTAGAATGGGTTGAGATGCTTAGGTCTTTGCCTTAATTCAAGATGCTTTAAGTCAGTGCATCTGCAGAAATTGGGACACTAAATACAACTTAAACAGTAATCAAGTTAAGTGTCAAGTTTAGAAAATCTAACTTAAACAAAACACTTAACTCGACTAACCCTAGCGAAAACTACTATTTATAACAGTTAGTAAGTAGCTAATTGGGTTAGACAGGACCCTAAAAGAGATAATTGAAATTGGTTTGGTCTTGAATTGGTTCAGTACAACACATTATGCAATTTATTTATCTTTTTTCTGCTATATTGCTTTATTTTTGATATATGGCAAAGGGGGAGAGATAGGAAAGGAGAGAAGCGTAAATTTTTTTTTTTCAAAATTTTATTCTTTCTTCAAAAAGTACTTAATCTATTTGTTTTCAAAATTACTAAGTTTTTCTTCAAAAGTTTCTCTAAGTTAAGCTGCTTTCAAACTTAAACTTAAGCTGCTTTTAAATCTTTTTAAGTACTTAAACTTAAGCTGCTTTCAAATCTTCTTAAGTACTTAAACTTAAGCTGTGTTCAAAAATCTTTTTTAAGTACTTAAACTTAAGCTGTGTTCAAAAATCTTTTTAAATACTTAAACTTAAGCTGCGTTCAAAAATCTTTTTAAGTACTTAAACTCAAGCTGTTTTTCAAAAAGTTTTTCTAAGTACTTAAAACTTAAGCAGTTGTAAATTTTGCTAAGTACTTATCTTAAACTTAAGCTATGGTTCTAAGAACTTAAAACTTCAGAAGATGTTTCTTTTCTACTGACTTGAAATTTCTTAAGGGTAAACCTTCAAAAGTGCACAACCAATTTTTTTGGAAAATATGTTTCTAAAGGTTCTTTTGAAAATTGCTCTAAGTGTTTGAAAAATTAATTCCATCTTTAGACATAGAAATTTTTGTTAAAAACGCCACGAACTTTTGAAAAACCTAGGGGGAGATTTCTTCCAGGGGAGGAAACTAAACTTTTATATCATCTGTTCAGATTAACTTAACTTTTTGAACCGGGTTGCCATAAATCAAAAAGGGGGAGATTGTTGGTGCAGACAGCACCCAAGTTGAACCTGTGTTTTGATAATGACAAAAGGGTTCAAAAGTTAAGTTGTTATGTTTATCTAACATGCTACTTGAGTGTGCAGATTGAAAGTCCTAGCGAAGGACTGCTAGGCACCAGGCGAAGGACTGCCTGGATCCGAAGACCCAGCGAAGGGCTGCTGGGCACCTAGCGAAGAAATGCTAGGCACCAGGCGAAGGAATGCTAGGCACCAGGCGAAGGACTGCTTGGTACTGAAGACCTGGCGAAGGAATGCTAGGCACCAAGCGAAGGATTGCTTGGTATTGAAGACCTGGCGAAGGACAGCTAGGCACCTGGTGAAGGACTGTTGGGCAAAAGTCTAACCGGAGGAGCCGGTTGGCATCAGGTAAATTCTCCTGAGAGGAGTAGGTGAGGACGCGTTCCCCGTCGAGGGAACAGTAGGCGCCGGTTCGACCTAGGGCTCCATTTTGGAGACCCAAAGAGACAACTACGGCTGTAAGACTCACTAACATATTTGCTCTATCTTGTTTGGTACTAACCCTGGATGCAAGACCGAAGGAACGAGTGTCTGCAGCTCAGAAAGCCTCAAAGGAGTGAGGCAGCAGCTGGGTTGGGCGCCCGGAAGGACCCGAGCGCCCTAAGTACAAGCCAAACATGAGTTCAGCAAAAGTATGCTTCGGAAGCTCACTAGGCAGGGCACCCCCATGCTCCCGGGCGCCTCGGATGCCTCGGGCGCCCCGAGCTCAAGACAACGAAGCAGATAGAGTCAAGCTAGCGAGAAGCTCGCGGATCGAGTCAACCCGAGCGCCCCCAGCGTCCCGGGCGCCCCCACAGTCAACTCTCAGCCCTATTCGAGTGGGATAAGGGCTGACCGAGACTTGCTCGGATCAGCTGACACGTGGTGGGGGGGGGGGCGCCCCCAACGTTCAGGGCGCCCCAGGAGGCTATAAATAGCCTCTCGACCCCAAGGCTTCAGACAACACTTCTTCCAACGCCAATACGCTCTTCTACTTAAGCGCTCTGCTCCGGAAACCTCCCGACTCAAGATACAAGCGCCGACGACGTCCGTCTGCTCCGAGATACATTCCACACCCGACGTCGGTAACGAAGAGCTGTTCTTTTAAGTTTACTGTTCTACAACTGATATACAATTCTTGTAAACCTTTTGCGCACATATAGAATTGTCCGCAGTAAACGGTCAACGACCGTGGGTCTTGGAGTAGGAGCCGACCACGATTCCGAACCAAGTAAAATCTTGGTGTTTTGTGTGTTGTTTAATTTTAATTTTTCCGCTGCGTATTCTCTTTTTTAATCCAAAACGACTTACGATATTCACCCCCCCTCTATCGTTTTCTCTCGATCCAACAGATTTGAGGGAGAATAGGAGGTGCCGTGGAGTCTCCCGGAGTTCGAGGTTCTTCCGATTGATTCAGTTAAGGATTGTCTATTTCCAAGTTTGGATCTCTGTCATTATCTCATTTTGGCTTGGGATGTCTTAATTATGCTCAAATCAATGGAGATTGTGGGTAGGAATTAGTTTCTTCAGTGTTTATTTTTGGTTGATGAGGTTTTGGATGATGAATGGTATACGGGTTCGATTATGTTAGATTAGGCTTTGGAGAATGTGGTATTGATCTTGGCATTGTTTACCGGGGGATACCTGTTAGTGATATGAGGGAAGTGTCCTAAGACAATCGCCTTATGATTGTAATCATTTATTTTAATAAATGAATATTCACTATTTGAGTATACATGTTTGTGTATTTGATTGAGATCTTAAACTCATTTACTGCAATACAATTCACAGCATGAGAGAATTTGTGATGAATTCACAACTAGTGATTATCTCTACATGTGCAATTGTGAAGTATTGAAATTGTCCCTAGTCGATGAATTGATAAATACGGACACTATCAATTTTGTTAAGACTAGCATGAGTCATTCTCTAATCAGCTAATTCTCACTGGCTGGTGACATTGAGATGTCCGGAGATAAACATGAATGCTAGTTAAGGGAACTAGTTCATTGGAGTGACTGGCTATAAAACTTCATATGGTAGTCTACATATAGATATGTCAGTGAAGTTCTTACTGCAGCTTAAGTGCGATGTTTCTTTGACTTGCGGTGTTCAAGTCATCTTGGTCATGGAGACTTATACTTTGACATCTTAAGCAAGAATCTCAAAGGAGGTGTGTGTTAGTGATATGAGAAAAGTGTCCTAAGGCAATCGCCTTATGATTGTAATCATTTATTTTAATAAATAAATATTCACTATTTGAGTATACGTGATTATGCATTTGATTGAGATCTTAAACTCATTTACTGAATGCCTGCAATACAATTCACAGCATGAGAGAATTTGTGATGAATTCACAACTAGTGATTATCTCTACATGTACAATTGTGAAGTATTGAAATTGTCCCTAGTCGATGAATTGATAAATACGGACACTATCAATTCTGTTGAGACTAGCATGGGTTATTCTCTAATCAGCTGATTCTCACTGGCTGGTGACATTGAGATGTCCGGAGATAAACATGAATGCTAGTTAAGGGAACTAGTTCATTGGAGTGACTGGCTGTAAAACTTCATATGGTAGTCTACATATAGATATGTCAGTGAAGTTCTTACTGCAGCTTAAGTGCGATGTTCCTTTGACTTGCGGTGTTCAAGTCATCTTGGTCATGGAGACTTATACTTTGACATCTTAAGCAAGCATCTCCAAGGAGGTGTGGACCCAGGATGATTGGGTATAAGCCGAAGTGCCCGAAGATGTTTGAACAACCTACAAAGGATTCACCACTCCTTGCGAGGAGATGTATACCTGAGGCCTATCGTCGGATTGTTACTCGAAGCCTCTGGCCAGAGCTTGACATGTTCAGAGTATGAATCTCTTAAATACATGAGAGTAATTAGAATCCGTAGGACGAGAAAACGTTACTTGGGCTAGGTGTGACGTAGTCAGCCTAGTGGGGACTGACACACATAGACCATGTCCTGAACCAAGTGGGTATAAGATGGTGAAGGGAATGGGGCACGATTCATTATAGCTGCTGAAGGATTTCAGAATTGTTTCTGAGGTCAACCGTTGATCTTTCGATTAATTGGGGATCATGATGTACTACTAGGTGCCACTCATGATCGTTCTATAATTGGTTAATTATAGACGGCGAACATAAATTGAAAGCCTATTTAGTAACACGTACTACGAGTAATCCGAGGGATTTAAAACGAGTTAAAAATTGGATTTTCTAATCAAGAGAGATTAGGTTTGGTTGAGCCAAACGATAAGTCGAATCTGAATTTTTCAGAGACGCATCGGAAGCGTAAAATGGCTAAGTCTTTTGAAGACTTAATAGATGAATTAAATAAGTTTAATTCATTGGGGCATGGCTTGGATGGGCCGGCTAAAGAGGGTCTCCATCCTCTTTGCTTGGCCGACCACAACAAAGGGAGAGAACCAAGTTTTTGGTTCAATTTATAAAATAAACCAAGCGTGGTTTGTTTTATAAAATTATGGATGATATAAATTTTTATATAATAAACCAAGGTTTGGTTTATTTTTCATGGAAATTAAAATGAACCATGGATTGGTTTATTTTATTTTATAAAATCAATCATGGATTGATTTACCATGATAAGAAAATTTATTCCATAAGAAAAAAGAGACTTGGTTGATTTTTATCATGAATTAAAATATGATAAAACTTGGCATGATGGAATAAGTCATAGAAAATTTATTCCATAAGAAAAAGGAGACTTGGTGGTTGAGAGGCCACTATATAAAGGACCCAAGGCAAGATTTGGAGAATAATTGAAGTATTCTTGCTTGGGCTCTCTCCCTCTCCTCCCTTCTTCCTCTTGGCCGGCCACAAGGTTCTTATCCCTTCTTCTTGCCGTGAGCACAAGGAGAAGTATCGAGGCGACGAAGTTCTTCCGTTGGGACGATCTTCCTCTCCGACCATCATCACCTTGGGATTGGGCGCAAGTCATCTTCCTCCTTCTCGCCGGAATTGTGATTTCGGCCAACCTTGGTAGTGTGTTTTTTCCGATGTGATTACTTCTCTCTTGGTTTTTCTTGTCGCGTTCTCGGAGAATCTAGTAGTTCTCGAGAACACGAAACTCGTGGCTTTGCGAAGTCATTCTGAAGATACTCGGCGTGGACGTGAATAGAGGCGAAGCTTCCGAGGGACGCTTACGGTTGGATCTCGTCCCTTCCTTCGAGTTATGCGAGGTAATAAGTAAATTAGATTACGTTTCTGCAAAATTTTAAATATATGATCATGTCTACACAAGAAAAAGTTGCATGCATAGATGTGTGGTTAAATAATTTGTGAAATTATTTATGCTAAACCTTCCGCTGCACGTAATTAATTTCAAAATTATGAACCCGCATCCATGTCAACATGCACCCGGTCTCAACTGTGTGGAACCAGGATGATTGGGTATAAGCCGAAGTGCCCGAAGATGTTTGAACAGCCTACAAAGGATGCACCACTCCTTGCGAGGAGATGTATACCCAAGGCCTATCGTCAGATTGTTACTCGAAGCCTCTGGCCAGAGCATGTCATGTTCAGAGTATGAATCTCTTAAATACATGAGAGTAATTAGAATCCGTAGGACGAGAAAACGTTACTTGGGCTAGGTGTGACGTAGTCAGCCTAGTGGGGACTGACACACATAGACCATGTCCTGAATAATGTGGGTATAAGATGGTGAAGGGAATGGGACACGATTCATTATAGCTGCTGAAGGGTTTTAGAATTGTTTCCGAGGTCAACCGTTGATCTTTCGATTAATTGGAGATCATGATGTACTACTAGGTGCCACTCATGATCGTTCTATAATTAATTGATTAATTATAGATGACCAACATAAATCGAAAGCCTATTTAGTCACACGCACTACGAGTAATCCGAGGGATTTAAAACGAGTTAAAAATTGAATTTTCCAATCAAGAGAGATTAAGTTTGGTTGAGCCAAACGATAAGTCGAATCTGAATTTTTCAGAGACGCATCGGAAGCGTAAAATGACTAAGTCTTTTGAAGACTTAACAGATGGATTAAATAAGTTTAATTCATTGGGGCTTGGCTTGGATGGGTCGGCCAAAGAGGGCCTCCATCCTCTTTGCTTGGCCGGTCACAACAAAGGGAGAGAACCAAGTTTTTGGTTCAATTTATAAAATAAACCAAGTGTGGATGATTTAAATTTTTATATAATAAACCAAGGTTTGGTTTATTTTTTATGGAAATTAAAATGAACCATGGATTTGTTTATTTTATTAAAATCAATCATGGATTGATTTACCATGATAAGGAAATTTATTCCATAAGAGAGAAGATTTTTATCATGAATTAAAATATGATTTTAACCATGATATAAAATCAAACTTGGCATGATGGAATAAGTTATTTCATATTTGAGAGGCTTAATGGTTGAGAGGCCACTATATAAAGGACCCAAGGCAAGGCTTGGTGGTAATAATTATAGAGATGAAGGCATAGGCTCTCTCCCTCTCTTTCTCTCCTTCTCTTCTCCCCTTCTTGCCGTGCGCCAACCAGCCCCAAGAAGGAGCACCAGCCGGGCATCCTTTTGTGGTTAGTATTTCGACTTCTCTCTTGGTTTTTCTCGTCGCGTTCTCAGAGAATCTAGTAGTTCTTGAGAACACGAAACTCGTGGCTTTGCGAAGTCATCCCGAAGATACTCGGCGTGGACGTGAATAGAGGCGGAGCTTCCAAGGGACGCTTACGGTTGGATCTCGTCCCTTCCTTCGAGTTACGCGAGGTAATATGTAAATTAGTTTACGTTTCTGCAAAAATTTTAAATATATGATCATGTCTACACAAGATAAAATTTCATGCTTAGAAGCGTGGTTAAATGATTTAGAGAAATTATTTATGCTAAACCTTCCGCTGTACGTAATTAATTTTAAAATTACGAATCCACATCCATGTCAACATGCACCAGGTCCCAACAGTGATATCAGAGCCGAGGTTTGTGTTCGACATAATCATATAATTGTTTTGCGGAAAGCTTTATCATGATCTCAATTTTGGAAAATTTTCAATTATGGAAACTTTCCAATTATGGTAAATTTTCGATTTAGGAATTTCAAAGTTTGGAAATCCTCATGAAATTTCGCAAACTTTTGAAATATCTCTGTTTCTGAAATTTTATGATAATTGTGAAAACTTTCTATTTTTGGAAACTTTCCAATTTTGGAAATTTTCTATTTTGGAAATTTTCCAATTTTGGAAATTTTCTAATTTTGGAAAAACGTAAGTTTTCTTTGTACTAGAAACTTACAATTATTCTGAAAACCTTTTATTTTTTGAAAACTTTCCATTTATGGAAAGCTCGCAATTTTGGGTACTTTCTTTCAAGAAAGTCTAGACAAATTATGGGAATGTTAATTGGCATTTAAATTTATAATTAAAAATT
Organism: Boesenbergia rotunda; assembly: GCA_024364735.1. Classification (NCBI taxonomy): domain Eukaryota; kingdom Viridiplantae; phylum Streptophyta; class Magnoliopsida; order Zingiberales; family Zingiberaceae; genus Boesenbergia; species Boesenbergia rotunda. Next base: position 226,488 of record JAGFNQ010000404.1, read on the forward strand.
AAATTATTTACAAAATTTTTTATTTTGGATCGAGCCTCGGGGAGCCGTCCAATTTAAAATTAGTTGTTATAATTAAATTTCCTAAATTTAATTTAAATTATCAAATGTTTAATTTGGATTGAGCCTCGGGGAGCCATCCAAATTAAGTTATTGATATTAATTTTTCATAAATAAAATATGTGATCAAATCTTGGAAATTTTTGAGGTGATTCTCAAACGATAATTTCCTTATTTGATTTATGAGGTGATGCTCTTACATATTATTGTCTCCAAAATTAATTAAGAAAATTGTTTCCTATAGAGTTTATTTCCTTAAATAAGATTTTCATGAAAATAATATATGGTTGAATTAAGAGAATCTGTCTCTTAATTTAATAAGATTTGATTTAGAGAAATCAAAGTCTTAAACATATTATTTTTGAAATTGATTATAATAATTCAGGAAATTGTTTCCCAAAACAATTCCTTGAATAAAGTATGAAATTAGAATTAGAAAATCCGGTTCCTAATTCAATTAATGAGACTTGATAAATTAAGTCACATACATACTTTATTAAGGAAATCGTTAGAACATGACATAATTATATGTCATGAATGTGCATAAAAGAAAAGGATGAGACCCAAAACCCCTTACAAAATATTAAGGCCAACACCTTCCATTAATATGGTTAGAACCGGAGTTTTGTTTCTCGTTTGGGTTGATGGACACATTCATGCCCGACTTGAACCTCAACATGTTCAAACCATGGAATTAGTTTATGATTAATATAGTTGGAGTCAGAGGTCAATCCTTAGTTTTGGTTGTTGGGCACATCCAAGCCTGACTAAATGGTTGAATGAGCTCCAACCATATTAAAAACTATTTCTTGATTAATGGGTCAGCCTTAAGCTTGGAGCATCGATTTGTTGTGCCACAACCAAGGTCGATGTAAAGAGAGGTGCAGTTGGGTGCTATGTATATTGTTGCATACTTGTTAATGAGTTAACAACCCAATGATTTATGCAAACATTCAATTAGTTGATAGCATAGTGTGATAGTTACATATGTATAATATGTAATCGGTATAATTACCTACTTTCATAGCTAAGAATAACTTGATGGACTCTAGCCATGGTTGTTCTTATCTATGGTTGGATATCAACCTATTTGGAGATGTTCCTACGATCTCCCGAATTGATAAAAAGGGTTATTCAATTCGAAAAATAAATAAGATTTAATTAATGTATATTGATGCATTCTTTATCATTCTCATCACATAACCTCAATTTGTATTTCTAGGATAATCACCTGATCATCTATTCTCTGAATTTGCATTCCATTTTGGACACCAATAAGCGGACTGGGCCAAACTTCATGGACTGGCTTCGAAACCTGAGGATAGTCCTCAAGGCAGAAAAGCTTGCTTATGTCCTTGAAGAACAACTTCCCAACCATCCTCCTGAAGATACAACTCCAGACCAGTTAGTGGCCTATCAGAAACATGTGGCCGATTCTGAACTTGCGAGTTGCATCATACTGGCCGCTATGGTACCTGAGCTACAAAAGCAGCATGAGCATATGGATGCTCATACCATCGTCTTCCTTCTTCATGAGCTGTTTGACGAGCAGGCGAGATCCGAAAGGTTTGAGGTCTCCAGACTCCTCTTCACCTCTAAGATGCAGGAAGGCACTTCTGTTTCACAGTTTGTGTTGAAGATGTTGGGGTACATTGAGCGACTAGGCACACTCAGATTTGCAATGGATCACGAACTAAGTATTGACTTAATTCTGCATTGTTTGCCCAAGAGTTACTCACAGTTTGTGATGAACTATCGGATGAACAAACTGTAGACTACCATTCCTGAGTTGCTTAACCTGTTGAAGATTGTAGAGTCTTCTGTAAAGCAGGATCAGAAGACGGCACTGTTAGTAATATGAGAGAAGTGTCCTAAGGCAATCGCCTTATGATTGTAATCATTTACTTTAATGAAAATTCACTATTTGAGTATACATGTTTGTGTATTTGATTGGGATCTTAAACTCATTTACTGAATGTCCGCAATACAATTCACAACATGAGAGAATTTGTGATGGAATCACAACTAGTGATTATCTCTACATGTGCAATTGTGAAGTATTGAAATTGTCCCTAGTCGATGAATTGATAAATACGGACACTATCAACTCTGTTGAGACTAGCATGGGTTATTCTCTAATCAGCTGATTCTCACTAGCTGGTGACATTGGGATGTCCGGAGATAAACATGAATGCTAGTTAAGGGAACTAGTTCATTGGAGTGACTAGCTGTAAAACTTCACATGGTAGTCTATATATAGACATGTCAGTGAAGTTCTTACTGCAGCTTAAGTGCGATGTTCCTTTGACTTGCAGTGTTCAAGTCATCTTGGTAATGGAGACTTATACTTTGACATCTTAAGCAGGCATCTCCAAGGAGGTGTGGACCCAGGATGGTTGGGTATAAGCCGAAGTGCCTGAAGATGTTTGAACAACCTACAAAGGATTCACCACTTCTTGCGAGGAGATGTATACCCAAGGCCTATCGTCGGATTGTTACTCAAAGCCTCTGGCCAGAGCATGACATGTTTAGAGTATGAGTCTCTTAAATACATGAGAGTAATTAGAAATCCAAAGGACGAGAGAACATTACATGGGCTAGGTGTGACGTAGTCAGCCTAGTGGGGACTGACACACATAGACCGTGTCCTGAACCAAGAGGGTATAAGATGGTGAAGGGAATGAGGCACGACTCATTAGAGCTGCTGAAGGGTTTCAGAATAATTTCTGAGGTCAACCGTTGATCTTTCGATTAATTGGGGGTCATGATGTACTACTAGGTGTCACTCATGATCGTTCTATAATTGGATGATTATAGACGGCCAACATAAATCGAAAGCCTGTTTAGTCACACGCACTACGAGTAATCCGAGGGATTTAAAACGAGTTGAAAATTAGATTTTCCAATCAAGAGAAATAAGTCGAATCTGAATTTATCAGAGGCGCATGGGAAGCTTAAAATGGCTAAGTCTTTTGAAGGCTTATTGGGTGAATTAAATGAGTTTAATTCGCGAGGGATATGGCTTTGGTGTGGCCGGCCAAAGAGGGTGCCCACCCTCTTTGGTTTTGCCGGCCACCACAAGGAGAGAAACCAATTAATTTGGTTTAAATTATAAAATAAATCAAGCGCGATTTGTTTTATAAAATTATGGATAAATAAATTAATTTATATAAAGAGATTTATATAAAGAAATTTATATAAAGAAAATTGTAGAAATTTATTCTTTTTATGGAAATTAAAATGAACCATGAATTGGTTTAATTTTAATTTATAAAATCAATTATGAATTGATTTTTCCATAAAAAGAAAATTTTATACAAATTTTATTCCATAATTAAAAGGAGAGATGTATTTGTTTTATTATAAAGTTAGTTATAATAAAACTAGGCATAACAGAATAATTCATAAGAAAATTTATAAGATAAATTTCTTATGAAAATTTATTCCGTTAATTCCGTTAAAAGGGAGACTTGGCAATGGAGAGACTACTATATAAAGGAACCAAAGGCAAGCCTTGAATTCCAATTAATCAAGAGATTAAGAAGCTCTCTCTCTCTCCCTTATTCTCTCTCTCTCTCTCTAGGGTCGGCGCCCACCTTCTCTCTCTAGGGCCGGTGCCACTTTCTCCCTCTAGGGCCAGCGCCACCTTCCCTAGCCGTGAGCCACCACCAAGACGAAGCGGGTCGCGTCTCCTTCCTCCCTTCACGGAATCTTGATTCCGTTACTTGGTGGTTAGTTTCCATATCTCTCTCTTGATATTCTAGTTGTGTCTTTGGAGAATCTAGTAGTTCTCGTCGGCACAAAACTCGTGGCTTTGCGACGTCATCCCGAAGAGAACTCGACGTGGACGCGAATAGAGGCGGAGCTTCCAAGGGACGCTACGGTTGGATCTCGTCCCTTACTTCGAGTTACGCGAGGTACTAAGTAAATTAGTTTACTTTTCGTAAAATTTTAATTTATGATCATGTCCACACATCATAAGGTCGCATGCTAGATACGTGGTTAAAATAATTTGAGAAATTATTTATTCTAATTCTTCCGCTGCACGTAAATATTTTAAAATTTACGAACCCGTATCCTTGTCAACATGCACCCGGTCCCAACAGGCACTGTTAGTTGGTTCCTCAAAGAAAGGCTCTAAGAGGAAGCCCAAAGAACAAAATAAGGGAAGGAAGAAAAAGGCCAAAATGATTGAAAAGGCACCAAAAGGCACTTGCCATCACTACGGCAAGGAGGGCCACTGGCGAAGAAACTGCAAGGTTTATCTTGAGTCCTTGAAGAAGAAGGCATCCGATGCCCCATCCACTTCAGGTATCTTCGTTATTGAATGTTACTCTATTTCCTCGGACACCTGGGTGCTTGATACTGGGTGTAGCTCACATATATGTAATGACATACAGGGGCTAAGGAATAGAAGAAGACTCGTCAAGGGAGAAGCGAATTTGCGAGTTGGAAATGGAGCAAAGATTGCTGCTGTTGCCATCGGAACATATTTGCTAAAGCTCCCTACTGGACTTATCTTTGAATTGGATAATTGTTATTTTGTTCCTTCGTTAATAAAGAACATTGTATCTATTTCATGCTTGAATGAAAAGGGTTATCATTTAACTTTTAGTAACAATTGCTGTTACATAACTTTAAATGGTGTTCTTTATGGGACCGAAACTTTATGCAATGGTATCTACACGTTAGATTTATCCGGTGACGTTTTCAATATCGAAGTTAGCAACAAACGTGCTCAAATAGATAATCAAATAGACTCCTATATGTGGCATTGTCGTCTTGGCCATGTAAGCAAGAAACACATGACCAAATTACACCGATGTGGAATTCTGGAATCATTTGAACCTGGTTTATTTGATACATGCGAATCATGCTTAAAAGGCAAGATGACCAAATTACCCTTTTCCGAAAAAGGTAACCCAGTGGGAGAATTGTTGGTGCAATCTTGATTAGGTCAGGGTTGACCTAGTTTGACAAAGCTCAGGTGAGCTTGAGTCTGGTAAGCTCGGGTGAGCTTGAAGTCGTAGGTTTTGATGTTTGACAAAGCTGTTTGAGTGGTCATGATGTGTGAGTCAAGTGGGTCAAGGTTGACTGGAGGCTTGACTGAGAAAAGACCTAGTGGGACTAGGTGAAGTCCAGGTTGATCGGGGAGATCGTACGCTGGCATGGCAAAAGACCTAGTGGGACTAGGCACACCTAGTGGGACTAGGTGAAGTCCAGGTAGATCAGGGAGATCGTATGCTGGCATGACAAAAGACCTAGTGGGACTAGGCACACCTAGTGGGACTAGGTGAAGTCCAAGTAGATCGGGGAGATCGTACGCTGGCATGGCAAAAGATCTAGTGGGACTAGGCACACCTAGTGGGACTAGGTGAAGACCAGGTAGATCGGGGAGATCGTATGCTGGCATGGGACAAGGCCTAGTGGGACTAGGCACACCTGGTGGGACCAGGTGAAGTCCAGGTGGATCGGGGAGATCGCATACTGGCAAGGTGGAAGTCTACCGAGAGACTAGACCTAACTCGAGGGTTAGGCGAACCTGGTGGGGAATCAGGTTAAGTTCTAGTTGGGAACTAGGAAGAAGAAATCCAAGTTGGTCAAAGGGGTTGACTGGACACTTGGTAGGGAACCCTAGACTTGTGAGCACAAGTTGGGTTGGATTCAATCGATTGGGTGAATCGATCAGTGGATCGATTAGGGCAGTTTGCGCGAGAGGACAGAAGGTGGCTGAATCGATTGGGTAATCGATTCAGCCTTCCCTTAATCGATTGGGTAATCGATTAAGGGGTTCGGTGATCAATTAGGGTGATCGATCACCAAAGGTTGCGCGAGAGAACAGAGAGGCTCTGAATCGATTGGGTAATCGATTTAGGGCACTCGTAATCGATTGGCTAATCGATTACGGTTCGAAAACTAGCCGTTGAACGACTAAATCCTACGTGGTAATCGATTGGGCAATCGATTCAGAAACCCTAGGCGTCGGGTATAAGGTCTTTCACGCAGGTTTGAAGAGCAACTCTTCTTCCTCCTTCCACGCCATTTCAAGAGAAGCTTTGGGGCTTAGTGTTGCTGCACTTCCAAAGTTCTAGAGGCGATCACAAGCTTGAAGATAGCAAGGAAAGCAAAGTGTGAGGTTATTCATTGTAAATCTTGTTAGATTTCATTTGTATTTGCTTTGTTTCTTGTTATATCTTTGTGAAAGCTTGTAAGAGGTTTCTCCACCTCAAGAAGGAGACTTTCATAGTGTATGAGGGTGTGAGGAGAGTGGATCCTTGGATTAGTCACCCGGCCGGGGTGGATACCAAGTAAAATCCTAGTGTTAGCGATTGCTTGAAGTCTTCCGCCGCGACAAATCATCTACAAGCGAATCGAAGCTAATCACCCCCCCTCTAGCTCGTCTACCGGTCCCAACAAGAATTTCTTGGTCTAATACATACTGATGTATGTGGACCAATGTCAACTCTTGCACAAGGAGGCTATAGCTACTTCATTACCTTTATCGATGATCACTCACAATTCGGGTATGTGTTCTTAATGAAACACAAATCTGAAGCTTTTGAGAAATTCAAAGAGTTCAGAAGTGAAGTAGAGAAACAGCTTGGCAAAAGTATTAAGATACTTCGATCCGATCGGGGTGGTGAATACTTAAGTCAAGAGTTTCAAGATTATCTTAGGGACAATGGGATATAGTCTCAATGGACTCCGCCATATACACCACAGCATAATGGTGTATCTGAGAGGCGTAACCGAACCTTAATGGACATGGTTAGATCTATGATGAATCATGCAACTCTTCCAAAATCCTTTTGGGGCTATGTGCTTAAGACAGCTGTTTACTTACTAAACAGAGTCCCGACCAAGGTAGTCTCTACTACTCCATATGAGACGTGGAATAGTAAGAAACCTCATTTATCTCACCTAAAGATATGGGGTTGTCCTGCTTATGTAAAGCAGACTGTATCAGACAAATTGGATGCTAAGTCTGATAAATGTCTATTTATTGGATACCCTAAGGAAACGAAAGGTTACCAATTCTATCATCCCTTGGAACAAAAGGTGTTTGTTTCAAGGCATGCTGTATTTCTAGAAAAAGGATTTCTTTTACAAGAAAACAGTGGGAGTAGCATTGAACTTGAAGAAGTTCAAGAAACTCTAATAGACATTACAGAGACACCTAGTCTAGACCCACAACCAATAACTTATAATGATGAGCTATCAGTTGAACCTAAAACAACACCACCTCTTCGTAGATCTGATAGGACACGCAATATTCCAGAGAGATATGGATTTCTCATAAGTGAATCGAACGACGTGTTACTCATTAATGATGATGAACCTATCAATTATGAAGATATTCTGAAAAATTCAGAAAGGGATAAATGGCTTGAAGCCAGAAAGTCGGAAATGGATTCCATGTACAAAAATCAAGTATGGGACTTGGTTAACCCACCTGAAGGGATTAAGCCCATAGGGTGCAAGTGGGTTTTCAAGAAGAAAACCGACATGGAAGGTAATGTTGTTACCTTTAAGGCTAGATTAGTGGCAAAAGGATATCGTCAGAAACAAGGAATTGATTATGACGAAACCTATTCGCCAGTAGCTATGCTTAAATCCATTCGGATGCTCCTGGCCATAGTAGCTCATTATGATTATGAGATATGGCAAATGGATGTGAAAACAGCTTTCCTTAATGGAAACCTGCTTGAGGATGTATACATGATACAACCTGAAGGTTTCACATCGGTTAATAAAACCAAAGTATGCAAGCTTCGACGATCCATATATGGACTAAAGCAAGCATCCAGGAGCTGGAACATCCGTTTTGATGAGACAATCAAAGAGTTTGATTTCTCACAAAATCCTGATGAACCTTGTGTGTACAAGAAGGTTAGTGGGAGTGCAGTCGTATTCCTAGTGTTATATGTCGATGACATATTACTTATAGGAAACGATATATCATTCTTACAGTCAATTAAAATTTGGTTGTCCAAAACTTTCTCCATGAAAGACCTAGGAGAAGCAACCTATATCCTTGGGATTAGAATCTATAGAGATAGATCAAAACGGTTGCTTGATCTTTCGTAGTCTACATATATAGACCGAGTGCTAGAAAGGTTTAACATGTCGGAATCCAAGAATGGTTACCTTCCCATCAGTCATGGGATCAACCTTTCGAAGTCTATGTGTCCGCGCACAGAAAACGAGAGGATTTGCATGAATAAGATTCCTTATGCATTCGCGATAGGATCTATCATGTATGCTATGTTATGTACTAGGCCCGATGTATCGTATGCTCTGAGCGTCAAAAGAAGATACCAATCTGATCGAAGAATGGATCATTGGGCGGCTGTCAAGTCAATCCTCAAGTACTTAAGAAGCACTAAGGATGTGTTCCTAATATATGGAGAAGGTGATATGGTAATACGTGGGGTATACATATGCCAGTTTCCAGACATATAAGGATGACTCCAAATCTCAGTCCGGATACGTATTTATTTTGAATGGAGGCGCAATAACTTGGAAGAGTTCCAAGCAAGACACCATAGCGGATTCTACCACGGAAGCAGAAGATATTGCAGCTTCGGAAGCAGCAAAGGAAGCAGTCTGGATCAAGAAGTTTGTCTCAGAACTTGGTGTGGTTCCAACCATTGATGAAGCAATACCGGTTTACTGCAACAACAATGGAGCTATTGCACAAGCGAAGGAACCAAGGTCTCATCAGCGATCCAAACATGTGCTTCGCCGCTATCATCTGATCAGAGAGATTATAAGTAGGAATGATATACAAATTGAGAAAATTTCCACTGAAAGGAATTTAGCGGATCCTTTAACTAAGGCCTTGCCTCAAAGCAAATTTGAGGGTCATGTTAGAGCCTGTGGTACTGGGTACCGTAGCGATTGGCATTAGGCCAAGTGGGAGTTTGTTAGTGATATGAGTGAGAGAAGTGTCCTAAGGCAATCACCTTATGATTGTAATCATTTATTTTAATAAATGAATATTCACTATTTGAGTATACATGTTTGTGTATTTGATTGAGATTTTAAACTCATTTACTGAATATCCGCAATGCAATTCACAGCATGAGAGAATTTGTGATGAATTCACAACTAGTGATTATCTCTACATGTGCAATTGTGAAGTATTAAAATTGTCCCTAGTCGATGAATTGATAAATACGGACATTATCAATTCTGTTGAGACTAGCATGGGTTATTCTCTAATCAGCTGATTCTCACTGGCTGGTGACATTGAGATGTCCGGAGATAAACATGAATGCTAGTTAAGGGAACTAGTTCATTGGAGTGACTGGCTGTAAAATTTCATATGATAGTCTACATATATATATGTCAGTGAAGTTCTTACTGCAGCTTAAGTGCGATGTTCCTTTGACTTGCGGTGTTCAAGTCATCTTGGTCATGGAGACTTATAGTTTGACATCTTAACCGAGCATCTCCAAGGAGGTGTGGACCCAGGATGATTAGGTATACGCCGAAGTGCCCGAAGATATTTGAACAGCTTGCAAAGGATTCACCACTCCTTGCGAGGAGATGTATACCCGAGGCCTATCATCTGATTGTTACTCGAAGCCTCTGGCCAGAGCATGACATGTTCAGAGTATGAATCTCTTAAATACACGAGAGTAATTAGAATCAGTAGGACCAGAAAACGTTACTTGGGCTAGGTGTGACGTAGTCATCCTAGTGGGGACTGACACACATAGACCATGTCCTGAACCAAGTGGGTATAAGATGGTGAAGGGAATGGGGCATGATTCATTATAGCTGCTGAAGGGTTTCAGAATTGTTTCTGAGGTCAACCGTTGATCTTTCGATTAATTGGGGATCATGATGTACTACTAGGTGCCACTCATGATCGTTCTATAATTAATTGATTAATTATAGACGACCAATATAAATGGAAAGCCTATTTAGTCACACGCACTATGAGTAATCTGAGGGATTTAAAACGAGTTGAAAATTGGATTTTCCAATCAAGAGAGATTAAGTTTGGTTTAGCCAAACGATAAGTCGAATCTGAATTTTTCAGAGACGCATCGGAAGCGTAAAATGGCTAAGTCTTTTGAAGACTTAATAGATGAATTAAATAAGTTTAATTCATTGGGGCTTGGCTTGGATGGGCCGGCCAAAGAGGGCCTCCTCCTCTTTGCTTGGCCGACCACAACAAAGGGAGAGATCCAAGTTTTTGGTTCAATTTATAAAATAAATCAAGTATAGTTTGTTTTATAAAATTATGGATGATATAAATTTTTATATAATAAACCAAGATTTGGTTTATTTTTCATGGAAATTAAAATGAACCATGGATTGGTTTATTTTATTAAAATCAATCATGGATTGATTTACCATGATAAGGAAATTTATTCCATAGGAGAGAAGATTTTTTATCATGAATTAAAATATGATTTTAACCATGATATAAAATCAAACTTGGCATAATGGAATAAGTTATTCCATATTTGAGAGGCTTGATGGTTGAGAGGCCACTATATAAAGGACCCAAGGCAAGGCTTGGGGGTGAAAAAAAATATAGAGATGAAGGCATAGGCTCTCTCCCTTTCTTTCTCTCCTTCTCTTCTCCCCTTCTTGCCGTGTGCCAACCAGCCCCAAGAAGGAGCACTAGCCGACCATCCTTTTGTGGTTAGTCTTCCGACTTCTCTCTTGGTTTTTCTCGTCGCGTTCTCGGAGAATCTAGTAGTTCTCGAGAATACGAAACTCGTGGCTTTGCGAAGTCATCCTGAAGATACTCGGCGTGGACGCGAATAGAGGCGAAGCTTCCAAGGGGCGCTTACGATTATATCTCGTCCCTTCCTTCTAGTTACGCGAGGTAATATGTAAATTAGTTTACGTTTCTGCAAAAATTTTAAATATATGATCATGTCTACACAAGATAAAATTGCATGCTTAGATGTGTGGTTAAATGATTTAGAGAAATTATTTATGCTAAACCTTCCACTGCACGTAATTAATTTTAAAATTACGAACTCACATCCATGTCAACATGCACCCGGACCCAACAATACCTGTTGAGTAACTAGATTTGTGATTGGAATCGAATCCTTGATGTTGTAGCTTTGGTTTGGTGTCTTGGATTGATGTTTTTGATGGGCTACTATTTTGGGTTTGAAATCCTACGGTAAGCTTGCTTTGTGGAGAATTCTACTTCCACTAGGTTTTGGGTGTGTGTGATTCATGTATCACTTCTTGGTTAGAGTTTGAATCGGTGTGGTGGAAGACAAAGATTAGTTAGACCTACGTTGGTGGTTGTGGTAATACCTTTGGTGTGTCACTCTAGACTTGGGGGATGACTTGGATTTAAATTTAGCTAGTTATCATTGTGATAGTAGTTGAAGCTAAATCTGATTGCAGGCCATTGGCTTGATTGGACTCGAAGATCTAGATGGGATCTTGGTTTGACATGGATTTTACTCTAGAAGTGGGTGCATCCTGCTTGTTTTTTGTAGTACAACTTTATCTTATGCATGACTTGTTTATTATTTGCAGAAGGTTTATTACCTTATATTTGCTACCGTTGTTATCCTACTTAATGCCAGTTGATTGATCTTTGAGACGATCAAATTCTTATATATACAGTCTCGTTATTTGACATCTAATTCTGAATAGTATATACATGGGCATGTGACCATAGATATAGAGGTAGACCCGACCACGGTTCGGAACCGACGGTTCGACGGTTCGGAACCGCCGGTTCGACGGTTCGTGGGAGGTCGACCCTTAACCTTAACCGCCCAAGACGGTTACAGTTCACGGTTCGGAACCGCCAGTTCACGGTCCGGTTCACGGTTCACCACGGTTCGCCACGGTTCAAGATTATTATATTAAAAAAATTAAAAATTAAAAATTAAAATAAAAAAAAAATAAATTTTATTAAAAAAGGGCTTGCACTTATATAAGTTGCCTACGTATCCCCTTAGGGTATAGGGGAATCAAAGCCCACGTAGTTCTTTTACATTTTTACCCTTTTACATTTTTACATTTCTCACTCACTTGCATTTCCTCCCGTTCCCGTTGTATTTGTTCCTTCGGTATCAAATTCTTCGGTTTCGTCTTCTGAAAGTTGCATTCCTTGGATTCGCTTTTCGGCTCTGGTCCAATCATCAAGTAATGCTTGAGCTTCCAATGAGTCGGGAGACATGGTTGATCGTCGTTCATCTAATATGTTGCCGCCGGCACTGAACGTCTGCTCCACAGCAACAGTCGACACTGGAGAAGCTAAAATTTCTTTTACGATCACGGAGAGAACGGGAAAGCTTTGAGCCTTCTGTGACCACCACTTCAAGATGTCGAAGTCTTCGCTATCTGCTTCATTAAAATCAAAAGAAGTCGTAAAATAATTCTCAAGTTCCTGTGTGGAACTTGAGGATCCTCGTGGACGTTTCGTCCGTTCTTTTAATAAAAGTTGGGCTTTTGTAAGTTTTAAATTAGTAGTAGGTTTTTGTGTTTCAGAAATATTAGTTTGTGTTCCATATTTAACATAATATTGATTATAAAGATCATATAAATAATTTCTAATATTATATACAATATTAGCTGGATCCGGAGAGGAAGAATCCTTAATAGAAATTAATGCGTCATAATATAAAGTTAACATTTCTTGTAAAACTTCTAATTTAAATCTAGGATCTAAAGCAAATGCAATTAAATAAATTTCAGGAATTAAATAAAAATATTTTTCCCATTTAGTTTTCATAGCTATTATACATAAAGTTAAAGCTTCATCATTTACATGTTCATTTAATATTAATACTATACTACAAAAATTTACTAAAATTAAATGAGCAGTAGGATAATAAAGACCAGAAAGTTGTTCAGTTGCATCGTTAAAAACTTTTAAAATTTCACAAATACTACTACAAATATTCCATTGTTGTGAAAATAAATATATATTGGTATTACTATTTTGTGCAAAAAATAAACATAATAAATCTTTATATTGAAAAGAATCTTGTAATAATTGATATGTTGAATTCCAACGTGTTGGAACATCACGTGGAAATTTTTTTGGTCGCATTCCATTAGCTTTACAAAATCTACCCCATTGTTTCATCATAGATGGATGAGACCATAAATATGAAATTGCGGTTCTAATTGTTTGAATATAATTTTGTAAAAGTTTTAATCCATCTTGAACACATAAGTTTAAAATATGACATACACAACGAATATGAAAAAATAAACCACCAATGACAGGTTGACAAATAAATTTTAATTCATCTATTGAAGCGGTATTAGAACTAGCATTGTCTAATGATATTGAAAATATTTGATGAGTCAATCCATATTCTTCTAAAACTATGTGTAATAATTGTGCAATGTTATGAGCAGTGTGTGATTCATTAAAAACTCTATAAGCTAATAATCTCTTTTGAAGGATCCAAGAGTTATCAATCCAATGGCATGTTATACCCATATAAGAATGAGTTTGCCAATGATCACTCCAAATATCGGAACATAAAGAAACTTTATTATTTAATTTACTAAATTCTTCAATTAAATTCTTTTTTCCTTATTTTACTAATCTTTTAATTGTACGAGTTAGTGTAGTCCTAGGTACACGTTTAGCAGCAGGATTAAGAGATTCTTTACACAAATCTTCAAATGTGCATTTAGCTCCAAAACTAAAAGAAAGATGTTCTACGGAAACAAATTTAGCTAATGATTCTCTTAATTTATTATCTGAATATAAAAATAAACCAGAATCAGTACTACTACCGCTAGAAAATCTAGATAATTGTGTTTGAGAGCGGTCAAGCCCATATTCCGTCGGGTGCTTCGTTTCTACATGTCGTTTCAACGACCCATAGCCGCCGCCGGTTTGGAATTTGTAAGAAGCATTACAATGCTTGCATTTTGCACGCATTTCTCCCGATGGAAGTGTGACCTTCTCAAAATGTTTAATGAAAATAGACGATTTTAAAGGAGGATTATCCCGAACCTTAGAAGTAATCGCATCGGTACTTCCTTGCGTTTCGGGGATCGGAGGGCGTTGGGGCTGAGCCTCGATCTCATCATCGGTAGATTGAATTTGAAGGTTGGGATCCTCGTATGCAATTTCTTTTCCCCTCCGAGATCGAGATGATGAAGCTCCGTGACCTCCTTCCATTATCGTCGATGAAGAACGCGGAGAGAAGTTGAGAGTTAGAGAGTTGAGAATGAGAGATTGAGAGAAGAGAAGTTTTGTGAGTGAAAATGATGAAATGAGCTCCCTATTTATAGAGTTCGGATCATAACGGTCACTAAATCATAGTCATTGATCAAAAAACGGTCAAATGATCTCATCCGTCCAAAAAAAAAAAAATTTAAAAATTACCCAACGACACTGAACCGGCGGTTCAGTGCCGTTGGAACCCCGGTTCACGGTTCCGGGGGGCCTGGAACCGGAACCGGCTCGGCGAACCGGGTCAACGGGCCAACCGGCCCGTTGACCCGGGCCGGTTCCGGGTCGGGTCCGGGCTGGACCCGGCCCGGGGTCGGGTCTATATAGAGGTATGCTATTTTGCATCTGCATTGATTGATTGCATAGTATACTTGCAGGTGTACCTAGTCAATAACCTATTGGAAATTAAGGATTTTGGTTTTTCTTGGACCTTACTATTCATAGTACTTGTACCAACTACTATCTACTAGGCGAGGACTAGGGTTGCCTACCATAGTTAGCTCGATCAATATAGGATCGACTTACCCTCGTTCAAGGAGTTTCAAGCATTTGGGTTGCTTGTGCCTGGTTAAGTGACATAGAAGGTATAGGTTAATAGATAGTCTTATGCCGATATGGAAAAGTGTGGAGCAAGTTGCTTGACACTTACGGGTTACTGCATGCACTTGGTTTGGATAACCAAGGAAGTACCTTCGGACTTATGATTTGCACTGAGGCTACTTACAAGATTATGCCACCTCTAGTTGGAGGATACCAAGGGCAACCTTTAGGGAACAAAGAATCACTTCATGATTATTTTAAGATACTCCTGAGAGATAGCGTGTTTCTATCTCCTTGTTATGGAGTTAGACCTCAGAGGTTTCTGAACCTTGAGTGGAGGAATTGGATTGTATTGGATTATGAGGCAATGGTTGGTCGACTCACTAGTCGCTATGCTATTCTATGAGGAATTTTGACTCATAGATTAGGCGTATATGGTTGGATAATCTCGACGGTACATTGGGATGCATGACCCACTAGGGTACGGAGAATGTTGAGTTAGTTGTGCCCTTACCTTATGGAGAGGTATTGGACATTAATCAAGAGGTCAAAGATGTCCACTGATTTTCGATTGTTATACCCCCACCATGAACCTAATAATCCCGAGAAGATAGAATTTGATATCATCCTAGGCAAGGATGGTTGGCGGTCTAGCATGCCACATTCGATTGCCAAGCGAGGATGGTTACGTTTTGATTTCTGAACTAGCCCTCGTAGGGTGTTATTGGCATCATGGATGATGGGATTTTCGGTTATCTCTGCGCTTTAGGCAGAGACTCCTATCACACGGTTGCCAAGGTTTTCTATGGTCACTAATCATAGTGGATGACAGTAGTAGCCATCGACTCTCGAATATTTTTGTAATCCAAGAATGCCCAGACGTAATTTCGGAGGAGCGTTCTGGATTTGCCTCTAAAGAGGCAAGAAGATTTCACGATTGATATTGATTCAGGGGACAGTACCGACGTCAATGGCTTCGTATGGTATAACACTTAAGGAGATGGACGAGCTGAAAATCCAGTTACAAGAATTGTTGGGAGATATTCATCTTGGCATTTCTTCATGAGGAGCCCTAGTGTTATCTGCGAAGAAAAGACTAATCTATGGGGTTGTGCATCGACCACTAGTAGTTGAATGCACTAATCAAAAGGAATCAGTATTCCCTACCACTAATTAAGGATTTGTATGATCAACTCAATAGTACATCAGTGCACTCTACGCATGATCTACAATCTGGATTATCAACGGATTGAGTTACATGAGATGATGAGGGCATCCTGTATGTTCGAGGGAGGATGTGCGTACTAGAGGCACATCCTGTCCTGGAGGATCCACTACAGGAGGCTCATCACTCTCGATTTACGATTTATCCGAGTAGTACCCATACGTGTCGAGACTTGTAACGTTCCTATTGGTGAAACGGTATGAAGAAAAATATTATGGATTTTGTAGCTAGATGACTGATATGTTAACAGATGAAGGCTAAACATCAGAGATCCGCTGGGTTAGTTCAGAAAATTCTAATTTTCAAGTGGAAATGGGAGCATATTCTCTTGGACTTTGTCATGAGAGATATTCATGGATTTGACATTCTACATGTGAGGATCAGATTATAGACTTAGGGTCAGTGACCTTAAGTTGGGTGCCCTGGATAGGTGTAGTGTTGATTAGTTATCCGGTTGTAGACTTATGCTGGTAGCTATTGTTGATTGGGAGTATAGGGTGTGTGCTTTGCTTTGCGAACACCAATGGATGGGTTGTTAACTCTGTTTCAGGGTAAAGATGACTTTAGGTATTTGGTTAGAATACCTAGACTATGAATAGAGGATTTGTTGAATCTAGTGTTCTTGGAGTATTTAGATTGATTGATTATTGATTCAGACGACATCTTGATATATTCAAGATTGAGAAAGAAGCTATTCCTAACTAGGAATCTGAGTACATATTGGTACTCTAAGTTGCTTAGACACTTTTATCGACTGGATCAAGAAGACTTAGGCCGGAGGTTATTATTCTCAAATTCGTAGTAGTAAAGTAGCCTTAGTGTAGCGACCCGCCTTCTCCTGCCTTAGACGGATCGTTACTTCTGTCTACTTCTCGACTCTAATGCATGACTAAAGAAAAAATGCGGAAATCTTTTTTTTTTCCTTTTAAATTCATCTAAGAATGATATTCTAACTTAAGTAGTCATGCATGATACCATGTCACACTTTCTTTCTCAAAAACTCCTAAGATGAAACTTATTGAAACTTGCCTCGCCCAACTCAACTTTCGGGTATCAGTCGACTGATACTGTATCAGTCGACTGATAAGCCTGAAAACAGAATTTTCAGATTTCGGCACTTGCTTCAAAACTCCACCAAACCTATACTTTCGAGCCAAATAGAATCATGACACCATTTCTATACTCTAGGCCAGTTTTCCAATCAATTTAGCCAATCAAAATGAATCCATAAACTTGAAATTTGGACTTTTGCGGAAGAAAATAAGCTATTCAAGTTTATATGAACTTTAACATTAGAATTTGTACCAATCTTGACTCCTATGCATTCATAACACCAAATACATGTTCTATAACCTTGCTAAAGCATTATGAAATATGGATGCAACTCTTCTAAACATATTTAAGCAATAAAACTTGATCCAAAGAGAAATTAATACTATCTTGGCACATGCATCTATATTTCTAACAAAGTATCAATATTTCCAACTACTCACACTTCTACTCATCCAATGCCATCATAAGGATATATATGCTAAATGTGATGACATGGAATCTTCACCCTAAGAAATTGAGTATGTAAAACTATTCAAAGCTTAAATGTTCACTAAACTCCATAAAGCAAGAACTTGAAATTTGAATAAACTATAACATTGTAATTCAAATGACTAAATTGTCTCGTCTCAAAGATCTCTCCAAAATCAGCCACCACACACACTTTACTCAGCACCGCCTCGTCGCCTTCCTTCAGAATTGCTTGCCTTTACCTTTATCTGCAGTAAGAGGAAATACAACTAGTAAGCAAAAAGCTTAGTAAGTACTATCTAGCTCACAAAATCTCGAAATGTGCAAACATGATTCTTGAACAATATGAAAATCATATTAGATACTTATATGCTTGAAAGAAAACTAAGAACATGTATAACTCAAAAACATGCATACTCAAGCATTAATAAATCTCGATTTATTTTTCTTGGCTCAACTTGAAACTTTAGCTATTCTTTAACTTTTTGATAAACTCTTTAAACTTTAGAAACTTTGCTAAAGCATATACTTGAAAATAATAATCACTTGGATCCACTGAAGACGTAAGTACCATCTCATATGCGCGTTCCCTAAAAGGTTGGGGTAGCGAGCCACCAATCCTAATAGAGCAGACCTTGGTCTACCAGGGCCAAGACCTTGGAATTGGACCCCTGGATTTCTTTAACGACGCCCTTGGACGCCGGGTACTGGTCTTAGAAAATAAAATAGCTTTTCTTTCTTTTCTTTCTTATCTGTAAATGCCTTGGCATTTTCTCGAGCACCTTGCGTGCTAAAATCCCTAAGTCTTGACTTTTGGGGATTTCTTAAGGCCTTGGCCTTTTCTTTTCTTATCTTTATCTTCTCTTTTCTTTTCTCATAACTTTTCTTAGCCCTAATCTCATATAGGGTGCCAAATCAAACATATATAAGCATATAATGAACTAAGATCACATGCAAAAACTTAAACAAAAAGGAAATATCTCTTTTAAAACTTTTAAAGGAAATTCTTGCGGAAAAACCGCCTCTTACTGCAGGTGAGCAGTACTTACATTGATATCTTGGACTTACAACCAAGATTGACGTATAGGACTCGGGAGAAACTTGAGATCTCGGAGAATTCTTCGCGCCTACGCGTTCCTCTCGTCGCGGGGATCCCGAATATAGGAATATCTCTCGGAGGAGAGCCTTGGCCGGCCCTCTTGGCCTTGGTGTTGTTTCGCCCAAGAGAGGAGAGGGGAAGGGTCGCGCGGCTAGGGTGAGGAAGAGAGAAAACCAAAAAATCCAATTTCCTCTCTTAACTTATCTATTTATATTTATGGGGCGGATTGACCTAACCACAACTTAAATATATGTCTCTCCACCCTTTGCTGTGCTTGATACCCTAGCCTGGCTGGTCGCGCGCTTGCCTGGTTTCGTGCTGGTCGCGGGTTCGAACCCCCTGCTGCCCTTAACGATTTTTTCTCCCTTTCTTTTTTTTTCTTCCTTTTTAAAATACTAAACGGACTCGGAAAATTCCATAAAAATATTCTAAAAATCCCTAAAAATATCTAGAATATTTCTAAACCATTTTTAAATAATTCTAAGGACTTTAAGAACTAAAAATGGGAATTTTGGGGCGTTACAATCCCCCATACCTTATGAAAAGTTCGTCCTCGAACTTAGAATAATTCTGGATATCTCTCTCTCATGCTGTCCTCACGTTCCCAAGTAGCCTCTTCATGCTTTTGATTCTGCCAGATGACCTTCACTAGTGGCACTTCTTTGTTTCTTAATCTTTTAACTGCTTTGTCCACTATCTGTGTCGGTCTGCTCTCATAACTAAGATCTTCTTGGATCTGTACTGACTGAGGCTGAATCACTTGGCTAGGGTCGTGAATACACTTCTTTAGCATGGAGACATGGAATGTACTGTGGATAGCTGACATATCCTCTGGTAAGTCCAACTCATATGCTACCTTACCAACCCTCTTATGATCTTGTAGGGTCCTATGTAGCGAGGACTTAGCTTACCCTTTTTCCAAATCTCATCACTCCCTTCATAGGAGCGACCTTGAGAAATACTGAATCTCCAACTTGGAATTCAAGTGGCCTACGGCGTGTGTCAGCATAACTTTTCTGTCTACTCTGGGCAGTCTTAATCCTCTGGCGGATCATCTGGATAGCCTGAGTGGTCTCATCTATAAGCTCAGTCTGGCTGTCTAGTCCTGACTCCATCTCTTTCTTCTCACCAGCTTCTTGCCAACATATGGGTGATCTACATTTCCTGCCATATAATGCCTCATAAGGTGCCATCCTGATGGTGGCCTGATAGCTATTGTTGTAGGCAAACTCAGCTAAGCACAGAAATTTGCACCAACTACCTTTAAAGTCCAACGCACAAGCCCTGAGCATGTCTTCTAAAATCTGATTTACTCTCTCTGTTTGTCCATCTGTCTGGGGATGGAAAGCTGTGCTGAACTGAAGTCTGGTGCCTAGGGCGTCCTGAACACACCTCCAAAAATGGGAGATGAACCGCCCATCTCTGTCAGAAACGATCGACTTCGGAACTCCGTGAAGCCTGATCACTTCTTTCACGTACAGCTGTGCTAACCGCTCTACTGAATGCGATAACTTGATGGCTAGGAAGTGGGCAGACTTGGTCAATCTATCCACTATCACCCATATTGCATCGTGTCCATGGGTGGTCCTTGGAGACCTGTGATAAAGTCCATGGATATCTCTTCCCACTTCCACTCTGGAATGGGAAGTGGCTGTAGAACTCCTCCTGGTCTCTGGTGTTCCGCCTTGACTCTCTGGCAGGTCAAGCAGGTACTGATATATCTGGCCACGTCTCGCTTGAGTCCAGACCACCAGAACCTTTTCTTTAAATCTTGGTACATCTTGGTAGAACCAGGATGCATAGAGTACGGGGTACTGTGGGCTTCTTCTAAAATATTCTTTCTTAGTTCCTCATCATTGGGGACGCAAAGGCGGTCTCCAAGATAGAGGATGCCACTATCTGATACTCGAAACTCTGAATTTTCTGCCTCTTGGATCTCCTGCTTGATCTTCTGGATCTCTGGGTCTTGACTTTGCTTTCTTTGTATATCCACAAGCAGGGTTGACTCTAGAGTCAATGCAGAAAGTTGCCCAATTATTACCTCGACTCCAAAATCCTTTATTTCTTTCTGAAGTGGTAGAGACAGTGATGATAGGGACATCAGTGTGCACAGGATTTTCTGCTCAGTGCATCTGCCACTTTATTAGCTTTACCTGGGTGGTAGAGGATTTCACAGTCATAATCTTTGACCAACTCTAGCCACCTGCGCTGCCTCATATTCAGGTCCTTCTGAGTGAAGAAGTACTTCAAACTCTGATGGTCTGTGAAGATTCTGCACTGCACTCCATACAGGTAGTGTCTCCAGAGCTTCAGTGCGAAAACCACAGCTGCTAGCTCAAGGTCGTGGGTAGGGTAATTCTTCTCATAGTCCTTGAGCTGTCTGGAGGCATATGCTATTACTTTACCGTCTTGCATGAGGACAGCTCCAAGGCCCATCTTGGATGCATCACTATAGATGTCAAAGGCCTTGTCACTCTCTGGAACAGTCAGGATGGGAGCACTAGTCAATCTCTTCTTCAGCTCTAGAAAACTGTGCTCGCATTTATCTGACCATTCAAACTTCTTGTTCTTTCTGGTCAAGGCTGTGAGTGGAGAGGCTATCCTGGAAAAGTCCTCCACAAATTTTCTGTAATATCCTGCCAGGCCTAAGAAGCTTCTGATCTCACTGGCATTCTTGGGTCTACACCAGTTGCTGACTGCTTCTATCTTGGCTGGATCAACTTGAATGCCTTCTTTGGATACAATGTGACCTAGGAAGGTCACCTGATCTAGCCAAAACTCACACTTTGAGAATTTTGCATAGAGCTTCTCCTGCTGAAGGATCTGCAGCACTATCCTCAAGTGTGTAGCATGGTCCTCTGGAGTCTGTGAGTATATGAGAATATCATCAATAAATACAATGACGAATTTATCGAGATACTCCCTGAAGATGTGGTTCATCAGCTCCATGAAGACTGCTGGAGCATTGGTTACTCCAAAAGGCATTACTACAAATTCGTAGTGGCCGTATCTTGTCCTGAAGGCCGTCCTGGGGATGTCACTTTCTTTAACCTTTAGCTGATGATACCCAGAACGCAGATCTATCTTCGAGAACACTGTAGCCCCTTTGAGTTGATCAAATAAATCATCTATTCTAGGAAGGGGGTACTTGTTCTTGATGGTCACCTTGTTCAGAGCTCTGTAGTCTATGCACAGACGCACAGACCCATCCTTCTTCTTGACGAAAAGTACAGGAGCTCCCCAAGGTGAATGACTAGGGCGGATGAAACCCTTGTCAAGCAGCTCTTGCAATTGTTCTTGTAATTCTTTCAGTTCTGCTGGTGCCATGCGATAAGGTGCCTTCGAAATTGGGTTGGTTCCTGGGGCCAACTCAATTTCAAACTCAATTTCCCGATTGGGAGGGAGTCCTGGTAACTCTTCAGGAAACACCTCAGGATAGTCACAGACTACCCTCACTTCTTCTCTCTTCAATCCTTCTCCTTGACTCGCATCCACTATATGAGCTAGAAACCAGAGCACCCCTTCTCTAACATTCTCTGAGCTTGTAAGGTAGGTAGGAACCTATTTATCTTTCTCCTTGGGTCTCCAATAAACTCAACCGAAGGTTCTGCTTCTGGTGTGAACTTGACTTTTTCTTGCGGCAGTCTATAGAAGCATTATACTTGCTCAAGAAGTCCATTCCTAAAATGACATCGTAATCCTTCATCTCAAGGACTAACAAGTCACTGTAGAGCTCTCGGTTGGAAATCTAGATTGATACTGCCCTTAGCCTCTCAGTAGAGGCCATTACTTCCCCTGACGGTAAGGTTGTTAAGAACTTCATCGTTCAACCTTTCTGGTGGCCTTTATACTGTTTAAGTAGTGCTCAGTGATCAAAGCACTACTTATTAGTTCTTCGGAGGTTTGCAGCCTCTTAACACCGCTAGCCCCCTTCAACGCTATCTCAGGCCTTAACATCTTGAGCATTAGCCTAACTATCTCTTTTTCTGTGCTAACTAGCTCTGGGCACAGATGAGCTAACCGCTTAAACATCTTCACTGCTTCATCCACGGATAGTTCTCCTTGTCTGAACTCCGTGAATTCATCATAATGCTTGTTGGTTACTTGCATGTGAAGTATTCTTCGAAGAACTCAGTCTCGAAGTCGGCCCATGTCATCTGGCTGACATTTCTCTTGGCCTTGACTCTCTTCCACTATATTCTAGCATCTCCCGTAAGGCAGAAAGATGCACACTTTATCTTCTCTACCTCATGCCAGTCCAGTAGCCCTACTATTCTTTCCAACGTTTTGAACCATGCTTAAGCATCCCATGGTTTGCTTGTGCCTGGGAAGTTCCCTGGCTTCGGTTTCTCCTACTGAATGAGGTACGCTTCTTGCCTTACTCCCCTTGCCGAACTACAGATGTAATCGATGGGTCTTCGATCACAACTGGTGCCACTACATTCGCCACTGGCGAGGTAATAATAACGACCTGCTGGTTAGCCATCCTAGTGGCAATAACTTGCTGTTGTTCTGCTAACTGTCTCTGTAACTGAGCCACCACGTCTAAGAGATTTGGTGGGGGTACTGACTCTGTTGCCTCTTGCCCTCTAGGAGCTTGCTCCTCGTTTTGGGCCTTTCTAGGACGTCCTCAAATGTATAACTTAACACTTAATGGTAATGTTCCCAAACTTGCTTTAGGATATAACAAGACCTTGGTCTTGATTCTTATCTCATTTCTTAATCCTAGAACTCGTTCTAGGGCTTAGTAAGACCTTGGTCTTACTCAAAACTTTTATCAAGCACCTTGCGTGCCATAATCCCAAAACTTACTTTTGGGCAAATCAAGTAAGTACTTAAGCATTTCTCTAATATCCATTCTAGGGATTAAACATGATTCCGTGATACTAAGGTATTAAACATGCTTCCTTGTTCTATGCACATATGAGTAAGTACTTAAGCATTTCTCTGTACTGCAATTAAATAAAGGAGCAATAGAAAAACTGAAACTTAAAGCTTTCTTACTTGAAGACGGCAAGGTTGATGCTGATGTGTGTGTGATGCTGGAGAATGGGAACTGCTCTGATACCACCTGTAGCGACCCGCCTTCTCCTGCCTTAGACGGATCGTTACTTCTGTCTACTTCTCGACTCTAATGCACGACTAAAGAAATGCGGAAATCTTTTTTTTTTTCTTTTAAATTCATCTAAGAATGATATTCTAACTTAAGTAGTCATGCATGATACCATGTCACACTTTCTTTCTCAAAAACTTGTAAGATGAAACTTATTGAAACTTGCCTCGCCCAACTCAACTTTCGGGTATCAGTCGACTGATACTGTATCAGTCGACTGATAAGCCTGAAAACAGAATTTTCAGATTTCGGCACTTGCTTCAAAACTCCACCAAACCTATACTTTCGAGCCAAATAGAATCATGACACCATTCCTATACTCTATGCTAGTTTTCCAATCAATTTAGCCAATCAAAATGAATCCATAAACTTGAAATTTGGACTTTTGCGGAAGAAAATAAGCTATTCAAGTTTATATGAACTTTAACATTAGAGTTTGTACCAATCTTGACTCCTATGCATTCATAACACCAAATACATGTTCTATAACCTTGCTAAAGCATTATGAAATGTGAATGCAACTCTTCTAAACATATTTAAGCAATAAAACTTGATTCAAAGAGAAGTTAATATTATCTTGGCACATGCATCTATATTTCTAACAAAGTATCAATATTTCCAACTACTCACACTTCTACTCATCCAATGCCATCATAAGGATATATATGCTAAATGAAATGACATGGAATCTTCACCCTAAGAAATTGAGTATGTAAAACTATTCAAAGCTTAAATGTTCACTAAACTCCATAAAGCAAGAACTTGAAATTTGAATAAACTATAACATTGTAATTCAAATAACTAAATTGTCTCGTCTCAAAGATCTCTCCAAAATCAGCCACCACACACACTTTACTCAGCACCGCCTCGTCGCCTTCCTTCAGAATTGCTTGCCTTTACCTTTATCTGCAGTAAGAGGAAATGCAACTAGTAAGCAAAAAGCTTAGTAAGTACTATCTAGCTCACAAAATCTCGAAATGTGCAAACATGCTTCTTGAACAATATGAAAATCATATGAGATACTTATATGCTTGAAAGAAAACTAAGAACATGTATAACTCAAAAACATGCATACTCAAGCATTAATAAATCTCGATTTACTTTTCTTGGCTCAACTTGAAACTTTAGCTATTCTTTAACTTTTTGAAAACTCTTTAAACTTTAGAAACTTTGCTAAAGCATATACTTGAAAATAATAATCACTTGGATCCACTGAAGACGTAAGTACCATCTCATATGCGCGTTCCCTAAAAGGTTGGGGTAGCGAGCCACCAATCCTAATAGAGCAGACCTTGGTCTACCAGGGCCAAGACCTTGGAATTGGACACCTGGATTTCTTTAACGACGCCCTTGGACGCCGGGTACTGGCCTTAGAAAATAAAATAGCTTTTCTTTCTTTTCATTCTTATCTGTAAATGCCTTGGCATTTTCTCGAGCACCTTGCGTGCTAAAATGCCTAAGTCTTGACTTTTGGGGATTTCTTAAGGCCTTGGCCTTTTCTTTTCTTATCTTTATCTTCTCTTTTCTTTTCTCATAAATTTCTTAGCCCTAATCTCATATAGGGTGCTTAATCAACATATATAAGCATATAATGAACTAAGATCACATGCAAAAACTCAAACAACAAGGAAATATCTCTTTTAAAAACTTTTAAAGGAAATTCTCGCGGAAAAACCGCCTCTTACTGCAGGTGAGCAGTACTTACATTGATATCTTGGACTTACAACCAAGATTGACGTAATAGGACTCGGGAGAAACTTGAGATCTCGGAGAATTCTTCGCGCCTACGCGTTCCTCTCGTCGCGGGGATCCCGAATATAGGAATATCTCTCGGAGGAGAGCCTTGGCCGGCCCTCTTGGCCTTGGTGTTGTTTCGCCCAAGAGAGGAGAGGGGAAGGGTCGCGCGGCTAGGGTGAGGAAGAGGGAAAACCAAAAATCCAATTTCCTCTCTTAACTTATCTATTTATATTTATGGGGCGGATTGACCTAACCACAACTTAAATATATGTCTCTCCACCCTTTGCTGTGCTTGATACCCTAGCCTGGCTGGTCGCGCGCTTGCCTGGTTTCGTGCTGGTCGCGGGTTTGAACCCCCTGCTGCCCTTAACGATTTTTCTCCCTTTCTTTTTTTTTTCCTTTTTAAAATACTAAACGGACTCGGAAAATTCTATAAAAATATTCTAAAAATCCCTAAAAATATCTAGAATATTTCTAAACCATTTTTAAATAATTCTAAGGACTTTAAGAACTAAAAATGGGAATTTTGGGACGTTACACTTAGGGTATTAGATGGAGTTTTTCTCGTGTTGTGTACAGAATATACTACAGAAAGTATATCGATTTAGATTTGTGATCCATTCAGGAGGTACCCAAGTGTACCAGGATCGGAAGTGTTCCTATTAGTGGAACGATAGGAGAAAAGATATGGTGGACGACCATGAGTCTCTGCATGTTACACCCATAAAGTGGGTTACCAGACTTGGATTGAAAGGTATGTTAGTCGTTGCTACAAGAGACTTTTCTAGGCATTTGGGAGGATAGGCAAGTTAGTCTATCAATTAGTTGGTGTTAACACTGGGTCTTGCTAGTATGGAACTGAGAACTTGAATGGAAGTTTCAAGCACAATATCTCCACTTGTTTACTTATGGGCATGCAGGTTCATCAGTTGTTGAGCTGATTAAACAGGGTGTAAGTTTGCCTACCACATCTATTCAGTATTAGTACTGCATATGAGTTGTTAGAAGTTGCCAATTGTTAATGGTAAAATTTGGAGATCAAAATTTTTATTAGAGGAGAAGAATGTTAAACACAGTAAAAAATGATTCCAAAAATTTCAGAGACTCTTAGGGTTCATTCCGAAATCAAGGATTTGAGTGGAGGGTATAAGTTTGATAGCACAAACTATAAGGGGGAGAAAGGAATTAAACTATGAAATTAGGGTTGGGGTGTGAAAGGACAAATTTTGAGGGCAATTGCAAAGAGGCTAAACACATAAATCCCCCTTTTCGGTCACCCTCCTCACCCATTCCGCCCGAATCCTTCTTCCCCTATGCGAGGCCAACAGGCACACCAACTCTCGTCCTTCTCCTTTTGATCCGAGTCTCAATCTCATCTCTGGTGGAGCTCAGTTGACCGGAGCGGACAGTTCTTATAGTCATTACTCAAGCGGAAGACAGAGCAATTATGATCCTCTCACGTTGAATATGTTGATGCAGTCTGACCCTAATTGTTGTTTTGGTGTTTGACACTGATTTAAGTTTGATTCAAGTTTGGTTGAATTCGAATTAAGTCCAGGTGGATCGGGAGATTGCACGCTGGCATGGAAAAAGTCCTAGCCCGGAGGGCTAGGTGTGAAAAGTCCTAACATGGAGGGTTAGGTGGGAAAAAGTCCTAGCTTGGAGGGCTAGGTGTGGAAAAGTCCTAACTTGGAGGGTTAGGTGTGAAAAAGTCCTAGCTTTGAGGGCTAGGTGTGAAAAGTCCTAGCTTGGAGGGCTAGGTGTGAAAATTCCTAACTCGGAGGGTTAGGTTGAAGTCCCGGTGAGTGAAACTGGGCATGAAGTCTTGGTCCGAAGGACTAAGCACGAGTCAGGGGAGGCTGGGAGCCAGTTCTCTTGACTTAGAGTGGGTTTGGCCTTGCCTGGATCGGTCTGGTGACCGATCAGGGAAGTTGGCACAAAGTTCCATCGTGGATCGGTCTGGTGACCGATCCAGCTATGTTTGATCGGTCTGGTGACCGATCAGGGAGCATACAGTAAGTTTGGGAAGCCTACTGACCGGCTCCTGATCGGTCTGGTGACCGATCAGGGATACTATTTATATCGTTCTGGTGAACGATCAAATGTCGCGAGCTCCTCACTACGACCAATCAGGCTGGAGCCTGTTCGGTCAAGAGGTGTCCTGATCGGTCACCAGACCGATCAGGACACCGATCAGAGTGTTGTACTGCGAAGCTGGGAAATCACTCTAAGAAGGGGTGGATCGATCTGGTGATCGATCCACAATGTGAGAACGGTCTGGTGATCGATCCCGAAGGAGTCACGATTTCTGATTGCACGTTGGGGACCGATCAGGTTGGAGTCTGATCAGTCTGAGCCCATCCTGATCGGTCTGGTGACCGTTCAAGAGTCACTCTGATCGGTCCGGTGACCGATTAGTAGCCACCCTGATTGGTCCGGTGACCGATCAGTAGCTGACAGCTTTATTTCAAAAGCGGTGTCAGACTTCTGATTTCCTACTGATCTCACTCTGATTTTCTCTGCTATCACTGATGTAACTTTGATTTCATTTGCTAAACCTCTGATTAAGTGTGCAGGTGATAGGGAGGAGTTCAAACACTCAAGGAGGGTCAATGGGAGTCTTTCCGTTGAGCAGGTTTGTTTGTTTCTCCTTCTCAGGTCACAACGGTTGGCGTGGGCTTGCAACGGCAGGAAGCTCACGAGCTGACCTAGGATTGGTTGGAGAGTTTAGTGAGTCCAGAGGTGGTCAAGATAGCTGAGGCTGTTGCAAAGAAGCTGGTGAGCAGCTGGGAGCTGTAGAGGGGCGCCTAGGACTTGGGATCAGTGAGCAGAGACTTAAGAGATTGGTGGCTAAGAAGTCTCAGCAACAATTCTTGAATCGAACACTTCTTTGACTACAACTCTTGTGCTCTTGCGACAACTTTGATTCATCTCTTGAGCAAGCATCTGTGAATCTTGAGCAACATTCTGATACTTGTGCACTTGGAAGAAACAAGGAGCTTGGCGAGTCCATCAGCGAGAAGGCACGAAGAACATGGTAGTTCTTGCGTGAGATCTGGGCTGAGTGGAGCTCGGTGAGGAGTTCGCTTGTGTTCTTACTGACCTAAGTGCTCTGTAAGCTTCTTCTTGTGGTTCTTGTGCTTATTTACATTATTCTTTGAACCCGCTGTGGAGAGGTTACTCCACCGAGAAGGAGATTGCATTCTATCCGGATTTCCGGGGCTTGATATGCCGACGATCAAGGGATTGTCCACCTTAAGGGCACGCCAAGGAGTAGGGGCAAGTTATCCCCGAACCTTGTAAACGATCCTTGTTAGCGTTTTTGGTTAGCGTTTCATTTCTGCAGTTAAACTCTGTTTTGTATTTCTTCCGCTGTGCTACTAACCCAAACTGCAGAGAATCTATCAAGTGAAAGAGATTTTTGTGTCTGGCTATATTCACCCCCCCCTCTCTCTAGCCATCCAAGTTCCAACAAGTGGTATCAGAGCTTGGGGCTCCATTCAAGCGGCTTAACATCTGAGAGCTTACAACAAGATGGCGATAGGAGAAGGGTTTAGCACCAGCCGACCTCCACTCTTCGACGGCATAGATTTTCAATATTGGAGATCGAAGATGGAGTATTATTTGAAGACCAACATTAATATGTGGTTTGCGGTGAAGGAGGGCTTCATCCTTCCAAGAGATGGTGAAGGAAAAGAGCTCGAGTTCTCCATGTGGTCGACTGAGCAAACTTGCAAAGGAGAGGCTGATGCAAAAGCTCTCGTGACCTTGCAATGTGGGATGACCAAAGACCAACTAATCAAAGTTGGTCCCTTCAAAAGTGCTAAAGACCTATGGAGCAAGCTCATTGAGCTCCATGAAGGCACTCATGAAACACGGACAGCCAGGAAGGACTTCCTTGTAAGCCAACATCAAAGCCTTTCCATGGAAGAAAATGAAAAGGTAAGTGAACTTCATGAAAGATTCAAATAGATCCTCAACAGCCTCCACTCCATCAATGAAAAGGTGAAAAACTGAGATCTTATAAGGTACGTTCTCAAAGCCTTCCCTAGGAATATTTTGTAGTCATCCATGGTGGATGCCTACAAGGTTTCCAAGGATTTTTCTTTTGTTAAGTTAGAAGATCT
Source organism: Boesenbergia rotunda (assembly GCA_024364735.1). Classification (NCBI taxonomy): domain Eukaryota; kingdom Viridiplantae; phylum Streptophyta; class Magnoliopsida; order Zingiberales; family Zingiberaceae; genus Boesenbergia; species Boesenbergia rotunda. Next base: position 256,107 of record JAGFNQ010000404.1, read on the forward strand.
ATTTTGTAAAATAGAACTACATGAGATCTCTAACCAAAGCCCAAAGGAAGGGTTGGCTTTAGTGGCAGGTGACAAAAAGAAGAAAATGGAGGAGGAGAGGACCTACTGTCATGTGGCTCTAGTGGCCTTAGAAGAGTCATCCAAGGAGAGTGACAACAAATCAAGAAGCTCCTCAACCGCGCCTTCATCATCTTCGGATGATGAAGAGGTAATCTCTCCCGAGTTGGATAAGTGTTATAGGACAATTGCTTGTTTAACTAAGTTGTTAAAAAAATCTAAGAACAAGGTTAATTATTGAGAGTATAAGTAGAAAAATTGAAATCCTCTAGGGTTGAGGATATTAATGACTCTCATAATGATACTCTTGAAAATGAAAATAAGGATTTGAAGAGCAAAGTTGAAAACCTCAAGAATATTCTTGAGAAGTTTTCAATTGGCTCAAAAACCTTAGACATGGTACTAAATTCTCAAAGGGCGGTTTACAACAAGGCCGGTATAGGTTACCAACCTAAAGAACCAACCTTTGTATCATTAATGTCAAGAACCCAATTTAGATCATCAAATGACTCTAGGGTTCAAAAAGTCAAAAAGAAAATAACTAAGACATGGGTGCCAAAGTCCTTCATTGTTGATGCATTAGGTCTCAAAATTTGGGTACCTAAAACTTCAATATTTAGAATTGTATAAGCATTATTTGAGGGAGAGTATCTATCATTGGTTGTTGATAATTGGTACTCCAAACACAAGTATAATGATATACTCATGAATATAGTGTTTTATGGAATTTCACTTGAGTAGTAAGGAAGTTTTCATACAATGAATGATAGTATATCCATGCTTCAAAATAAATCTACAAGTTTTAAGAAAAATTATATATATTGCATGAACGGTATAGATTGACACATAACTTGCTCATACCATGGATTGCTTAAGATGATCAGTTTTATTATTGAATTTTATGGTTCAAGCTTAAGAGGTTGTGTTTGGTCAGTATGCCATGATCTTACTGTTTGGGTGATTAACATTAATCTATGACATGCCAATTTTGGTTAAGAACAAGATGAACACATAGCTTGAATTGATCATAAGTTGATACAAGCATGTTTTGGAAACTTGATGATAATGTGGTACAAGCATGTTTTGGGGAATTTGATCATACTTTAATCATAATGTGATATAAGCATGTTTTGGAATTTTAATCATCCATTGAAATTGACACAAACCTAATTTTGGTTAAGAACGGCATGATCACATAGTCTATGATGTTTTAAGTTTCATGACTTGCTTGTTTTTCCACTTGACAGATATCAAACATAATGTCATCCATATGCCTAATATTAATTGGATCACTAGAATGTAGATTGGATTATCAAACTTGTTTGGAATAAACATGATCATACTTAGAGCATAACTAATCATTCAAACCTGGGTTTAGTATTTCTTAATCCATAGAAATTCTTGATGTGGACACAAATCATGTTGTTTATATTGGTTAAGGGAAATGAATTTTGGTTTAATGATTAAAAGGGGTTAAAACTAATTGATTTAGGGTTTGGAAATGGTTAAGAGGTGAAACGAACAAGTTTCCGAAACTTCTCAGAATTTCTGAAATCTGGTTTCTGAAATTGCAAGCTGAGAAAGTTTTGTGTCGAACCTGATCGGTCCACCGACCGATCAGGACTCACCCTGTTCGGTCTGGTGACCGATCAGACGTCGTTCTGATCGGACTGGTGACCGATTAGGTCAATGCTGATCAGGGAACTCCCAAATCGTTCCCAATGGTGTAAGACTACCCCTCAGTCCAATCACCTTTCATCAAATTGTATCAGTTTAATGATCATACTGATACAAACAAATCTGATACAAACTGATTACGATTGAAACATATTTGATCACCCATTGGTACAAACCTGGTACTAAGGGAGCACAAATTTGTTCAAATGGTAAAATATGGGTAGAAATTTTTAAGACCCTTGATTCTTAGAAATTTTTCTGAAACATCAAGTGTTAAAATGAGGTTTGGTTAATCATACTTGGAACAAGACTTAATATTGATTTGATACAAACCTATGTTGGAATGTTCAAATTGATAAGAAAGGGTTTGTTGAAGTCATGACTCTTGCTCTTGATGTCGTGTTTCAGAAATTTTTTTTTGAAATGTCGTATATCAATAAAGTCTACACCCCTGTTGTGGAATGAAAATTGTTAATGTAGTCTGGTCAGGAACGTATCAGAGTTTCAGGAGTTTTTCTGAAATCTTATCGGTCCCCAGACTAATCAGAAATTCTTCTGTATCAAGTAATCAACGACCCTGATCGGTCACGGAGACCAATCAGGATTATGTGTCGGATACAACTGCATTCCTTACTTATCATATAAAACATATACATGTTTGACCATGATATATTTCTGTATATGTTTTCATGTGCAATTCACACTTATTGTCGTATGATGAATATACATTGTTGTCAGGATACATTTATGGTATATGCCTCTCATATGCAATTCAAAAACTATACTTTGATTATTTTGGGGTTGGGGAGAGACCCGTGGTTGAGGGGGAGGTATGTTTAAACTTAATAACCATGCCCTTTTCGATGTTTGACAAAGGGGGAGAGAATGGTTGATTAAGTTTAGGGTTATTGTAGGGGGAGGACTTTGATTCCCTTACGATAATTGAACTGCATTCAATTGATCATTTAATGCCTAAACTAAAATCGGGTTGTCAAATAACAAAAAGGGGGAGATTGTTGATGCAGTCTAACCCTGATTATTGTTTTGGTGTTTGACACCGATTTAAGTTTGATTTAAGTTTGGTTGAATTCTGATTAAGTCCAGGTGGATCGGGAGATCGCACGTTGGAATGGAAAAAGTCCTAGCCTGGAGGGCTAGGTGTGAAATGTCCTAACTTGGAGGGTTAGGTAGGAAAAAGTCCTAGCTTGGAGGGCTAGATGTGGAAAAGTCCTAACTTGGAAGGTTAGGTGTGAAAAAGTCCTAGCTTAGAGGGCTAGGTGTGAAAAGTCCTAGCTTGGAGGGCTAGGTGTGAAAACTCCTAACTCGGAGGGTTAGGCGATGGAAATCCTGGTGAGTGAAACCAGGTCCTAGCTTAGAGGGCTAGGTTGAAGTCCCGGTGAGTGAAACTGGGCACGAAGTCTTGGTCCGAAGGACTAAGCACGAGTCAGGGGAGGCTGGGAGCCAGTTCTCTTGACTTAGAGTGGGTTTGGCCTTGCCTGGATCGGTCTGGTGACCGATCAGGGAAGTTGGCACAAAGTTCCATCGTGGATCGGTCTGGTGACCGATCCAGCTATGTTTGATCGGTCTGGTGACCGATCAGGGAGCATACAGTAAGTTTGGGAAGCCTACTGACCGGCTCCTGATCGGTCTGGTGACCGATTAGAGATACTATTCAGATCATTCTGGTGAACAATCAAATGTCGTGAGCTCCTCACTACGACCAATCAGGCTGGAGCCTGTTCGGTCAGGAGGTGTCCTGATCGATCCCCAGACCGATCAGGCACACCCTGATCGGTTGGTGACCGATCAGGAGTGTTGGACTGCGATGCTGGGAAATCAGTCTAAGAAGGGGTGGATCGATTTGGTGACCGATCCACGACGTGAGAACGGTCTGGTAATCGATCCACGACGTGAGAACGGTCTGGTGATCGATCCCGAAGGAGTCGCGATTTCTGATTGCACTTTGGGGACCGATTAGGTTGGAGCCTGATCGATTTGAGCCCATCCTGATCAGTCTGGTGACCGATCAGGAGTCACTCTGATGGTCCGGTGATCGATCAGTAGCTGACAGCTTTATTTCAAAAGCGGTGTCAGACTTCTGATTTCCTACTGATCTCACTCTGATTTTCTCTGCTATGACTGATGTAACTTTGATTTCATTTGCTAAACCTCTGATTAAGTGTGCAGGTAACCGGGAGGAGTTCAAACACTCAAGGAGGGTCAGTGGGAGTCTTTCCGTTGAGCAGGTTTGTTTGTTTTTCCTTCTCAGGTCACAATAGATGGCGTGGGCTTGCAACGACAGGAAGCTGACGAGCTGACCTGGGCTTGGTTGGAGAGTTCAGTGAGTCCAGAGGTGGTCAAGATAGCTGAGGTTGTTGCAGAGAAGCTGGTGAACAGCTGGGAGCTGCAGAGGCTCGCCTGGGACCTGGGATTAGTGATCAGAGACTTAAGAGCTTGGTGGCTAAGAAGTCTCAGCAACAATTCTTGAATCGAACACTTCTTTGGCTACAACTCTTGTGCTCTTGCGACAACTTTGATCCATCTCTTGAGCAAGCAGCTGTGAATCTTGAGCAACATTCTGATACTTGAGCACTTGGAAGAAACAAGGAGCTTGGCGAGTCCATCAGTGAGAAGACACGAAGAGCAGGGTAGTTCTTGCGTGAGATCTGGGCTGAGTGGAGCTCGGTGAGGAGTTCGCTTGTGTTCTTAATGACCTAAGTGCTCTGTAAGCTTCTTCTTGTGGTTCTTGTGCTTATTTACATTATTCTTTGAACCCGCTGTGGAGAGGTTACTCCACCGAGAAGGAGGTTGCATTCTATCCGGATTTTCGGAGATTGATCTGTCGACGATCAAGGGATCGCTCACCTTAAGGGCACGCCAAGGAGTAGGGGCAAGTTATCCCCGAACCTTGTAAACGATCCTTGTTAGCGTTTTTGGTTGGTGTTTCATTTCTGCAGTTAAACTCTGTTTTGTATTTCTTCCGCTGTGCTACTAACCCAAACTGCAAAGAATCTGTCAAGTGAAAGCGATTTTTGTATCTGGCTATATTCACCCCCCCTCTCTAGCCATCCAAGTTCCAACAGAACAAAGGTGTTGGTGTGGGGCAGAGTTTGTGCAACATCGCCAGCCCCGATCGGCTAAGGAATGTTCGCCGACCTTGTATCACTAGGTAGGCTTACAAACTTTGTACCCCTCGGATCTGATAGTTTTGGTTGTTTGAGCTTTCCATGGGAGCCTTGATAAGATCGCTGACACAAAGCTCATCATGTTTCCTCTTTGTGGCAATTATGTAGGGGTAGATTTGAGGGAGAATAGGAGGTGTCGTGGAGTCTCCCAGAGTCCGAGGTTCTTCCAGTTGGTTGAGGTAAGGATTGCTTGTTTCCTCTTTGTGGCATTGATCTTTGGATGTCGTAGCTTTGGTTTGGTGTCTTGGATTGATGTTTTTTATGGCTGTTGTTTTGGGTTTAAAAATACTATCGTGAGCTTCCTTTGTGGGGAATTCTACTTCCACTAGGTTTTGGGTGTGTGTGATTCATGTATCACTTCTTGGTTAGGGTTTGAATCAGTGTGGTGGAGGACAAAGATTAGTTAGACCAACGGTGGTGGTTGTGGCAATACCTTTGGTGTGCCACTCTAGACTCGGGGGATGACGGATTTAAATTTAGCTAGTTATCATTGTGATAGTAGTTGAAGCTAAATCTAATTGCAGGCCATTGGCTTGATTGGACTCGAAGATCTAGATGGGATCTTGGTTTGACATGGACTTTACTCTAGAAGTTGGTGCATTCTGCTTGTTTTTTTGTAGTACTACTTTATCTTATGCATGACTTATTTATTATTTGCAAAAGGTTTATTATCTTATATCTGCTACCATTATTATCCTGCTTGATACCAATTACTTGATTTTTGGGTTGATCAAATTCCTGTCTATACAGTCTCGTTATTTGACATCTGATTCTATATAGTATATACATGAGCATTTGACCGTAGATATAGAGGTATGTTACTTTGCATCTGCATTGATTGATTACATGATATACTTGCATGTGTACGACCTCTGCATGTTAGGTTGAGTTATGGATAATGACCAGGTGGGTGTTGCATGTGTTAGAGTCATGCAGCATATCTGCACTATTGCATGCTGACGATCATTAGCATCCCTTAAGGTATGAGCCTATCGTTAGTCTCATTCTGGATTTGCACACATGACCGCTCACGGGTTAGTGGATACCAGCGGGTGTGTGTAGGTGCTCTGTACTGCTTCGCTCGAATGCTCATGGATAGTGGTTCCGGAGCGTGATAGCAGGCAGGAATCCCTTCTCCTTCCCGTGATCCGAGGAGATGAGAGCGATGCTCTCCCATATGACTTGGTGTAGGAGCGTGATCCTTCGCCAACATCCTATCCACTCGGTCACTCAGGAGCAGTGATGGCAAAGTGCGTACAGTTGTCACAACCCTACCCACTCGGTTGTTCACTTATGACCTATGATGGTGGCTTGACTGGCATCAGGCGCGACATATATCATTGCATCATGTGCATATGATTCATTGTGCATTTTGTTTGTGTTTGCTGCATTTGAATGCTGCATATGTTTGACATGCACATACAGGGAATTGTTATACATTGGATTGTGTTTTGTACTTGATGTTATTTAGGGGTTGATTGTACCACCTCCCAGGATAGATGAATTCTGGTATGTATATTCATTCAGTACTTCAGTTTTGCATATTCTGATATTCCATTGAGACTGTATCCTACTGTTTCTTTATAGCTTATATAGCTATTTATTTGTCATACATATCCATCTTTATACTCGTAGAGTCCGCTTGGAGTCACCACCCGTTATCCTACTTTTGTTTTTAGGTTGATTGGTTACCAGGGGAGCCCAGTTGTCAGTTTCAGGTCTCGACGACTCCAACATTGAGTTTTCCGCCTTGTTTATGATTTCTAGTATAACATATTTCATACTCTATATTTGTTTTTACGTCATGAACTTGTAATTGCGTTGTATTGACACGTGGATTATACTTTTGAGTACTTTGTTGGACTTTATGTGATATGTTTTGCTGAGCGCCTGCCTGGATGGCAGATCAGGTAAGTCTTATTGAATTTTATGCTATGGATGTATTTTCTTTTATATGCTCTGGTTGGGATTTGTCAATATATTTTTATTTGAGACCAGAGGCCATATTTTACGTGTATGTATATATGAAATATTCCATATTGTCCACCGTACATGGAAGATACTGTCCAATTGTATATTGGACCAACGACTCCTCTCCGAGGTCGTTACAACTTTGCCACTTTTTCAATTGATTCTCCAACTCAAGTTTTTCTTTCTCTTATTTTTTTTAATGAAGTTTCTCAGCAAGCCATGATTTTATTCGCAGATAACTTCCATTGTTGAGATGGTGGTATATATTTTGTTTTAGTTAAGGCTTAGTAAAAGATTTTTGAGAGAGTTACTTTCATACTTCCTCATAATTGAATTCGTATGCTTCTGTACTATATTTTATAGTATTAAGCATTTGTACTATATTTTATATTATATTAGGATCTAGAGTAATTTTGTGCTTCTTCTTATACTTCTTGTGATTTTTTAATATTTTCTTGGTTCGATCATATATACTGTATTTTTATTTCAGGCATTATTTGTAGTGTATATACT